>BLKM01000211.1:65179-211079 GCA_013340265.1 Coptotermes formosanus
CCACACAACAAATATTTCATTAAAATTAAAAAAAACACAACCACCCCACCCCCCCCCCCCCCCCCCCACGTACATTATTTCTGGGTATGAATTGGCTGTGGAGGTGGTGCTTTTTCGTTAGTTCAAACACGATACATGTATAGCATTACCAGCCTCAAAATTTAATTGGTTGAAGACTTTGTGCTGAAAGTTAGAATTTCTAATCGAATTAATTCCAGTATTGTTTGTGTTTTTGTTACCGCATGTTGAATAAGGATAAGACAGTACAGTTGTGACTGAAATTCAATTCCTGACAGAGGCTTGCATTCTTCAAACATTGTCTAAAGTGGCCGTGGAGCTGAACCATCCTCAGTATCCAGTTGGCATGCAGGCTCATTTTCTCTTGTGATGAGGCAGAAACATGGAACCAACCACTCATTAACCTTTAATGGCAAGGTTAAGAATTGTTGGAAATGTACTGGCACTGCTACACTGGATTGATGGTGTGATACTTACCCAGTTAAGTGTCTTGATGTAGTATTTCATTCAGAGAAAATACTGTGACGTCTGCTACACTCGAGGAGGAGAACTGGTATTATATGAAGTTTCTGCTTGCCTTTAGCAGGTGTTGGTTTAAAAATCTTTATTTATGTGTAGCATGTTTTGATTTTTGTAATGTAGATTCTTAGAACAGTGGAAGAAGGTATTGCTGTTAGCATAGGAACAGTTTAGGGATTAAGGATTACTGGATGTAGCAAACCACACTGAATATGCTCAAAGACGAGATAATGTACATTGCCATTTGTGGCAACTTTGAAGAGTTTTAACTTGGCTGATTCAAATCATCCAAATTGGTTAAGATTATGGTCTTCTGGGATGTGACTGTGCCTGTGTGACTGGGATGTACATCTTCAGGGTGCATTCCCCAGAACATAAAAACCATAATGTTAACATTCACAGCTGAGAAAACCTCAAACAAGCTGCATTTTGCTTTGTGCTGAACTGTTGAGATGTGCTGTAACCTGCTTGAAGTTAAACTGGGTTACAGTGGCTAGGTTTCAGTTTTGATACCAGCATGTTCTTCTTGTTGCCCCCTTCTCTCCTGATCATTGCTTATGAAAAAAGACGTAACAGTCATTAGATTTTTTTGTGTGCTTATTCTGAAGGTGAAGTTATAGAAGGTTCTGGTTGAGAGAAATTGAATATATTCTTTCATTCTTGGTTAATGACACTGCATTGATGTGTGTTGTAGAATTTCATTGTCTCCATCTTGAAGGTGAATTAAGTAAATAGCAGTCTGGTACAAGTTTGTATATATCTGGGCCACAAAGGAGTGAGAATTAATGTTTTGGTTTGTGGATGTCTGCCTAAGATGGAAAAAAGATTGTAAGGAAGGGCCATTTCACACCCACCAGTCAGAATTTCCCACTACTACATGGCTCATAACTACAAATATCCCCCCAAAGATGGTTCTTCAAAACATCAGTAAACCAGCCCACAGAAATTCAAACAAGATTGTCTACAGATCACCCTGCAGTTAATGAAGGTTTCTGTTCAGCCAATGTCTTCTTTGAATTGGTATGTTACCATGGTTGGAGCTGATCAGCATTGGTCATGCTTGTGCCGTGAATTACAGAACAGTCTCAGTTGATGCATGTTCTTTTTGCTTGGGCCATTGTGACATTTGTTTGTGATTGATTGATATGGCTTTCCACTGACCCCAGATTTCTCAGTTTCTACTCCTTCCAAAAAGAACCATGGGTAGCTGTGGAAGGTGCTAAGGGTGATGAGCAATGCATTTAGTTCTACAACAGAGTTGATTAACAAGAGATATAACAGACTTATTGCTGAGTAATTAAATAAACAAGAACTACATAAGCAAACACGTATTCATACACTCTTGCTCTGTTATACCCTGAAGACTGAATCCCTTACACTCCATGGCTACAACCTGAATAAATGATGAAACAGATGTAACAACAACCTGATGTCATTGGCAGCCATGCAATGACCCCAGGTCAAGACCAATTTTGGAAAGACATTGCTTGAAGAACTTAGTATGCAAGAGGGACATTACAAGCCCATTGGAACATGGCTGTAGAAAAATAGGTAAATGGGGTTGGGGCTAGGGGAGACAACATTATGTCACAAGTCATAGGATATATCATCATTAACTTCACAGTCAGGGCACATTGCAATGTAATTAGGCATTTCAATTTAAATTATTGCTGGGCTGTGGGCCATGTCATGGATGGAAACGAGGCATAGTTTCTATAACATGAACTGTTTATGCAGGTATCTCAACGTGACTTATTCTCATATGTGGAGGCAGCAGGTTCATTCAAAACATTGATTCCCAGATCATTGTAGAAGACAGATTTTCCAAAAATGTCCGACTGTAACATGGTTTTGGAATATCAAAGACTGAGGACACATGACACATGTTAATACTTATTTAAACACATGAGAAACCACCAAACTGAATATACATGCTTTAGTTCACTCAAGCATTGAACTGGAATGCAATTTCTGTTATTTTTGTCTGTCTTGACAGAAGACCTGACAAGTTTCAGTTTGGCCCATGGTGTCACATACTAGTCAGTGGAATGATGGATATGAAACCAACATAAGGTCCAGTACTTCATGTAATGTGAACTATTAAATTGGGTACTTCCAGATTTCAGATGCACCGATATCAGGAGAGGTTCATGTGGAGTGTCAGATGGACATTATTATGCACTGGTGCACTGTAAAACTTGGATAAACTAATTCTGTTTTGGTTATGGTTGAAATCACTGGCGTACAGCCTGTAGCCCTCATACCTTTCCTGAGTGGCCTGTGGAGCCTACAGTTCTGTCATGCTAATGAGCACTAGCGCCATATAAATTTATTCACGAACAGACATAAATAAATCAGCGTTACTTCTTAAAGAAGCTCTACAATTAATCATAATCTATGCATACGCATATAAATACAACGAACACAGTCTGTTTCAGTTAATATGAGTATCATGTTTTTAAAAATCCTTTGTGGCACTATGCCAAATCACTCATGGCCTGAGTGGCCCATAGGTAAGGAAGGTTGGGCAGCACTGGTTTAAAGCATGGGTGTCCAATTTACAGATCTTGGGCCCTTGTCTTTCCCAGCCTGCCACATCCTGAGTCTACAAATTCAGTATTGAGCCTGAAGCATATGATTACTCTGCGGTTGAAACTGTTCTTTTGAAAGTGATCAGTTTGTTCTGATAATGTTTATTCCAAGTCATAAGCTGCCAGTACAACATATGACTGAATTTTGGCAGTTTCTGTTTTGATCACATTGAACAGCATGAACGTTTGGTGAGGGTGATGGTGGGGTGAAGTCACATAGAGGGTACTGTGTGTTACAATGAGGAGTATGTTTAAGCAAGAATCAAAAGTGCTTGTATAACTTAACCAACATCTAGGTTCTGGGAGTTGTAGCATAGTTAGGACTGGTGTCATACTTGACATGGGGTTTAGAACAGTGCCAAAGAAACCTACCCATTTGTTCCAGTAGTGTCCCAGCTACTCTGATAAACATAGTAGCCCCATGGATGTACCCCTTAACATTGCCTTCCAGCGAGTCCTTTGATATACCATCCTCCAGTGATCTAAGCATTCTGTTCACGTGAATGTGATGACCATTAGTAGCAAGCACTGTGGGCTGGATAACACAGTCCAAGAACACTGGAGGGGAGTGGAACAATGAAAGATTATGTGTCATACATGGGACTTTTTGTGTGGCCTTAGTGTAGCGCTGGATACAGGAAACATTGATGGATTTATTGTATTCTAAAGCGGTATGTTTCTACCTTTTTGTGCCTATAGTTGCTGACAAGCACATTGAACAGTGCTGTACAAGTCTGAAGCATTCTTATGTCAAGATATAAGCATATTTAGTCTGCTGAAGTGAAACAGCTTTATTCCAGTGGAATGCATGTTGATGAACATGAGGATTCAAGAGTTGTTTTAAAATTACAAACTGAATTTTGACCGCAGTTGGACAAGATCGACTGTACAGTTTTTTGGAGACTGAAATACACTCTTTTGGTTGTAGCTGAAAATTTGATGTCCTGTATGTAAATATGTTGGAACGGTACTTGAAATTTGAGGTTTTCATGGCAAGATCCGTATTTTGTTTGGTGCCATACAGTCTGGTAGGTGGGGTACAAACGTTTCTGAGGAACATAATCCCTTCATCTTCCCATAAGACTATGGCCTGAGGGTGGATTTGGTGCTTGGTGTCAACATAGGACTGCAACAGGATGTGATGCCACCTAATTTGGTAGAGAGGCTCCTCCAAAATTTTTTAAATCTATTTTCAAACTGCAGACTACATGGCCTCTTCCGACAAGACTGAAGTGTTCATGGTTAGTGTCATGAGAACCTTACGTCTCAGCACAGTATGAACTTATATGCTGAATTTTGGTCCAAACTGGTAAGCATGGACTTTACATAAAGCCCAAAGTATGTTTAAACCTTTTACAGCCATGGGGGGACAAAGCTTAATGATAAACCAGTGCAGAATGATAAAGGTTATATAGGTATATGTATGGTAAAAGTACACTACTGGAATATGTCTTGTAATTGAAATTTTCATCCCTTGTGACACTTCCTTGATACAATCATGTCACCAGGTATGTGCTTGTACATCTCAGCTTTATCCAATGCTTTCCAAATCATTTTCCTTCTGAAAGGAAAGTAACATGTCATATCTGTACATTTCAATATGCAACTGCAAGAAAATAACAGTATTCTGTCCTACACATACAAGAATCTGCCAGTTTGCATCCTTTTTGTTATACCCCATGATTACTTCTCATAGCCAGAAGGTGTGGGAAATGCTACAGTTCTTTGCAGAACTTTTATAAAAATAACATATCTGGTGTTAACTCTTTCCATTCTTACATTCATTGGTGCACCCAAGGGTGGGGCTACCAGGCCACAGTCCCCGCTCCACCCAAATGAAATTTAAAAAACACAGATTTACAAGATTTACACTTCAGCGTAAATCAGCCACTGAAATTGGCTGATTACTACGTTGGAATATTGAAAAATACGATAAAATCGTATGAATACATACATTTTTTCTTTTTCAATTTTAAATTTCCCTGTAACCTAAACAGATGTCAGCTTGGACACACTGTCATGATTTTCAGAACAAAGTTTTTAAAATCAAGCGTAATGTTTATACAGCCTCAGTGTCAGCCCTTCCAGGTGCACCTATACTTACATTCACACGCATATGCACAGTATAACAGTTTTTGTAGCCTGTTGCTCTCTGTTGGTAAATATCTGAACTGTTACAATGGAGAGAAGCTAGTATTAACTTGCTATGGTATGGAGTGTTAAACATGCTGATCAGTAAACGTACTGTGTAGAAAGTTGTGAAGGTAAACTGAAGTCATAACGCAGTTTTATAATTTGAGAATTTCTCTGATTGCAGCTTGTTTTACTGGCCTGGACAGTCTTGCAAATCCAGTCAAGTGACGATCAGTTATTAGGCCTCTTACCAGCTGCCTACCCTCTTGTAACGATAATTCTTAACTAACTATTTTCTAGTGTCCTGTGCTTTCATATAGCTTTCTTTTCGTTGTAAATGATGGACTACTGATTTGTGTTAACATAAAATTGTAATATCAAAGTATAGATTACAGAACTTCCACAGTATATTAAAGATAGAAATGTATAAACTTAGATTTTAAGTTTGTGAGTACATAGCTTCTGGACTTCACCAATCATATAGTGAGCCAAACTTCAATCCTGTGTTGCCTGTGCCCATGTTATGGAAACTATCCCTGCACACGGGGAAGCATGACCACCTGGCAAATAGCACCATTTGTGGGGAAGCAACATGCATATAACATGAACGCTGTTTTTTTCTCACACAAAAATGGTGTGTAGCGGGGGTCCACAAGTTTTCCAAAAATGAGGAGCCACCTTAATATTCTAGGCCCCAGACGGATGACATGAAGCAAGTTTTATACCAAGATACCACAATTCTGGAGTGACCTGTGAACCTCACTGTTATCTGGTCCTTTATGGTTGGTGCATGTGAACTGGTAGACATTTCTGTAAGTAATGGAAAATAATTAAGCAATCATGCTGAAAATATGATGTGCCACCATACAAAATGTAGTCACCCAAGATTTGTACACGTCTCATGTGTAGAAACCCCAGCCTTAAAATGTTAATTTCTATAAATCTTTCTATAACTCTGGTTATACATAAATTTCAAAACAGTTATGCTTATGGTTATATTTCAACTTAAAATTATGTCTCATTGGTATGCCAGTCTAAAAGTGATGTCTGTTGCACTAATATAACAGTACCAGTAACCTGGTTGCACAGATGTCAGGCATCATGTCACCTGGGCGACTGTATTTTGCAAGTCAGTGTGAAACTTGCTTCTTATCACCCTTGTGCCTAGAATTTTGTGGTGGCTCCTAAATTTTTGGAAAATTTGTGTACCCCTGTCATACATATAAGTATACTCTCCCATAATAACAGGTATTTCATGTTAAAGCTGCAGATGCATGTGCTTCATCATGATGGTGCTGAGAGATGACACTGGTAAAACTTCATTAGTAGAATCAGATATTTAACACCTTCTGAAATTCATCTGCTGAAACACATTCAGTGGCTGGCAAAGTTGAACACTAACATGTTTACTTTTTGCAGTATTTCAGAACTTTCTACGACTAATAATATGTACAAAAGTTGTATCAATTTGGGTGAATACCCAGTGTCGGGGTACAGGTGTCAATTTTTACTGATCCCTCATGTAGGAACTTGAGCACATCGCTCAGTATGCCTGCTGTCTGGGCTCTAAGTTTGGTTTCATTGGTGATGGTGAGCACTGGAGTTTTGATCCGTACAAGCTGACCACTTGCGACATTGAACTGAAACACGCGGATCATCTGTTGCTGCAGTGCTCCATAAAACCTTTTCACTTCATTATGGGCAGCGTATTCTGTGGTGCGATCATGGATGCTGCAACAGGGACACATTTCACAGAAACTGATAACATAATGTTAGTTAAACTGGATATTTTAAAATGTAATTGCTGAGGAATACACTTGTACCTCAAAATGGATAAAATTACAAAACGAGAATATTGTATAACAAAACAGATCCAACTTACGCACAAAATTGCCCGTTTATTTATCTTCTCCCCGACATGTTTCGGCAAGTAACTATGCCATTATCAAGGGTGCTATACAAAAATTACATAAGATGTTCATGAATGTGACTACAAGGTGTTAAAACTTCTTAAAGATATTAACATTTTTAAAAAGTTTTAACACTTTGTAGTCACATTCATGCACATCTTATGTAATTTTGGTATAGGCCCCTTAATAATGGCATAGTTACTTGCTGAAACATGTCAGGGAGAAGCAAAATAAAAGATGAATAAATAGACAGTATTGTGTGTAAGTTGGATCTGTTTTGTTATATTACTCATATGCATGGAAATGAATAACGGAGAATATTGTACTTTGTAACCGTAACCTAATATTGTTAGGACAGTTAACAGAATGAATTACACTGTGCTGTGCTGCAAGTTACTCCAAAATATTGGCAACAACTGCATTTTTAACCCATCCACTAACTTTGACAGACGTTACTGTTTACTGTGGCCCCAAGTGACAGAACTCGCTACATAACTTAAAGGCAGTATTTGTGTTTGAAATAGAACGAAGTATCACCAAACAGTTTCAGGCAGTTACAGGAAAATGTATCAGTAAAATAGCACTTTGTGATACATTTTTCATACAGTAGCAAGCAAATAGGTTAAGACACAAAGATAAGTGAATATTTTAAATCACGGAACAGGCTGGACATGCAACTTGGGGGGGGGGGGGGGGGGGGTTTTCAAAATTTTGGTGAAGAAACCATTTGGTGAAGGAGATGGTTTCAGCCATCTAAACAGGGGTTATAGATTCAAATCATCACTTCAATTGTCTGTGATTTTTCCTGGCAAATGTGTTACTACAAGAATGGTATGACAATGGAGAGACCAACAGAATAGTTTATGAATCTGCACGCTCAAAAACAGGATAGCTCAGTTGATACACTAAGTGGACCATTGGCTGGACAACTGAGGAAATCACTTGAAATAAATTTTTTCTTATTCAGCATGTCCAGACTGGCTGCAGGGCACATCCAACCTCCTGGTCAGTGGGAATGTTTGGCTGCACACAGCCCCCCCCCCCAGGGGTAAAAATGGGTAGCCCATGACGCTAACTATTCACCTCCTCCTAGTGCTGAAGTGAATGCATGGAGCTATACTTCCACTCCCTCATAATGCTTTTTATGGTGTGATGCTCAATTAAGCAGTGACAACATGACTTACACTTTAAAAAGTGACATAAACTCCATTTGTGAAAGGAAAAACATAAAATATTCTGATATATATGTAAAGTTAACTTCAGCAATCAAATAATTCTGTATGTGGAAAACAAATCTGGTCTTCAGTTAAAAAAAGGTCTTGTTTAAAAAGAGCCTTTTCTCAGGCAATCCAAATGCAAACTGCACTGCACACTGTACATACATACATGCATGCATACATATATACAGACAGACATATATACATACCTTGCCCACAAATATTGTAGACTTTTAAGTGGAATTTTAAACTGGACCGTATTTCTTACAGACAGCTGTGGAAATGTGAACACCATTTCAACTTGTGATGTTCCTTTGCCTGTATCCTTTTCATCTGCCTGTAATGCACATAACCATGCCAGGTCTTCCTGTGACAGCTGAATTGCACTGATAGAGCAGTCAAAGAACTTCTGAAGGAGGAAATGTACTGCTCTACTAGTTCTGACAGTTCCACTACACAGCAGCACTGGTAAATGAACAGTGGATCCTTCTCCTATTGCTTTTGGTTCACCTCGACACACCAGGATCCCCACGTAATATTTGCTTTGTGAATATTCCTCATTCTTCTTCTTTGTGATGTTTACCATTATCTGCAATCAGTGAGAATAATCAAAGCACAAATAATAAGCCTTTGTGCTATTATTATAGGCTTCGCTGTTAACCCATTCCATACTACTCTCATAAGAACCAATGAGAACTACTGCACTTCACATCATTGTTGTATTTTACTTATCCGAACCCCAAGTTGCCTACATGGACACCTCATTGGTGACAAGGAATTCATGGCACTACACTTTACCTCTTGTTTTCAATCAGTCCTAGCCTTTTTGAAGGCCAGTACATCTTTTCATCCATGAGTATTGTGCTTACATTTACCTTATGTTGAAATTTATTCATTCATACCCCCTCACTTGAATATTTCCACCATGCTGTACACTCCTTTGCATCCTTACCAGCAGTACACAAGTCCAGCGTTCACATCAGGAACAAGGCACCACCCATCTCCTCACACTACCATGTAGTTTAATTATATATATATGCCAGCCAGCACACCTAGGCCCAGCCCAGAGTGTATCTCTGTGTTGCCTATTCGCATGCCACCCACATCACAGAGACCTATATGACACACCCTACTTATCCACATTGGCTACTCATTGTGTACTGACCCTGAAGGTGAAGGCACTACCACTCGCTGAAATGTGAGAAGCTACAAAACATTACATCTCAGAAGACTTAACATATTCAGCAACACCACTGTCAGAACCTCATCTCATAAAATTAAAAGAATATGTTCTGCCATAAATGTTCAATGCAATGCAGGGATGGCCTAATGGCATGGGCTCCTAACTGAATGTGTAGCATCTCTGTGTGTAATATCAACCTTTATGGCTTCACTGTCGTTCTCTGTTAGAGTAAGTCCTTCAGCCACAGAGAAACTGACATCATACTGAGCATCCATTGTGGAATCTGTCAGCAAAGTAGCAAGGCCCTCTCGCAACCGTTGACCATACTGCTTCATTCGGGTAGTCGTATATTGAAAGTTGTGCAGTGGTGATACTCTGAAAACCTTCCATGTTTTGCCAATAAGATCTACAAACGAGAACAAACTCCATTATTATCTCTTTGTATAAATCACACTGTCTATCATGCTGTGTATTTTAGAAAGCCATAATGACAGCATATAAGTGTGAATACAAATACCAGAAAGAAAAACTAGGAAAAATTTTATTCCAATACTGTATGATATATTGCAATGTGGAACTGTATTGTGTAATGCCTTGAATATATATATACATACACACATATACAGTAGAATTCCTTTAATCTGGCAACCATGGGACTGGACAGGTGCCAGATCATCAGATATTCTGGCTTGTCAGACAGTACCTATACTGACCTAAGTTCTTACAGGTAATTTTTTGTTACTGCTCCTATACTTGGGCTGTACAACTAATGAGAGGAGTATTCCATTTGGTATTGCCTTCATCTGCTGCTTCAAGGTCATCAGGATCCTCTTCTCTGTTTTCTGGAGTCTTCACAGCTGAAGAAGTTGATTGAACAGGAGACAAGGAGTTAGGACATACCACAATGTCGATGTACAGACACTGTTGGAGGCATTGTTGAATATGTCCGTGAGATCTGCCCGTTTCAGTGATGAAGCTTTTTGTGGGTAAAAAGTATTGATGATTATGTACACATTCTGCCTGGGGAACCAGGCAGCACCCCACTGTATGCAGGCCTTCCATCTGTATGGGGCTCCATGGGCAGTGACTGTACTTCCCCATGTCTTATATGAGACTTTTTTTTATCCGAAGAGCTCCTTCACTGGGGGACTCCAAGAGGTATGTAAAAGAAGGCTCTGGAAAAGGGTATCTCTCTCCATAGGGGCTCTGACAGGGGGACATCGAAGCAGGCTCCTTTAGCAGGAAATTTGAGACACAGGTAAAAGAATGTTCTACAAACATAGCATCTCTATATGGGAGCTCCGTGAGGGGAACCTGGACGGAGAGCTCCTTCACTGAGAGATATGTAAGAGAAGGCTCTGGAAACAGAGCATCTCTCCCTACAGGGGCTCCATGAGGGGAACCTTGTCATTGACAACAATATATTGCTGTTTTTAAGTTGTTTTCTGTTTCTTCCATTTTAAAATAGGACATATGGGTTCATTTTATATTTGTATAATTTGCTATTGTGTGCCATTTCCAAATTTAAAAATGGGTTAAATAGGCTTTTATTTCTTAGAATAGGAACCCAACCATCACATGTTACCTAACGATAAATGGGAAGATGCTCTAATTTACAGCTATCATTCCTAGTCATCTGGGAAGCATGTCATTTGTAAGTAGAGAAATAAGTGTTCTATACACTGCACGCTTTGCAGCAAAGATGAAGAGATGGATACAGGCAACCTGCTGAAATAATTGCCATTCAAGCCTCATTTCAAACACCAACCATAAAACTGTGAAGCTGGTATGTCCCAAATTTGTGGATGTAAAATCAGTAACAAAATACAGTATTCTGGGATATAATACCCTGTAATTTAGTAGATATGTATCAGACCACACAGTGTCACATTCTAGAAGACCACAATCTCGCTCTGTTTTCTGCACATACCTCCAAGTCCATCATAATCATCTTCAGTAACTAAATCACTCTCATGGGTATTAAAATACAGTCTCTCTTGTTGGACTGTATGCTGAATACGTGAAACACTCCCTAGCTCTTCTTCAGTTCCAGTTCTTCTTCTGATTCCAAATACCGATCCTGGTGTACGTTGGTTTGTAGACAGTCGTTGATGTCGTGTTCCTGAACGTGGAGTTGACATTACAATTCAGGTCTAACAAACCTTTATTTTTCTTCAACACTGATGATACTAGCTCATCTGGGAAGAGTAACCAGAGATTACTGAAAATGTTTATATTTTAACTTTGAATAGGTTCTACTCTATTATAGGTCAACCATGGCAGGAAAATTTTCTATGGCAATGGAGGTAATGGGTATCAAGGGATCAGATGTGGGTGGAGTATGAAGTAGTGGGATGGACTTGGTTAATGCGGAAGGAGGGGAGGCGGAGGTAGTGCATTGTGACGCACCAGCTGTAGCGCCCAATGAACACTTTTTACTGCTTCTGACGTCAGTGACACCCATGCCAACTATAAACAGAGACACGCAAGCATGCTGCATCATTATTTACTTTTGGTTGACTTAATAATGTTACCAGTAGCTCAGACTGGATGACTATTAGATCATGTAACAGGCAATGGATATTAGTCCTTTCCACTTGTATTACAGTCTGGGCCAGGACACCAGCTACCCTCAGTGAGATTTAGTGTAGCTTTCCTCAGTCCTTCCAAGCAAATACCAGAACACTATCTCAAATTAGGCCATGAATGCTTGAAATACAATACTTTTCCCACTAATGCACTACTTTTAATGTCTATACATTAACACACAATACTTTCACATCTTAGTCCAACATGTTTCGATCCTACATGATCATCATCGGGGATTCACTCGAAGTTAAAAACTAAGTTACACACATAGCTTTTTCAACATATGTTGTAGAACCAGAAATAATTTGTTAACATGAAGGTTTTCTTGTGTGTGATGTCTGCGCTTATATTGAAAAGGTATAAGCTAAACACCTGTACAGTATGTACAATACAGTATAATTTATACTCCATATACTGCCTCCCAGCATACACAGTGTAGATGACTGGAGAAACAAGGTACTGTAAACTAAGTACTGAAATTATGAGCATTGGAGCCGTGAGGGTGAATAAGTAAACAATAACAGAACTGGCGAGAACTCGACTTAGCTCATTTCTGGAACTTCCACCACTGTTTACACGATTTTGAGGTTGTACGCTGGCATCCACTAACCAAGACACGCCAAGATATTTAACTTCAGCAGTGGATATGAAGTCGAACATTGAACAGACCAAATATTAAAAAAAATTATAAAAACTAAACCGCGTATATGAACAATATTGTTAAATTCAATACAAAACTTACAGATCATTCGTAAACACGTATCTAATTATAACCCATCACAACGATATCACGTTCAAAATACATAACGTTTTTCTCTGAAAACAAATTACGGTCCATCATTGGACACTTGTACGACCGCTCGTTGGGAAACCAATGACTAACCACGTACGAAGTGAGTACGGACGGCTTTCCGTGGCCAACAGAAAACAATTCTCTCGTGCGAGGGAAGTTATCTATGCGATAACTGAAGGAGCCCTACTATTAGCATTAGTAAGGTCTGTACTCCTCTACTTTAATTAAATTATACCGAAATATTGCGACGTGCCTACAAGCTACTACTGTGCCTGAATTCTTTTGTTTTTACAATGTATTTTCTTGCAGAAGGGAAATTTTAGTATTAATGGAAAATGAAAATGTTGGTAGCCATGTGCTGACTTCCGGTCAATATGGGCGCTGAAGTTGTAGAAATTGTTCTTCCTACGGGAAAATCAGCAAAGATTTTAAAATGGAAAGTAAAGGAAGGAACTATTGTGTCTGTCGGGCGTGTAATATTGCTGTACGATATAAATCCTAACAATGGTAAAGAGGAACAGAAGAAATTAAAGGCAAATCAAGTCGGAACCGTACGCAAGCTGTTGGCCAAGGAAGGTGAAATTGTGCATCCAGGGTACGTAGCAGACAAGATGCGTTTATCACATGCGCATACGTCATTCAAGGATACAGGTTTATGTATGTGTACGCGCCACAACAATTATGGTTTGCCGCGATCGGCAGATTCGTTCTTATGTAAACGGAAAATGTAAAGGCGGTGGTCCCATGTAATAAAAGGTGTTTTAGTTAATAATGTTAGTGTACCTGCAGGAAGTTGAAGGCGGTTATTTTGACGTCTTGACATTGCTGCCATGCGCGAGTATGTAAATTCGAGGGTAAGAGCGAAGGCGTTCACATTCCATTTCCAGTCGGACGATTGGTATCATGTCAGTGATAGATTTACTTTTACGAATGTGGTTTACCATAGGCATTTTGGGAAGTGTCGATTCCTTTGGGTTTTTAATGTTTTAACCAGTATTGTAAAGTGCCATTTGTGCTGCACATGAAAACTGTCTTCAAGGTTCGGTAAACTGAAATTCCCAATGCATTTGTGTATTTCAGTTATAGCAGTCTTCAGAATGTAAATAAAAATAATGGCTTATTAAAGCCTAGGGCTGTACTCCAAATAAGGGGACCCATCAATTACCAACCTGTGCACTACCCATCACACTACTCAAGATGTGTAACCCGTGGTTTCAACTTGCCAGCGCTCTCTGCACTTGTGTGATATAACCGTGTGAGGTTTAGGTTAGGCATTCCAGTTACGTGTGTGTGTGTAATAGGGAATGCATAATAGTGCAAGCATTAGGTTAGAGGTTTCAGTGATGTATGTGTATAGTAGGAAGTGTTTATGTAATAATGTGAGGCTTAGGTTAGAGGTTTCAGTTACATGTGCCTATAATAGAGAATACGTTGTTTGTAGTTGACGACACTCTCCTCTTGTGGCACACAAGTCTTAGGTTACAGGTATCAGTTGTGTGTGATAGCAAAGAGCTCAGGGTGACTACTATACTGTGTACCTTGAGTATGAGAGTGATTGTGACATCTGAGATCCCCAACACCAGGTACAGATATGACGGAAGACATAACATCAGTTGTAAGGAGGTACCAGGATGAGATTGCAGACGTGCCATGTGTGTTGAAGGTTGAAACCTCTAACCTGTGCCTTGCACATCATCAACAGTGAGAGCTGGTAACTTGCAACTACAGGTAACATGTCTTCTTTGGTGTGTTTGGTAGTTTGTAATACATGGGTCCCCCTATTCTGGAATAGACCCAAGCCAAGTACATCAGTAAAGAAGGTGCAGTAGAAAACTACACTCGGGCCTAACATTCATGAAACACCACTCATTAATGATTTCATTCTAGTGGAATAATAGAGTACAAATGCATATGTAAGGTAGGATACATTATGTGGGACTTTGAATACAGTAGTATAAATTGTAATGAAAGGAATTGTAAGGAAGCAATCTCTTGCACAATAATAAAAACTTTTTTTGTGTTTTAAATACCGTCCTTTGATATTTTCTTGCCTGATGACCCATTGGTGTTGAAACATGGATCATTTATAGAAACGATTATTGTTTTTATAGTAAGAAATATTTGTGTCAGCTGTATTAGCATACGTGAAAACCTTCAATACTGGTTCCATGATTTGTTTCTTTGAAAGTGCTGAGAGAGTATTTTAATATTATGTTAAACTAAGGTGCATAATTACAGTTTGAACCCAGTTGTAACAACATTAGTTTATGCGATACTTGTCTGTGGTGTCAGATATTCTGGGGTACCATGTAATTCCTCACTGTTAACCATAGCATATATTTTTCAGTTATAACAACACTCCTTTGTAACAGCACAAAATATTCAGTCCCTTATATGATGTTATAACCAAGATGAGATCTGCGCTCTTCTGGGGTATAATGCAGCATCGAGTGGTAATCCTTTACCGACGTTTTGGGAGAACATATCGGTCCCATCTTCAAGGGTCAAGAAGTCCAAGAAGAGTAGTGCTGTGTTATACCCCAGAAGATTGCAGATCTCATCAGCATCGTGGCGGAAGCCTGCAATCGCAGATGTTATAACCAAGTTTGTACATCATAAAGCCAAAAAATTGTTCAAATAACAAATTTTAACAAATGTCTCAAGTTTGTCAGATATTTTCAAATGTATGAAGCACCAGGAACTGAGGAAACAGTCTGTAAATGTAGTCATGACCGTTGTCTTCATGGGAAAATTTGTATTTGCCTTGTGGTTGGCTACATACTTGCAACCAGACTACCCACAGTTATGATAATTTGGGGGGAGGACGGAGTCTGAACATCGTGGAATTACAAATTTTTTTGCATGTGACGGTCACACTGTAAAGACACAAGAATGGGCAGTGGTGGAGCTTGAAGTTTGTGTATTTATGGTACTGCAAATTGTATCTTACATGCATAGTGTGTAAGTCTATGTGGCTATTATGTGCACCTATGTAAACAAGAAGTCTTTCTGTTCTGCTGCTGTGTGATACTTTAATGTAATTCAAAATGCTAAGATTTTAAATTTTGTACATAACACACATTCAAAGTTAGGACAAGGAGAAAACTTCTGTTTCTGTTTTATTTTCTCATATATTATGACAGCGCGCTTCATTTGCAGCTGGAAGGAGGTTGCATGTTCTTGGATGAACGTGCTTCTTACATACAAAGCACACATATCTTACAATGCCAGTCACTTAAATCCATGTAAGGGGCTGTGAGAACTGATAGTTCACAAAGCAACATGTCCAAGTTGCTGTGTCACTTTTGCTGTTTATCCAGGCTGCCAATGAATGTCAAACCCTAGAATGAAATAATTCTGTTGTGAATCAACAGTAATGTCATGACATCACAGTTTTTTAGTCAGAATTATTTCTCTCATTGTGGTTCATAATTTTTATTATATGATGCCTCACTGATCACTGGTCCAGCAGTGACTGGACTGAACTCTTTGTGCTTTGTGGACAGTTGATCAGAGTCCAGAGGTGAGATATAGTGTCATAATTTGGACCACAAATTAAGTTTCTTATACTTACACATGAAGGGTGCAAAGAAGTCTTAGCGTCATTATGAAGAGTAGCAATAATTAAAAGATGGACATATTAATGTTCCATTTTGGCTTTGAAAGAAACTGGTGTGTTATTTTACCAAATCTTTAACACTAGAGAAATTTACAAATCTGAATGTTTGTGCGTGCCACATACTTGTGTAGCCAAAGGGCTTTGCAGTATTGAGTGGTATGCGGTTAATTCAGTGCAAATGAAATGTATAGCATGTCTGACAGTATATTTATTAGTAAATAAAATATGTGTCATATGGTGAAATGTAGAGAATGCTTTGTGTATACCTCGCAGCTCTGTTTCAGTCGATAACTGTTTCTTGTCTAATCCCAGTGGATTCTTCCTCTCTCTCTCTCTCTCTCTCTCTCTCTCTCTCTCTCTCTGTTGCTTCCTTTCCTCCTTGCATTATTTACATTTTGTTTAGGTTGATGGCTGAAAAGTCTGCAATCTTTTCTGTGTTCCCACAGACTCTCCTTGTCAATTTTTTGCAGCTGTTCCCTCTGTGTCTTGATTCCTTCCACTGCGTGGCTGGGCCTTTTTGTTCCAGGTTAGCCCACAGGTCTCTTTCCTTTAAATTTTAACTGTTTCTGTGGCACTGGCATGATTTAACACTAAGGTGATTCCACTCATCCCGTGGCATTGGCATGTTTTAACACTTTGCTGCATGGTCTCGCTCTGCTGTGTCCTGCCGTGTGATGACTGAACTTAGGATTATGAAATCTTTAATACACATCAACAAGTATCTGAGCTTGAACATGAATCTCTTGCTGGTGAACTGCACGATATGGATTATTAGAGTAAACGATATAGTGGGTTCTTAGTTTTAGCTCTTTCCAGAACTGTAGTTATGTTTCACTGCACTTTGACTGGTCCTCCAACTCACTGGATCAACGTAGGCAGCAAATTCTTATCTGTGTGTGAATGAAAGACTGTTTGTGACCCTAAGCCACATAGATTCAGTTCACGTATATGATTGCCAGAAATGAAATAAGGCACAGTGCTGTAATATTTATCTCGTGAGTAGTAAGTGCTTCATTGAGATTTAAATTGAAGGAAATGAAAAAATACAGTGTCTCAAAAAAAGAAGAGTTTACTTCTGGAAAGGCTAAGTTCTGGTACAAGTATGGTGAGATAAGTGGGATGTGAAGCATATTTTGGCCGTACGAACAGCAAACAATAGAAAAACTGGAAGAATGAAAATATGAAGGCAGAAGTAATTGATGACTGTGATAAATGTATGCAAGGTGTTGATAGGAAAGACCAAAAATTGCACTATTACCCATCCCCACAGAAAAACTTTGAAATGGACTGAGGATTTTGTGACATTTTTGCTACGGGTGGACACCCTAAACAGTTTCATATTGTTGAAAAAATACACCACAACTTAAAATCAGAAGGGCGAGGGCCGTGCTTTTAAGGACTTCATATTTGACTGTGTTCAGAAGTGACAGATGCAGCACAGAGACAAAACAAGAATGACGACACAGACAAGTCAGTAGCATCAACATCAGCAGCACCAACACAACTGCCACACAAATGACTGCTGGTAACAGATCCAGCTGTCTACAAGTTGGACTCCAAATTCATAAATTGATTCCTGTTCCATCAAGTAAAAAAAAGATATGTGGGCATGAGGAAACATAAAGTTTGCTCAGCCCATAAATGAAGGAACAAAACCAGTGTTTTGTGTTCAAATTGGGGTGTGGCACTTAGCAGAACTCCATATCTTGGCAGATACCAGAGAAAGAATACTTATATTCCTTTCTCTTCAAAGCATACATTCTTCGTAAACCATGTGCTAAAATTTAAATACTGACCCCAATAGGAAAGAGGTTGAAAACTGTTATTGTTATTTGAATTGACGTAAAAAAAATTATGTTCAGACATTCATGATTGAGTTTCTTTACAAGGCCTGCCAGGGTGCTGGTGGCATTTAAGAAGCCCCATGCGAGATTGTGCTTTTCTCTTTATACTGGTTCTGTCCATTCTTTTTTCATGTCCAAAATTTTGCAATTTTTTCTCTTCAAACCCGTTTGTCTAGTTTGGGTTATAAGGTTTCTCTTTAAAATTTAATTTTCAATTCTCTCTCCCCTGTATTTTATCCTCAGTATTCTTGGAAGTTTCATATCCATCACCCAAAGTCTGATCCCAGCATCTGCATCATGGAAGAAAGTAACATCATTCGGGCCCAGGGCGGCGCGGGCCAGTTGCTGCATGTTGGCGTGATGCCACAGAAACTGAGAAATCCCAACAGGAATCTGAAAATCAGGTGTCCAAAAATTTTCCTGAAATGAAGGTGCCATGTACAAATTCTAGGTGCCAGAAAGCTGACATGAAGCAGTTTCCTTACTGAAGATCCACAATTTGGGAGTGGCACCTGAAACTCACTGGTATCTGGCAGCTGGCTTTATGAGATCATTGCTGTGACTTTGCTTGAATTGTTATGTAACCAATGCAGATGGTAGAACATTATGCAGTAACTAATGTAATTTCATTTCATTTCACCATGCTTGATTGTCTCAAGTCTGGCTGGTGTTGCAGAAACCCTCCAGTATGTACAGCATTATTAAATAATACAGGACTTTTGCCTTTTATGTGCTAACCCTGGCTGAAGATTTGGTTGCTGTTTCCTAGAAGTTGGGTCAACTCACTGAAGAAAGCAGTGCCTACCGACTTTATGACCCTGTACTCACCGGACTGTTGACAGTGTTGTTAAATCAAACATTAGTAAAATATGTGTGTGTATTCATGTTCTCATCTTAAACATAATGTACTGCAGATGTAGAATTTTAAATAACCCGCAATTTGTATTTCCCATCATGTTGCAATTTCCTTTGGGAATTGAACATTGAATTTAAAACAATTGTGTTTTGATGGCTGACTGCCTCCTTCTTCAGATAGAAAGCCCACTGGTTGAAGCTGTTTCTTGTGAGTTAATGATGAAGCAAGTTATGGAGGCTGTATACAAGAAGGTGCTGCAAACCTATGGAAGTCTGTAGCAAGAAATTAACATTAAAATGTGGCATATTAAATGGTGTGGTCATCAATAGAGATACAGACTGTTCATTAATTTTTGCATGGTGGATGAACAAATGTTATTGTGTTTTGTTTCTACAGAGATGTCCTTCTACAGCTAGAGGAATGTACACATCCAACTGTGATGAAGGATATGTGTGCTGAATGCGGCGCCGATCTGAGGAAGCAGGATCAGACCCAGCAGAATGCTTCTGTCCCAATGGTTCATAGCATTCCCGAGCTTAAAGTCAGCAAGGAGGTAAATTGCAGCACTGCCCTCATGAAGGTGTATAGAGGCGTAGGAATAGTGCTCATTCAGTTCTTTACATTGGCATTGAGGAGTCTTAACTGTGTGCTGTGGCCAGTTTGCTTCTTCTTGGAGAAAGTTCAGTTTGTCTCATGGTAATATATACATGGGGAAGCATGCAGGAGGCTGTTTACGTAAAACTCTTCAGTAAACTGTCAGTACTGTATTGAAAATTTCAGAACTGGTCCAGTGAACTCGCTGTTTTACACTTTTTACACTTTTGTAAAGAACGCCTTGAACTGCAAAATCAAGGAAAGTGTAGAATTCAGGAAATGAAAATAATGCAATTTAAAAAGTGAGTTGTCTTTTTAAAAACCTCTGGAAAGCCATTTAAAATATGAATAAATGCAGCATTTTGTATGTATATAGGACATAACTTGTTCACAGTATTATGAGAGTGTAATGTCATACACATGCCACCATCATACTGGTGATGAACTAGTAACTGAACAGTCACAAGAAACATTTTCATGTACGTATTTTAAACTTAAAGCAGTAAATAGTGGGATGGGGATTACTAGTCACAAAATAAATATTCTAACCTAATGACTTATTGTGATGATAAAGTTAAGCAATGTAAACTATTTATTTGTTTATACAAAAAACATTAATCACCAGCAAATGCACAAAGAGTTTTTTCATCAATTGTAACACACTCCTACATGTTTCGACCCTGCTGGGTCATCTTCAGGGAGAAACTTTCCGTTGTCGTTACACTAGGTTGCACTATACGGTTGAGTGAGAATGTGCTGTTGACTGTGCACTGCGCCGCTTTTGGAGGCGTGAACTCTTTGTGGTCTCGGCTTGTACTGCACATTAGTGGGGTATGCTTGGAATGTGCGTTGGCCAGGGGAGCCATTAGGCGGGGGGGGGGGAGTCTTTATGTGTTGCCAAGTTGCGCCCGGGTGTCGTACAGCAGTTGAAACAGGGGGCTGTATTCATGCCGTTTTTGTTCTGGTATGAGCCGGTGTTCCTGGTGGTGTTTCTGGATCTGTAGTTGTCCCATTGTATCCATGCGTCTTCCTTTGTTTGTTCGGTGGATTAGGGTCATGGTTTCCTGCATGGGTCCATATTCCTGTCACTGTTGTAGTATGTGTTGTGCGTATGCTGACTGCAGGTTGTTGGAGCGGATGTATCTAGCGTGTTCGGAGTAGCGTGTCTTCAGGTTACGGCCGGTTTGGCCAATATATGTTAGGTGGCAGGTGGCATATCTGAGGCTGTAGATGCCACTGTTCTTGTAGTCGTTTTTGTTATGTCTGGCTTGTGTCTGGAGTAATTTAGCGATCCTGTTGGTGGTTTTGTAGGTCATTTGTATATTCGCCTGCTTGAATAGGTTGCTGATGGATTGGATGTATGGCCCAAAGTATGCTAGTGTGATCCGTTTTCTGTGGGGGTCTGTGGGTTGCGTAGGAGTTTCATCCTGTCTCTCCAGTCGTGCTTTTACTGAACTGATTAGTTGCAGTGGGAATCTGTTTGCCGCTGCGATGTGCTTGATTATTTTCCATTCATTTTGCTTGCAGGAGTCTTTGAGTGGGAGTGAGTGCATCCGGCATATAAGGAACTGGTATGCCGCCATTTTGTGTTCTGTTGGATAGGTGGTGTATAGTTGTGTTTGTGGTAGTTGGTTTTCAGAAGATGTCGATTTCCAGGGAAGAGTTGTTGCGAATTATCCATAAGTCCAAGATACGCATAAGCACGACACATACTACAACAGCGACATGAATATGGACCCGTGCAGGAAACCATGACCCTAATCCACCGAACAAACAAAGGAAGACGCATGGATACAGTGGAACAACTACAGATCCAGAAACGCCACCAGGAACACCAGCTCATACCAGAACAAAAATGGCATGAATACAGCCCCCCGTTTCAACTGCTGTACGACACCCGGGCGCGACTTGGCAACACATGAAGATTCCCCCCTGCCTAATGGCTCCCCTGGCCAACGCACATTCCAAGCATACCCCACTAATGTGCAATACAAGCCGAAACCACAAAGAGTTCACGCCTCCACAAGCGGCGCAGTGCACAGTCAACAGCACATTCTCGCTCAACTGTATAGTGCAACCTAGTGTAACCACAACGGAAAGTTTCTCCCTGAAGATGACCCAGCAGGGTCGAAACACATAGGAGTGTGTTACAATTGATGAAAAAACACTTTGTGCATTTGTTGGTGATTAATGTTTTTTGTATAATATAGTGCACGGACATGGAACACATTAATGTTATTTATTTGTTTGTTTATTGAATTAATGAAGTAGTGTTTTTCTATTTTTGCATGAGTACTAAGTCTATGTAGTTTGTTTTCAACCTTGTCATCGTCGTCGTCATGCCGTCCTCAGTATCAAATTGGTACAGGCTGCTTGTGGTCTTTTTATTGCATTTCAGAATGTTCTCTTAAAATAAGGGAGCTTTCTTTTCTTTATTTTCTGGTTTTTCTTCTGGCCTGGTTAACTGCTAGTCTATCATGTGGCTGTCATCCTTTTTTACCTTTAATGATTTATATTTAGATGCATATAACCTTCAATGTTGTTGTACCTGAGACCCCTCTGTGTGCACACACGCACACATGTATGCTCACATGGCTTTCCAAATTGACATTTGTTGTAATTAACCCCAGCTGGTGTTCTGTGTTGTTAGCAAGCTAAGATCCTGGGGAAGGCAGATGAAGAGCGTTTGCTGATAGACCGAAAACTTGTTCTGTTGGTGGACCTTGACCAGACATTGATCCATACAACAAATGACAACATACCAGCCAACTTGAAGGTAATGCACTATCATACTTTGTGGAAATCTAATTGTCTAGCATCTGGCCAACATGTGTGCTGTTTTGTCCTTCACTTAGCAGATGTGCACTGTGTTGCTGAGATGTAGGAAAATTTATGTTTTTTTGTGTTAATGTTGGCAGGATGTGTACCACTTCCAGCTGTATGGCTCAGGGTCACCATGGTACCACACTCGGCTACGACCTGGCACACAGAAGTTCTTAAGTGAGATGAGCAGATATTATGAGCTTCACATCTGTACATTTGGGGCTCGCAACTATGCACACATGATAGCTATGTTCCTAGATCATGATGGACAGTTTTTCTCCCATCGCATCCTCTCTCGAGATGAATGTTTCAATCCACACTCCAAGACTGCTAACCTTGCGTATGTAACTGTTAACATATATCAGTTTACAGAACAGATTGAAATGGAAATACAATCTTATGTTTTGTTATATGGCACAATTTTCAAATTAGTTTGCAGTAATACTCTAAGAACCTCCTAAGCATTGTAAATTATACAAAACTTGTGGCTAGAGTCCACCAGAATGTGTGCTACTCATCACACATCTTGCCAGAGCCACCAACAGATGGTCTGCCCATCACACCACTTTCTACTAGAGCCAACTGGAAGGTGAATTGCACACCAGTGTATGGCAGTCTTATGTCACTGATGCATCAGGCTGTCTTGATGGGTGCTGTGCATCCAGTAACTAGCATTTACTGGAGCCCTAAGGTGTAACGTGTGAACTCTACAGGGCTTTAAATAGCTGTGCATATGAACACCATCTGTTGGCTGTTTTAGACCAAACTAGTGAAGCAGTTGACTTGGTGACATTTCATTTATTCTCTTTTGGGCCATGGCTCAGTTTTGCAGGAAAGTTGAAACAAAAGTGCCATTTCAAATCCAGGTTGTAGAGGTAACATGCCACTTGACTGACTTGAGGGGTTAATGTGCTATTGTGTTAAGCATTGGTGTGTTGGAAAGCTCTATTTATTTTCACAAAATGTAGAAAATGAAGAGGTCATATCTGCCTGACTGTCTGCCTGTCTGTATTCTGTTTTCAAAATTAAGTAACGTATTTTGATTAAATTTGGTTTTAAGGATCAGCATTACAAGTTTTGAGGTATGTGTAACTCTGGTTTTGTGGGTTAACAATCTCTGCAGTAAGTTGAAACTGAACTTTTCTGAAATTTTGTAGAATTGTCATATTATAAAAATGTACAAATGATAGAAGTATGTGTCTGGGATGTAAAGTATTCTTTCCTTGCCAGTGAACAGTATGTAGTAGTTATGACTTTAAAGAAGGAATAACACTCATATTAAGAAATTAAGGTTTTCTCAGGTAATTCATTGACACACTGAATGAGGATATGAATTCTGTTCAGAGATTTTACTGTGCACTTGCATGTTGTGTTAACAGCTGTGGCTACTATATGTGTAGCGAGAGTGCTGACTAAAATTTGTAATATTTTTGGGTGATCAGTGTTACGTCCACAGTAGAAAATGGGAAACATGCAGGTAGGTGTGTTCTGATATATATATATATAAAATATTTAATGATAGACAAGAAGTACTCGTGTCTGTGCAGTACATATCTTTACCATTATTAAGCATCATGTGCTGGATGTTTGAATTTGTGATAAATGAAACTCAGGACCAATGAAAATTGGAAATGCAGAGAGAAATTCTCTAGTGTATTGTGAAATTTTTGTAGTGCTGTAGTGTTTTGTGTTAAAAAAAGTAAAGGGATCCCTATACAGACCTAAAACCCAAGGGGGAGTAGAGGTATAGCTGTACCCTTTTGTTAGCCTCGCTGCTAGAATGGGGTGGGGTGGCTAGCCCCATGGCCTGGCCGCTTTACCCCAGGGAAAGACCCAGTACCCATTGCACAGGAGGCTGGGTGGGTCCCAGGGCTGGCCTGGGTGCATGCCAAAAATCTTGCCTCCACCAGGATTTGATCCCTGGGCCGTCCAGCCCATAGCAAGTCGCTATACCAACTGCACTATCCCGGCCCACTTGTTTTGTGTAATTATGCAAAATTGTTTTTCCTTTTACAGACAACCAGAATCTGAAAATACATTTAACACCCCAAAGGACCACTAACCAGTTTAGAAAATAATTCCAAACCGCTTACTGACCAATTACAAAAACAGTCCCTACCCACAGCCCCTAATTGTAGTGGTCAGTGGTTTTAAATCATATCCCAGGGGTTTCAGTCACATCCCACGTGTTTTAGATGTGATCCCACTGCAGCAAACCAGTTTGTAGTGCCCAGTGGCCAGCGGTAATCTGGCTGCATAGTGGCCCCATCCAGCATCCACCATCAGGCCATCTGTTTGTAGAGGCATGGAGGGTATTCCCACCGGTGCCCACCAATTTGTTAGTGCTGTGGGCAGCAGTTCCGTCCATCAGGATCCTCTTTATTATAATGCTTTGTCCAGTGTACTTTCCCCAATATTACCACCAAAGCAATTTAAGTAGAGCAGAGTCGAACTGCTATACCTAGCGTAACAAACAAAAAATATGCAACCGCATTATACTTAGTGTTCATTTACTAACTGACTTATGCACTGAACAGTTGGGTGTATGTGGGTTTTATACCAGTAACATGTCCAGTTTACTAAGGGAACAATGTACACTGTACCAAATAATCTATACTTCCTGATTTAGGCAAGTACTTAAAGTTCTGCTGCCACCACCTCTGGGAATGTCAAATTAAAGTGAAATATTTATGTTACTATCTATCTAAGCTACCTGGTAAAGGATTTATCTGTCTCATTGCTCTTGCTGTGCTCGTGAAGCTAATATTAAAATAGTTTCCACAAAAGGGCTTATTACTCTAGTTGTTAATATAATGTCCCCACAGAGTTCATGCTGTCTTGAATTTTAGAATTACAACAGGATTTAGTACATTAAATTTCCAATCCAAATTCGACCTATACTCCAGTATCTACTACAGTCTATTCATGGAGGTCCTTGGGCTAGGATATGTCTTCATCTTCCTACAGCTTACGTCCCAGCAGACCACTGACAGAATAACAGGTTAAATTTTGTAAGAAAAATATGTGTGATGTATTTTCGTCTACTTTGCCCTACTACTACTACTACTACTACTACTACTACTACTACTACTACTACTACACACACACGCGCGTACGCGCACATGCACACACACACAAAACAACCATTATTACAGTAGTATTTACCTAGGTGGGGGGTGGTGTCTTAACAACCTAAGGCTGCATCATCTTTTCTCTATGCAACCAACTTTTTGTTCCAATTTTAAATTTAAAAAAAAACTGCCTTATCTTATTCCATGTTACAAGGCAATGGATGCACTACATGTCACTCACCTGGTATGTGCAGGAAAATTTGAACTACTAAGCTCATTCTGCACATTTTCAGCTCAGCACCTATTTTTGTATCTATCCTCAATGAAAGCTGGATCACAAAGACACTTCTTGTCAGTCCTAATGGCCTTACACGCACTCACTAAACTTATCAGCTCAGTGCTTTTCAGTCTGCTTAGCAACAGCATATTCAAGCCAAACAAACAATCACTGCTGCTAAGGGATGCACCCAGTTACAGCCTTCCTGTTGTTAACACGTGTAACTCACTCAGCCTAGCTTATATTGTGACTTAAATCCCAATTTATCATTAACACTCCAATATAGAATTTTGAAAAATAATTTTGCGTAACACAAAACACTACAGCACAGCAATTTTATATTAATTTTATATTAGTTCAGCTGCATATTGACACAGTAGAGAATATAAATGAGATGTGAGATTGTCGTGGTGGTGAGTAAATCTTGGGATGTGATGCTTAGTGATACAGTTAATAGGTATAGTAGCTTAGGGTCTGATGAAGGAGTGTGGAGGAATTAACTGCTGGTGACTACCAGACCTGCAAGTGTAAGCTGAAAGTTCTGCTTACTTTACAGCAGCAAATAAGAGTGTCTCTGGCTTAAGGTTTTCTGATAACAGCAGTGTTTACCTTATCTGAAGGGGCATGCAGTGAAGGTATCAAGGTTAAGCTTGCAGATTTGTGGCTACTACTGTTTCAGCATTTTTTTTACAATGAAAATGGAAGTAGCTGGTTCCTCTGAAATGCCAGTACCCATCTGCAGTACTACCATACCAAACCGTATCATATGCCAGGACACTGTTATCCCAGAATCTAAAAAGTTCTTTATACTGTTGACAGGGCCCTTTTCCCGTGTGGAGACAACTTGGTGTGTATCATTGATGACAGGGAGGATGTATGGAACTTTGCCCCCAATCTGATCCACGTGAAGCCGTACCATTTCTTCCAGCACACTGGTGACATAAATGCTCCTCCTGGTCTTGCCAAGTGTGAGAATGATGACAAGGAAGGGTTTGACTTTACCAAAATATCAGGTGACCAGCACACCTTTGTTTGGTGTTTCAAGGTGTTGGGGTTACTGAAATATTCTTGGTCCCGTGTGATTGGGTCCAAAAGTGACTTGAGTTACATGAGACATGTGGGTCTCAGCTAAGTGAATGTTACCTCTTTACAAGGAATATACATAAAGTACCTTGTGCCTCGTGTTGATTAGGTGTGTGCATCACTTAAGTTTTACCAACCCCTTTTCACTGAGATTGCTAAATTTGTGCTAGGTGTCACAGCCATACACTCTGTTACTAGCACTAATGTGTAGGTACACTATGTGGCAATTCATTGAAAATATAAGAGATGCTCATCATGGCTTTTAAAAATAAATCCCATTTGATAAGTGTCAAGATTACCGTCTTTTGGTATGTGATACGCATAGTCTGGTAGATTGATTCTTATATTTTGAAGGAAACTGCTGTTTTTGGTAACAGGGTAGAGGACTGATACAGATGTAACATATCCAGGGATGACAGTAGCATCATATGTTATAAGACAGCCATGTTAATTTCTGTTTCTTAATGGTTGTAGTTTTGGTTCCATAATGGCCAAGAAGGTTTTGATCATTTGACTATAAGTTGCTCACATAGACTTGGCAGTGGTTGTATGACCAACTGACAAGGGAGCGTGCATTTGAGTCCTGTCCGATTTGTTTTAGACTATGTGAGGATAAAGAATTCTTGAAAAAGCAAAAGGACCAAGCAGTATGACTCCATGTTCAGAACTTGTAGGCAAATTTTGTCATTTATATCACTACTAATATTTACTAGTAAGAAATTTGAGCATAACATGTTAGGCCACAAATTTATATTCTTAAGGTACCAGGTTCTAATGTTTATTGGGTTAGTCTGTCCTGACTGATATCTTTCATGGTTTTCCTCAGTCTCATGATGTAGGCAAGGGCAGTGCTTGGAAGTATGCTACAAGTACTTCAAGCTGTGGTCTGCTGTAATATCAAATTTTCGTGTTTCATAGGTAGGTACAAATGTTGTGGATGAACATCCTGCCTCCATCTTCAGGGGGAGTCAGAGAATAAGAATGGAGGCAGCAGGTTCCCCCAAGACTCTTCTGTCCTAAAGATGGAGACAGCAAGTTCCTCCAGAATGTTTGTGCTTATCAACCAACTACACAGCACCACATCGCAGAAGACTGTAATCTTAATTCACGGTGCTGTGGAAAGCTACTGTTACTTTTTAATAACATGTGATAGAAAAATGAAATATGTTTGTGATGGTATGTTAATGGAGTTCAGAGATGTGTGCTGCAGTTTTTACAGCTGCAAGGCAAGTAGCTGAAGGAGACAGGCTTTGTAATGTGCTGAGTGATTGTGATTTTATTATTGGCAGTAATGAACACTGGCTCTTGCATGTTAATGGAATGCTTCTCATTGTGTTGGTAACTTGTAAAGATAGATTTTTTTTCACTTGACACAAACGTTATTCCTATAAACTTACCCTAAATATAGGACTAAAGTTGTGTCAGTCAAACAAAAAAATTGTTAGTGACCATGCTGGGTATTGTATGTATGTATGTATGTATGTAGTCAGTTGACTCATTCCTCCTGTCATACAAACACTATTTGCCAGACATGTTTCCACAAGTGAAATGTGTTTACCTGTGCTGTTTTAATTGCTCAAGTCAGGCCGCTTACTCTCACGTAGTATACAAGACATGAAATACTGTCCGTTATGGTATGCAATAAGTACCTGAAACGTCATTTATTTTAAAATTTCCTGAATGACAAAGGAGGAACAATGAAAGAGAGCAGCAGAGAATATGAATGAATTCATAAAAATTTTCTGCATATTGACCTTGATATTTAACTCAGACAAGCAGCAAAATGGGTTTGTCGAGCCCCACTTGCACACACTGCAGTTCCCTTGCCACCATGGCAGTCATAGGTTATCACACATGGTCCCACTACCCCACTGCCATGGAGGATACTGATGTCCACATTGTGATGCCTGCATATATTTTCGTATCAATGCTGCATGTTTGCTGGTTTTATTAAATGTGTAAGGGAGTGTGGGTGCTATGGTTATGGGTGCCACAGCCCTCATCAGTGTCTGTGACAGTTCAGTAGTGCACGAACAACAACAAAGTGGCCTGAGGCATAAATTACATCATTGTGGCAGTCACTGTGTTATTTATTTCGTAGGGTTTTTACATAATAAGCATTGATACTTACAAAATTTTGTTATTTGCAGACTCTAAAGAAGAGAATTCAATAAAATGTGATGTGAAGGAAAATGGTGCTCTAAAGACATCTGGTGGGAAGTGCCTGACACATATTGGTGAAAGTGAACGGGAAGAGGGTGAATTAAGTGAAGACAGTCGACTGGGGTCAGGGGACAGTTCTAGTGATTGTGTTAGTAAGAAGACTTTGTCAAAGTGCAGTATCCAATCTGACACAGAGCTAAGGGACAAACACACAAAGGAAAGTTGTAGAGTTAATAAACAAAGTAGAGATTTACTGGGGGATTTGGATAAGGATGGTGGTAACAGGGACCGTGAGGTCACGATTAAGAAGCAGGAGGGAGATAAAATGTCCTCACGTGACTTGACGGGTGATCTGGAGCTCTCTGATGAAGAGGAGCCTGCAACTGCTAAGGCTGGTGACAGAAAATGTTCAGAAGAGGCAGAGCAGAAGGAGAAGCGTCTTGAGACTGAAACAAAGCAAAAGGATGGCAGGGAATTGGTGACTGATGCAGGTGGGGGAGAAAGTAAAGGGGGAGGAGAGGATGATTTAGTAGAAGTGGAGGATGAAGATGATTACCTTGTGTACCTGGAAGAGATCCTGAAGACAGTGCATAAAGCATTTTATGATCTCTATGATGAGTTGAATGGTGAAGTGCCAGATCTCAAATCAGTGATCCCGTATGTCCGTCGTAAATTGTTAGCTGGGACCAGTCTTGTATTCAGTGGGCTTGTTCCCACACACACTCCCCTTGAGAAGAATAGGGCATATCTGGTAGCTCGGTCGATGGGAGCTCAGGTGACACAGGACTTGACTCCTGAAACTACCCACTTAGTTGCAGTAAGGCCTGGGACAGCGAAGGTAAATGCTGCGCGTCGAGCTGCACGTAACATCTTTGTTGTTACGCCCGACTGGCTGTGGTGCTGTGCAGAACGGTGGGAAAAAGTTGATGAGCGGTAAGTGTTTTTGTATTCTTTTGAAATGCACTAAAGTATGATTTGGCCCATAAACAGATATGGTGGGGGTGCTTGTTTTTGTATTCCTGTGAACTGCAATAAACTCTGAGGTGGCCCATAAACAGATACAGTGCTTCTTGGGTTCAGTCTTTGAAAGTGAATAAAATAAGGACATTTGTAAATCACCATTTTTGTTGTCTGTAATAAGAATTGTGCATTTTATTTAGGAAGAAGAGTCACAAGTAAGAAGTGTATGGTAACAGATATTAGAATGAGTTAATATATTTTTAATAACTCAAGAAAGTTAAAAGACTCTTATTTTTAGAGCTAGCAATTGTGTAGGAGTTCTGGGGGTTGTAAACCAGTGTTACAAGACTTTAAGGAATCGAGATTTATGAGAGCACTTTCTAAGTCATGGTCATATTTTAATCAACCAACAGATTGTAAAGCGGTGGAATGACATAAAATTTGTATGTACTGAAATACGTTTTTTGTGGTGTGCAGCTGATCATCCCTTTTTGGACAAAATTAAGTAAAAAGACAGTTCAGCAAATACATTCTGTACGTGGTGTAATGAAATAATTGCTGGACTGACCATGAGCTGACACTGCTGCTGACAGCACAGACTTCTACTGCAAAGTACAGATAGAGTGGAGTCTACTGTGTTATTTTGTACTTGGGCTAGGACTGCAGCTCATGTGGCTTTTGTGTAATGTCTGTTTAAGTATGAGAGTGTGTTCCATTTGCAGTTCCAGCATAGCGAGAGAATGGCGGACTTTAAAGAATGTATGTGCATCAAGTTTTGATTTAAATCGCGGAAAAATGCTACAGAAACTTTCAGAGTGTTGAAAATAGTTCTTGGAATGCAGACGGTGGGAAGGGCACAAGTTATTGAGTGCTTTTTTGAAGTTTAAAAGTTGCCTGATTTGTGTTTAAGATGCTGAATGCACAGGATGTCCATCAATAACAGAACAGATGAAAATGTGGCTCAAGTGAACTTATTCTTGAAAACAGAAGAATCACTATCTGTGCAGTTGGGAACATACTAAGAATTTAATTTGGGTCAGTTGCAGTCATTTTGAAAGGAGTCTGAGCATGTGTCAGATTGCCACCAAATTCAGGCTACTGCTCCTGAGGAGTGGGAGGAGAATTGTGTCAGTATGTGCCAGGGCATTAAAGAGAGGCTTGAAAATCTCCCAGAATTCCTTTTTTAGATAATCACAGGTCATGGTTATGACTCAGGAACCAAGTGACAGTCCGTTAGCTCTGCGTCCAAAATGAGGCAAGACAAGTTCTCTCAAATGTGAAGAGCATGCTTTTTGTTTTTTTAAACATTCACAGAGTTGTGCATTACAAATTTGTTCCATAAGTACAAAATGTAAACCAACATTATCTCATTGACACCTTATGGCATCTGAGGGACGTGTGGCAGTTGGTTTCTCTACCATGATGATGCATCCATTCATTGTGCTTTTTCTCTTCATGAATTTCTGGCTTGAAACAAAGTGTCATTTCACATGCTGCCTTCTCACCTGATTTAGTGTGTATGACTTGCCCCCCAAAAACAAGATGGTGTTAAAAGGAAGGACATTTAATTATGTCACCATGAATCAAGCAAAAAATGCGCTTACTGAGTTTCAAATAATGCACTTCACAAAATACTTTGATGGTGGTGCAGTCACTGAGCTCACTGCAGAAAGTCCCAAGGAGACTACCTTTCAGAGGACAGCACTGATTAGAAAGTAAGGGTTGTTGTGGAGAAACAAATTCATTCCAGAAATTGTTTGACCACACCATATAAAATGCAGTGGAGTTAAAGAATGTGCTGTGGTAGTGTTCCCAGAAATGTTCTGATATGAACCTAAGGACAACTGACATTTATGAGAACCTTTGCAAAAATTTTATTTTGTGGTTTGTGTAATGATCAGTACCCCCTACCATACTGCTTCATTTAGTGCATGGTTTAGTTGTAATAATCTGGTCTCTTGGTTTATATGACTTGAATATTGCAGGCTGTTCCCTTTATCACGTGGTGGATCTGCAAACAGACACCCACCCCCTCACTGTGGCAGCCCTGAGCACATCCCTACACACCTGCAGCCGGCTACAAGACGACGCACATCTAGTGGGAGGTTCATGGATACCATCAATCCTCTCATGTCTTTCTCCTCCGAGGATATTGCCAACATGGACCGAGAAGTGGAAGATATCTTTAATGAGTCTGAAAGTGAAGGAGAACCAGACAACAAGGTGTTTGAGCAACACAAATTAGGCAGAAGTCAAGTGCGGAATCTGGAGTCCGCTGATGAGTCCAGTAGTAGTTCTGCTGACACTGTGTCAGTTGAGAATATTACAGATAAAGGTAGGTTTGAGTAGTGACCAATGACAAGAAAAGCTGTTGGCTGTTACTCAGAACATTGTGTATGTTTTCTCAGATATTGTCAAAACAGGGAAACATAATGTTTTTACATTTTACATACTGTTTTATAGTTACCCGACATCATTAAAGTCCTGCACAAGATGTGGAAGCAGAAGATTTCCTCGTCTGTTTTTAAAAGTTTCGTAAATGACACCTTTGAACCTCACCATGTAGTGTAACCCAAATCCTATAGATAAAACACAAAGCACGGAAAGACATAATGTGTGATGTTCTTATGGCATAGATAATCAACATACATTTTTCTGGGATGTGATGCTAAGTAGGTGTGGGTGGTTCCAGCTTCTGTATCCTGAAGATGGAGGGAACAGGTTCCTGCAAACTGGTATTAGGTATCTACCAGACTACATGGCATTACATCCCAGAAGGCTGTAATATCATGACCAAGTTAGAACAAGTTATAAATAGTGTCCAAGGTATTGTGGAACAGACAGTTCAAAGAGCTAAATGTGTCAGCTGTTATGTTTCTATTAGTAGCCATCACAAACAGACTTTACCATTGCTAAGGTAGATGAGTCCAAATTCATGTCGCATGTACCAGCATGTTCCAAGTGTGGTGTATGCCTCATAACTTAACTGTTGTAAGTGCTAGGATTAACCTGAATTATATTTAAAGATTCAGCTTGTACTGTGCTGTAAACACACTCCATCTCACGGTTACAAAACCAATAAATTAATGCTGTAAATAGAAACAGTCCCTGTTCTAAGAGCCACATAAAATACGTAGTAGTATCAAAAAGTTCCTGGAATTACAGACTCGTATTTCAGCGGGTTTCAATATGGCAGTGCTGCTGTAGCCTTTGTGCACATGTGTGGGACGTGGCTGCACATTGGAACCTGTCAGTCGTGTGCCTGATCTGTTTGAGTGAAGGTGTGTCCAAGCTGTCCAGTGCAATGTTTCTGTTTGAGCAGATATTCAACATGTACAAGCTGGGGAAGAGTGCCGCAGAAATGCTGCAGGCCTTACATACTACAGATGAGATGGGCCTGTGCAAAGTTTGTTTTGTGATTTCTGACTTACGATCAAAGGGAGTGCTGGAAGACAATTGCAAGTGATTTGTTTGATTCAGCATAGGATACCAGCTTCTTAGGCAAGGTTGTTACAGGAAATGAAAGTTGGCTGCTTGTATACAATTCCCAAACAGCAGTCACCCAAATGGCACACCACATCATCCTAACTAACTAACTAACTAACTACAAGGAGCAGGGGCCTTCTCGAGAAGCCAACAGGTCCTTAGCTAGTCGAGAAATTCCCTGCATTTTATGGAACCTGAAGGCTCATTACCTCATTTACAAGAACCCGCCACCTGTCCCAATCCTGAGCTAGCTGAATCCAGTCCATGCCACCATCCCACGTCTTTAAGATCCATTTTAATATTATCCTCCCATCTATGCCTGGGTCTCCAGAGTGGTCTCTTTCTCTCAGGTCTCCATACCAAAATCCTGTATGCACCTCTCCTTTCCCCCCTACGTGCTACATGCCTCACCCATCTCATGCTTCTTGATTTGATCACCCAAATAACATTTGCTGATGACTACAGATCTTAAAGTTCCTCGTTATGTAGTCTTGTCCGCTCTCCTGTCCCCTCCTCTTTCTTAGGCCTAAATATCTTGCCCAGCACCCTATTCTCAAACACTCTTAGCCTTTGTTCCTCCTTCAGTGTAAGAGACCAAGTTTCACACCCATACAAAACAACAGGCAAAGTTGTAGTTCTGTATACCCTAATCTTTATATTTTTATATAGCAACCTGGAAGACAAAAGATTCTGCATCGAATGATAGCAAGCATGTTCCAACTTCAGTCTACTCTTAATTTCTTCATGAATGGAATTTAAATTCATTAGGGTTGCTCCCAAATATTTGAACTGTTCCGCCCTTTCAAAGGATTTATTATTTATCTTTATGTTGTGATTTTGTCCTGCATTCTGATCTTGAGACATGATCATGTACTTAGTTTTCTCAGCATTACTTCTAGACGAGTCTCCTTACTAGCGACTACTAAAGCTTCTGTATTTTTCTTTATGCTATGTACGCTTCCGCCCAATATATTAACATCATCAGCATAAACCAGAAGCTGATGTGTACCATTCAATTTCAAGCCCTCCTGGTATGCCTGAACCTTCCTAATGGCATATTCTAAAGCAAAGTTGAAAAGCAATGGCAACAAAGCATCTCGTTATTATGAACCATTCTCAATAGGAAACATGTCAGACAGATGTTTGCCTGCTGTTACTCTGCTATAGGTTCACGTAGGCATATTTTTATTGGCCTTACTAGTTGCATAGGGATACCAAACTCTATGAGAATATTGTGTAAGACCTCACTCCTAACTGAATCGTAGGTTTTCTTAAAGTCTCTAAATAGCGGATGCACTGCCTCATTGTGTTCCCATTTTTTTCTCAAGTATTTGATGCATGCTGAATATGTGATGATCCCCAACAATTTCCTCTACATATGGAGCTAACCTTGACAGGAGATTGTTGGATAGAATTTTGTGTGTATTTGACAAAGGTGATGTGTCTCGATAATTGTTACAGTCTGTTTTATCACCCTTCCTATAAATAGGTACAATGACTGGCTCCTTCCACTCCTCAGGCAATTCCTCCTTATTCCAAATAGAAATAATAAGTTTATTGATGACAGATCGAATTGTCCTACCCTTGCATTAATCAGTTCTGCTGGAATTTGATCAGTACCTGGTGATTTGTGTCTTTTTACCTTTTCAATAGCCATCTCAACCTCAAGGGCACTGGGCTCAGGCACTAGTGGCTCTGCTGTGTGTACTTCAGTCTGCCTAACATCATTAACCCCGTGTACATTCAATAGCTGGGAGAAATGATTCCTCCACCTAGCCAAAATACTGCGGGAGTCTGCAACCAGATCACTCTTCTCATCCTTCGCTGCATTAGTTCTAGGCTGGTAACCCTTCTTAAAGTCATTGATACCCCTCTACAAGTTTCTGATATTCTTGTTCTTACTATATGTTTCAAGTTCATTAATTTTAGCTTTCAGATATTTGTTCTTTTTGTTCCTGAAATGTCTACTAGCTTAACATCTTACGTTGTACCGATTATCTCCATTGCTTTGGTTTGGGTTCTGTAACTACTGAATTTTAGCCTGCTTCCTTTTATCTAAAAATTGTGAACAGTCTTCATCAAACCATGGTTTATGCTGCTTCCGTTCATGCAGACCTAGACTGTCTTTAGTTGAGACTTGGTATTCTCTTTAATGTTGTCCCAAGCCCTGTGTATGTCCTCGCTAACATGTAAGTTTTCCAAAGCTGCAAACAAGTGTGAGATCTTAAGCTGGTACTGTTTCATAACTTCTAAATCACTTAGCTTCTTGAAATTAAATCTCTCTGTATCAAACTTCTGTGCTGCTTGTTTACTTACCACCTGTCTTTCCCTAACTTCTGCAGCCAGCAGATAGTGATCAGTATCACAGTCAGCTCCACTGAAAGATCACACGTCAAGTATACTTGAATGCCATCTCGTATCTATCCATATGTGACTGATCTGATTATGAGTCTTCCCATCAGGAGAGATGCAGGTGTATTTATGAATATTTTGGTGTGGGAACGTCCTGCTCTTAACAACTAGATTTTTTTATGTGGCGAAGTTTACTAGTCTAACACCACTATCATTACTATCCTTTCCCAATTGTCGATTTGAAAGTATCCCCTGTCCCCTCTTTTGCATTAAGGTTTCCTAACAGAACTTTCATATGGTACTTAGGAAAATGATCAAAAACCCATAACCAAAAAAATCTCGGACTGCAAAGTCAAACTTGCGAGATATGGTATAGCAGTTTTTTGATAGTGCGTGCATCATCCATCATGGATTTGTGCCTGAGGGGACAACTGTGTATGCTGCTTACTGTGTTGAGGTGCTGTCACGTTTATGTCAAAGTGTGATGAAAACAACAAGAAAAATGGCATAAAGGGTGGATCCTGCACTACTACAATGCCGCAAATCGTGTGGTTATGGCAGAGTAGCAATTCTTGATGGAAAAACAAATTGCACTCATGCCACAGCCACTGTATTTGCCAGACCTCACACCCTGTCACTTTTTGTTATTCCCTAGAGTAAAAATGGGTTTTTGAAGTCAGTGTTTCATGACCGTTGAAATGCATTGCAACAACCAGCCTGCACACCATACCAAAGGAGTTTCCATGAGTGCTTGCAAGCCTGGCCGACCCAATACAGCAAGAGTGTTTCCGCAGAAGGGGTGTATTTCCAGGCTATTAGACTGGAAAGCATTGCACTTCAAATACTTTCAAGTTTTACAGATGAAATCCAGGAGCTCTTTGATACCCGCATGTACATAAATGGACTCTGTGCACTGATCGTAGCACTTTTTTAATGTTGAGTGTGTTGTTACATAAAGTAACCACTTGGCTTTAAAGGGTTAAGTTCCGTTCTTCTAGGTGAACATCCACATGGCTGGGGCAAATTGAGTCGAATGAAGCGCAAGCAACTAACAGCTGAGTCTGACAGTGAGGATGACGACGAAGATGTCATGCCTAGCACAAAGTTTCGTCGTGGGGAGGCACTACCCAGTGATCTGGAGTTTGGTGATGATAGTTGTGGTAGTGACGATCCTCCAGATGAGATTGATGATGGTGAATGGAACATGATGGGTGCTGCCCTTGAAAGAGAGTTCCTGTCAGGCAGTGGTGACTGAAGTTGCTTGACTCACCACAGGTGCGTAGTAACACCAAAGTTTTGCATGCATGTCTTGTTCAGCCAGAGTCTAGAATTCTTTTAGACAGAATTCTGGATCTCAGTGTCTGAAAGTTTTAGTTGGAACGTGGTGCTCTAAGGCGGTAGTTCTCAGACATTTTTGACTGTGGTACAGTTAGGCATGGCAAAAGGCTCTGTCGCCCACGTACCCGACCCATTTCCACTTCACTGGAAGAATAACTGGGTGATAACAAAAAATTTATGAGAAATTACATAATACAAATCCATAGGAGAAAAATTTTTGCACATTAGGTGCTTTAAATTAATGGGCTTTGTTTTTTTATTGTACCAAAAATATTGTCCAAAATAATGGGAAGAATCGCACACCTTTTAATGAGTTTCCAATGAGGTTGTGACTGGTTTCAAACCGGAAAGTTTCAATCCTATGTTAGGTTCCACGTCCAGTCATTTCCTTTCCTTTGTTTTCAGCTATGTAAGTGTATATGTACATATATGTATGTATATATGTATTGTGTGTGTGTGTGTGTATGTGTGGTGGTGGTGCTGAGAATAATGGCAGGTACTTCAGTCATGGGTATTCAAACCATATGTGGTGCCAAACATGCATCATTCTTTTCCTACTGAACACCAACTTCAGTGATATGTCTGAGGCAAGTTTGCGAGAATTATCCACCTCTTGTGACGGAAGCTTGATATAGGTATCTTCAGTGTGGTCCATGATCATGAAAGGATTCCTGCTCCACTCACATCGTTTCTCTGGTTCTGGGAAACACTACCTGAATTGCTTGTAAAAGCATCTTACATGCACTTAAATTCTTCAGCAATCACCTCATGAATTTCTTTGGTTGACATAAGCAAGAAGTCATTAGAAGTTATGACACTGTGAAATTCTTAGTGGTGGAGGTAGCTGTGCTACAGTTCTTTGTGTGTACAGTTTTCACTTTGTCCTGGATATTAAAGAATGAGATCTTTTCCTGGCAAGACAGGGTTTAGAGTGTTCAGGATGCTGCGTATGCCAGTTGGGCAAGCCACAAGAAACTGTGCATGGAGTCTGAGGGGTGAAAGGCTTGATACTCATTATTTTGCAGGTAGAATATGACCTCTTGCAATTCAAATAGGTGGACAAGTACCTTCCTTCATGACAACCAGCAAACTTCATTGTGGAATAGAAAATGTGTGTTCCATTTCTAGTTTCTTCATACAGGATTTCAAAAATGCATTCAAAATGCGGCCTGTGACAGAATTTGCACTTTTTACCAGGTCTGTGGAGTCTGAGACGGAGTCAGAAGGAATTCTGGGTGGAGTTGGAGTCAGTAAAAATGTACCGACTCCGACTCTGAACTCGATACAAAATAGGTTTCATCAGGTTCTGTCCCACAGTATGATGTTTCTGCCTTTGCCATCAGCAGTAATACAATATATGAAGCCTGCGTAGCATTGGCATGTTGTAATGGATTAGTTTTTTTGCGTTTGTTTTGAAAAACTCCAGAGGCTGTCAAATGTTTTCTTTATTTTTAGATTCAAAGTGATGTTTCAGCTGGGAGTGTTTCATTGCATCATTAGCCAGTGTTTTATAACACCACAGTAGGGGTGGGGATCTTCAGTATGTCCTGTCCACAAAGTCCCATTTTCAGGAATTCAGTGCCATTCTGTTTGTTGTCTTGTTAATCACTTTTCTTTGCAATCCTTCCACCAAGAATTTGTTCACTGTAATTGTATTTGTAATTAGGCACTTCCACTTCATTGTACACTGCAGTTGTCACATTATCAGAATTACACTGTTGATTTTCTGGTTCACAAATCATGCCGTGCACATTGGTAACCCTATTTTGCACCTTGTTCACATTCAGACTATCACATGCTTCATTGGATTTTTGTTTTGGAGTACCAGTTTGAAACTAACAATACATGTTAACCCTTATACTGATGAGTGTATTTTAAGTAACTAAAAAAGATATTGTCCTACATGCATGCCAACTAACATTTGCAGCTTGAAGTACACGGAATTTTGGAGAGCAGAAACTCTGGTGAACTAGTTTGTCATGCTAGAGGACAGATAATTCACAACAAAGCAAGAGAAGTTATTCGTAATGTCGTGGTTTATGGCAACAAACAATAAAAACTGTGGAATTATGTACTGATTCAAGGAGGAGGAGATTTTGATTCATGATGACTTCCAGTAACTGACCCTAACTAGCTAACTAACTCCATGGAGCAGAGGCCTTCTTGAGAAGCTAACAGTTTCTCAGCTAGTCAAGAAATTCCCTGCATTTTATGGAACCCGAAGGTTCATTACCGCTTTCACAAGAGCCCGCCACCTGTCCCTATCCTGAGCCAGTTCAATCCAGTTCATGCCCCCACATCCCACTTCCCGAATATCCATCTTATCCTTTTTCCGTAGCTGGGGTCGTACCAAAGAATCGGTCCAGGTCCGAGGCATTGTGTAATGATTCGTAACGTCATAATTTTTTACGGTGAGGAGTTGTTAGCACCTCGCCCAACCCCCAAGCTGGAGGACCACCCCTTGTCGGCTGCCCGCAACTGCTTATTCAATGTATTCGCAGCTACCCTCCATAACTGGAGGCCGTTCCTCCATCCGCAACTCCAGTAACTGACCCTATATACAAATTATAATGCACATGCTTTCAGTAGTTTCAAAGTTACTGGTAGCAGAGGGTATTTGTAGGATGAGATTTGTCAAGTCTTTCAAGGTCGAATAAACTGTGCACTAAAACTGTGTGTGGTAATGCATAGTGTGTTTACTGAAATTTATGTTCATTTCAGGCTGTACAAGAGACGAATAATTTGGCTGAGTGGTTCCTAACGTAAGTGTCAAATAGTGTGTGGCTGACCAAGATGATATGAAGTCTGATCTCAGTGCTAAATAACAAACACAGGTTGTTTCTGCTCCACAGTCAAACAGAACAACTGACTGAACTGATGGGTTGAAAGGTGTTTCAGGCCATTCAATGCAGCACATTTTTTGCAGTGCAGTCAATTCTCATTTGTACGTTCTTCACTCGTACACTGAAATGGTTAGGCTGGCCGTGGATGTCACTATTGCAGTTGCTGATGTATTCTGTGAGATGAAGATAGAGCTGGATCTGCTGAGTCAGTTGCCATTCATTTGTAAATTATACCTTGTGTCACTCACACATAACACCATTTGAAGTGAGGTTACGTGTTGTGCTTCCCATGGTGTGTGATGTGTAAAAAAATGCAGATTTCAGAGGACAGCATCAGGTTCTCACTGTGATGTGTGAAATGAATTGCAGGTCTGTCTGAAATTATCCTGAAGATACGACAAGAATTTGATACAGTCTGATGCATGTTCACATCTTGTATCGGCATGTCATGGCATGAACCAGCTTAGATTTGTAATATGTAATATAAGTTACAGGTAATGAACTGTAGACCTTACTCTTTGAAACCTGTTAAGTTTCTGTGGGCACAACAGAAGACCTCCAACTTGTTACTTTGAGTCACAGAAGCTGCAAGTTTGAAGTGAATAGCAAATGATTGCAGTTTCTGGTCTGCATCCGCATAACACAGGAATTTTGTACATATTACACAATGATCATGTGGGCCATCTGGAAGATATGTTTATGTGTAATGGAATGAGCTGTTGTATGGGAAATTAAGCCAGTGGGTTTCATGTACAATGAAACTTGGTTAAGAAGTTTTATCCCACCCAAGAAGTCAGAATAATTTAGTACCAGAATTTTCTCGTATCATTTACCTGCACATTGCCCATATAGTACATTTCGTGCTTACAAGGATTTTCCACCTTTTGCAACACAACAGACTTTTCACCTATTGAATACTTTTTTGAATAAAAATCATCAGGTGTTTCCCATTTATTCAGTTTGTTGCCAATTTACAGTGATGAAATAGCCCTCTTGAGTTCATAAAGACTGGTCTGCAAGGTGATTTCCACCACAGACCAGAGGGACAGACAGCAGTTCAGCTTTAATCTATTGAAATGTCAGGCAGCAAGTGACGTCACGTTCCAATGGTACTGCCATTATTTCCACACACATTTGGTACAATGTGATGCAACATCATGACCTGTGTGTAATTTACAATGTGAATGAACATGGGTTTAATGGACCATGTTGTGGCTTACTATAATTTCAGTAATTTGAAGTATTCCATGCACAAAATTTATATACATTTCCATGTTCACTTCAGATTGCTTGCTTTTGTGTGTGTGTGTGTACAGTTTTTTTTTTCTGTAGAACCTTTAATTATTGACCATATGATCAGCATGGGTACTACATCAAAAATTGGCACAAAACACAAATTGCTGTCATTTCCAGAAAAGCTGGGTTTTATAAACATGGTGGGTGCTACTTAAAATTTTCCTTGCAAAAAAAATCATAATGACTTTGCTTTTCTGCGTCGACTTAAGTGTGAGACACATTACTCAGTATGTAAGTGAACGGCTGAGCTGGAAGAAGGTGACAACAGCAAGATGTAGTAAGGAAGAATCATTATTTGCAGAATAGTTCTGGCAAGAATGAGTATCTGCCAGTTGTAGTTGTAAAAAACAACTTGTGTTGAAAAGTGTGCCAAAGTCACTAAGGAAGGTAAGAACTTCAAGTGTGGTTTGATGGTAGAAACGGATCATTTAGTGCAAAGTTTAAATAGAGTAATGTTCTAGTAACGGGAATGTCAATTTAAAGACAGAGTTACAAAATAATAGTTTTCTGGCTAACCCTTTTAAAATATTTTTAAAATATTTTTCTACTTTATAAGCCAAATTTATTGAACTTTTCCAGAAATGTCTTGAGTGTTACTGTAGTTTGTAACTGAACTCCAGTTCATGAGTTCTTGCAGATAATGTTGTGTTTTTTGTTGATATACGTCATGCTGTTGTTATTTCACAGTTGGCTGTGTTAAATGGACGTGACTGTCATGAAGCTGGGAGTTAACAGTAAAAGTTTTGAGTGGAACATCAGTGAATTTGGAAGTGTTACTTTATCAGCTTCTGTTTTGATTTGAACAGATACTCATTCATTAACTCTCTATTTTTACGAGGTTTTTGGTCTTGGGAGGGGGAGGGGGGTGGGGGGGTGGCAATAACATTCCTTAAAATTTTAAAGCTTGATATTGTTTTACATTTATATTTTCTTTAGAAAATTTTGAACATTTCATATTGATGTCTTTGAGGAAGTACATACACAAAATATGTAACTGCAGATACATTCCTGTTCCCGAATTATGCTGCCATGGACTGAGCTGTTCCATCACAGCAGTCAAGTCATGGTAGTCTGCAATGCACACAAAAGTAAAAGTTAATGGATAGAATTTTGTCTGTATTTTTCCTAGAGTATCTTATATAAAAGCTGTCCATCTGAGTGGATTCATAATGTAATGTAATATTTTTGGCTGATAGTATTGTTTGTAGTTTGAGTGGTAGGAGGGAAAAACCTTTTATGGTGTTCTGCATAGGGCACGCTTATTGAGGTGCTCCATGGACTGGGAAGTTTGAGAACTGCTGCCTTAATACAGAGCCAGTAGCTTAAATTCATAAAATTTGTTAACCAGGCCTCTTGTGGGAATTCAGTAATGTTTCTTGAGAGTACTGCAGCAAGGTCCATAAGAACACAAGCGTGTAATATGAATTGCAGATATTTCATATGCATAAATTATCTACGTTGCTGAGTAGGTGGGAGTCATAGATGCTTATGCTTCTTGTCTGTTCTGCATAAAATGAAGACAAATGCGTGAGTACACTTAATATGTTACTGTGATAAGATTTTACAAGAAACATTGACCGGTGGTGCAGCCAGGATATCTCGGTGGCTTACCCTCACCTTACTTAATTTTCCTGAACCTCATGTAATTTAAATAACATAAGAATATGTGACATACTGTTAATTCATGTACAATGAAATACACAAACATAGGTATGATGTTTTTCATTACAACCATTCTTACCTCAGCTGTTTGGTGCCATCTCTTCTTTGTCATAGTAAACTCTCATCATCCTGCCTCCATCATTTGGTTGTATGAAACCAGTGCTTTGAGTTAACCGCTAACACTAATGGTGTGTACTTGCATGCCCAGGATAATGACGAACAGGTGTGTACAATACAAAATGGTTTTCAAGGGATTTTCATTCTGTTGGTCAGGGTTTGGAGAATTTGAAAATTTATAGTTTCAGTGGTGAGCAGTGAATAATTCTCTTTTGTGTTTTTTTATAGACTACGCATAGGCAACTGGCACGCGATGGCACAGTTGGTTGAGGCACTGTGCTACAAGCCAGAAGGTTGTGGGTTCGCTTCCCGATGGTGTCATGGAATCTTTCACTGACATAATCCTTTCGGTTGTACTGTGGCCCTGGGGTCAATTCAGCCTCTAACACAAATGAGCGCCAGGGATATTTCCTGGAGGTAAACGCGGCCGGTGCGTAGGGCTGACAAACTTACCATCTTCACGTGCCAATTGTGTAGAAATCTGGGAGCCTCAACCTCCTGGAACCGTAAGGGCCTGTCCAGGCCTGTAATGGGATTGTTTTACACATAGGCAAGTGGAGAAAGTGATGAAGAAACATTAACTTGAAGTAAGGGATAAGCTTTTATGGTGTCAGCACACAAAAGGAAACCAAAGACTGTTCTTTTGGTATACTACTACTGGTTCTGTTCTGGTAAACTACACTAAAATATAGTTGAACAGTCGTGACAGTGTAACCAGTACACACCAAGTCAGTGGTATGACATGTCTAAAGCAACCTGCAGAAAAGTGAAGCACTTGTTCTACTTGAATTTACATTACATGTATAGGAAACTTGCACAAAATTAGATGAGCAGTCATATAGAACTGACTGCCTGCCTCCTAAAACACTTCCTGACTGGCAGCAGACTACGTGGATAATCCCGTTTGTAGGGCTTTCTTGTAGATGTAGCCTGTTTGTTTGGTAGCCACACTGGCTTCCCAGGCCATGCTATAGCTAAATTCACTGGTTGCTCATTGCTGAAGCCCAGGTTTATTGTAGGCCAGTTCACTTGGGATTTGTGGTGGACAATGTGGCACTGACATAGATTTATTCAGAGTATTTTGGTTTTCCCATCATATATATGTCAGAGGTAAATTTTATACAGTACTTTCTGGGAAGAAAAAAGAGTGAGTCCTTTGGTCTGTAAAATAACAGTAACCACAGCAATTGATGGCATCTTTAAATAAATACTTCTCTCACAATAGTCTTGCACCATTTTGAGTGTCATAGTAATGTCTGTATCTTGCACCCATGGTAGTATCTGCGTGCACTACTATGATGCCAACAAATTATTGTCAAAACTATTTTGTATTGTTCTCAGTAAGTAATTGGGTAATCGTGTGCACACCAAAGTCCTCTCCTGGACTTTGCGTGTGATACCAGGACCATTACTCCTTCGTATAAGGCCCTTTACAAATTGCGTGTTTCCACTCGCATATTTGTTGCCGTGTCTCACGCAGTACCTCACGGCGTGTCATTCTATGCAGAAATGTGCATCATGTAGCAACCACCACAGGTGACATAAGAAGCCTAGGTACAGCATGCATTTTTGTGTACATATTCATAGGGATCCCATTTATCAACATAAAACTGGGGCACTTAGTAACATTTAGGTGGAGGATGGGGGCTAGAAGACTATCTTTAACCTGTCATGTGATGAAAAGCATAGTAATTTATTAATATTACTACAGTGAACTACCTCATACAAAATCCGTAGCACTCTCAGTCCATCTGTACTCATACTTCACCCATCTCCCTGCCCATTTCCTTGCTGTTAGTGCCTGGTTAATGCCTGTCTTCCTGCTGTGGATCTCTGCCGCTGGGAAAACAAAATGTTTGTATGCATCGTCACAATGCTGTATTTTTATAACTTGAAAAATCCCGGACACTGGGCGACCAGAACTGAAGTTTGTGGGACATTGGGCCAGAGCTGTTTTACAGTCCATAAATTCTGGACGCATGGGATCCGTACGGCCTATCTACGTACGACTAGGCAGATTGGCACAGATGGCTTGCGCGCGTGTAGCGGCACACATCGTGTAGTGGGCTGCGCGTCGGATTTGTTTGGGCCGGTGCTCGAGCAGTGTGCGATAACTGAATGTAACTGAACAAGGTTTCGTTAGTATGTACTTTTAGTATCTAACTCTTTTTTTTTTCGCATATCAGGTGACATACAATAGCTCTGGTACAGACGTTGACTTCGTGTCTCCGAGTTGATGGTTACGAATGCGTCGTATGCTTCAGACGTGTAATGATTTTCAATAACAAGAATAACGCCCTATGTTACGGTTTGTCTATCTTCCATCTAATCGTACGTCCACTGCATCCTGACGCATTGTTTTAAAAGACACAAGAATTCTGTTGGCTACCCTGCCAGAGGTGAAATAATAATGCATTTTGGGCCTGTATCATAACCTGGTTGTCGTGTCATTATTTTCGCGTTTGTGTCCTGTTTATTCCAGCTTGGTCACTTGGCTGAGGAGCCTCAAGCAGACACCAGCGACGAGAATCTGCGGCTAGGGCATCGTGGATTCTTGGAACTGATCAATACCCAGTAGTGTAGGTCCAATTTTAGGGAGAACGAAGTTGGGTGCTGTCGGCGGATTGCGTGTATGATGTCGGCTATCCGGAAGAAACTGGTTATTGTTGGCGATGGTGCGTGTGGTAAAACGTGTCTTCTGACAGTTTTTAGTAAGGATAGGTTTCCGGATGTTTATATTCCTACAATATTTGAGAGCAGTGTTGCTAATATAGAAGTGGATGGAAATCAAGTTGAACTAGCTTTATGGGATACAGCGGGGCAAGAGGATTACGATAGGTTACGACCGTTGTCGTATCCCGATACAGATGTTATTGTAATGTGTTTTTCCATAGATTCACCAGATTCTCTTCATAACATTCTTAAAAAGTGGACCCCAGAGGTTAAACATTATTGTCCTAATGTACCCATAATTTTAGTCGGTAATAAAAAGGACTTGAGAAACGACCCATCTATTGTATCGGAACTGGGCAAAATGAAACAAAGTCCTGTAAATACAGCGGATGGCAAAGCAATGGCGGACAAGATAAATGCTTTTAACTTCTTGGAGTGTTCAGCGAAGAACATGGAAGGTGTTCGTGAAGTTTTTGAAACTGCCACAAGGGCTGCCCTCCAAGTGAATAAAAGGAAAAAGAAGGCCTTTTGTTGTTTATTGTAATGGAAACAAAATTGTGGATCAGAAAAGTACCAAATGGCCCATTGGCCACGGTCAGTTTGATTGCAGGATCCCTATTGTATGTCTTCTGCATCGAGTATTGCCTCATGTGTTGTGTGCATTGCATTTGCAGTGTGTTTTCGTTCACTCTAGATGCCATTAACATTTCAGGCTATGCTGTTCAAGACTGACAAATGTGAATGAAGTTGCATCTTGATTTTAGTTGGCCTCCAAGTTTTAATGCATGAGTCAACAAGGTAATTCTGGAAGAGAAGTAACAGAGAGTATTCTGTACTTCTTAGAAAAGGTGGTACCAGTAGAATGTTCGCAGTTGATGTTGACACAAGCCGACAGCGCCTATAACTATCAAGGAAAAATGGGAGTTACAGTATGCAGAATGTCTTTCAGTCATGTGCCAAAGAATTTTTGTCTTTCAAGAAAGTCTTGTGTTTGCAGTTGTTCAGTATTTGGCAGTGCCATCTTTTGATGTGATGTGGAATTTTATTGACAAGTAAGTATATGTTTTATTGAATTTTTCTACCACTAATCTTCATTCACAGGTTAATCTTCATGACTGTGGTAACATCTTTGATATTCCTGCCTCTTTACGTCATTGTTATAAGTACGATAGGACTAAGTTAGAAGATGTTGCATTTTGAGGATCTTCATAATTTGTATTCTTCACCAAGTATTATGAGGTTGATTAAGTCAAGGATTGTGGGGTAGACAGAGCATGTCATGCATGGGCAGAATGAGGGATGGTTACAAAAGTTTGGTTTAGAAGAAATAATATTTTCATTTAAGGTACCAACTAAATGCACATACAGTACATGACATTACAGTCAGCACTTTACTCCGACATGTTGCAGCATGACAGTGTCATCTTCATGGAATACATGCCAAGCTTAAAACCAATTAAAGTAAACTGTCAGGAGTAAAGTGATGACTGCTGTATCGTGTACTGTAAGTGCATTTAGTTGGTACATTAAATGACAGTATTGATTCAAAATGCACAGAGTAAATAATTTTAAAATTGCATTGGAAGCTTCATTAGAAGAGGCAGCTTAAAAAACATAGGCAAGATTGTGGGATAATATTCAGACTGACTATATTAATGTAGTTTGAGGGTGTGAACTGTATTTGGCTTGAGATGGAGCCCAGTAACAGGCTGCTGTGAAGACAGTAATGAACATTGGAGTGCCATATAAGACGAATTTGAATAGTTGAGTGACTGTTAACTTTGCAAGAAGGATTCTGTTCCTTGGAGTTAAATGAATAGTAAATGACAGGGTGATGAGACGTGCGCTGTTCTAGGGTATTACACAGCATCAAATGGTAATCCTTTACTGACATTTCAGGCCAACATATTGGTCACATCTTCAAGGGTCAAGATGGGACTGATAAGTTGTCCTGAAACATCGGTAAAGGATGACCATTCAACACTGCATAATATCCCAGAAGAGCGCAGTTCTCATCAACATCACAGCGGAAGCCTGAAATCACGGAATAACAGTGTGTGATGTTAGTATAAATATCGTATTTTTTATGTATGTTATCATGTGTGACATCCTTACCAAATTTCAGTTAAGCTAGAATGAGTCCAGTTTTTAAGGTGCTGTTTTAAGTTGTTTGACTGGTTTAATCTGGCTCAGGATAGGGACAGGTGACGGGTGCTTGTGAATGTGGTGATGAACCTTTGGGTTCCATAAAATGCATGGAATTTCTTGACTAGTTGAGGACCTGTTAGCTTGTCAGGAAGGACTTTGCTCCATGGAGTGAACTAGGTACTTTAAATTGTTCTGTTTGTTGAGAGTCATATGGCCAGTGCAGGGTGATGACACATACATTCAGAAACCAGTTTATTTTAATTTTTTTTATGTTATTTTCCTATGTGTGACTGGGTCTCACAAGTGCTGATATCTCACTTCGGATTCAAGGTTCTTGTAATGGTAAGTATAAAGGTTACATTCTGCTGAGTTGTGGTATGGTGCAGTAGGCAGATTTCTGTGGAATACTGGTCAGTATTCTCAAACATCCATTACGCTACTTTTAACACAGTTTTGTAAGCCTTTTAAGTTTCTGAGTACTTCTATATTATTTTAAGTAGTTTCATAATGTTTCGACGTTCTATAATAATTTTTAACGTAAATTTCACCAAGATCTATGACTTTTAGCGTAAAGAAAAGTGGCTTCACACGCAGTAATTTCGGCTCACTGAAATAAATTAAAGACAGCATATAATACACAATATTATTCCCATATAGGGAATAATAGACACTGTACCTTCCATACTTTTTAAAAAAAACTCTGTTAACATTTACTTTTATGTAAAAAAAGGGAGGCCTCAACCTTTAGACCTTTTAGTTTTTGTACTGTGTACCTGATGATGGCCACTAGTGGGCCAAAACATGTAGTAGCCGTATATTAATAATAAGAATATAAAAAATAAAAGTTGTGTTTGACTGGAAAAACTGATTAATACTGGTCAATATGTACAAACTTCACAGTATCTGAAATATTGTGTATATTTCTTGGTTGCTATGTGCATGTTTTGTGTACTACATGTCTTACCGTTCTTTGTTTAGTGACACTATGTTTATGAGGAATCAGATCTGTTGTATCTGTAATAGTGTGCTTTGTATTTCAGATTGAATTTGGTTCCCATAGAGAAGAGTGCTGGGACAAGTGTCCATAGACTGTTGTCTTTATTTATAATGAAAATACTGTTATCAGTCATAGTAATTATTGTATATTTTAAGTAATATATGTTAATAAAAATTGTGTTTCAAAGTGTAACAATGCACTATGTCTTTGACACTGTGGCATGGCACAACTTTACGTTACAGATGGAGGTTAGCTGTCATTATGTTGAATATGCAGTTACAGACATTTGGTGCACAGTTTTTCTCAGGATTACAGCCATGCCGTATAAAATCAAGTTACGAAACGACAATTATATTTTCTGGACTGACAATCATTAATTTATATTGTGATGCCATTTATTTTGACAGATAGGTCCCAACATTTTCGAGGAACACTGCCACCTGTCAAAATACAGGTGCCACATCCCAGTTCAAATTCACTGCCCCATGAACCTGAAATCTCATATATCTTACACAAATGGCCAGTGTTTAAATCCCAGCAGTTTGCTGTTTGCCAGCTACTGGCATTTCCTCCATGCTTAAAATCTTCAGAACATGAAGTGAGCACTCAGGTCCAGTTACCACACTGGGGAATGATACTACGATTATGGAGAAAAAAAATATTTTCAGATCATAAGCATCTCCATCTGAACTTGGCGGTTGTCACTGGGGATGTAGCTTGCGTCTTTGATGCTGCTGCCATGTGAGGACTGGCTTTATCTACTGCAGTCACCAAAAAATTGAATACATGACAGGTTGCATTGTAATAATTAAGTGCCAAATTAGAAGTGGTCTTGAGGTATGACGCTTGACTGTCATTCAGAGTTCTCAGTTTGATGCCTTGTCAGATGTGTGTGCAGACTGAAACCCTCACATTTACCAAAGATAAAACTTCGGGCATGTCATGAATATGAAGTCAGTTGCACCACCTTTCTATATAATTCAGACACTGCATTAACCTGCATGTCTCCTCTGCCAACCACCACCACGTGTGATCACACCCTGTTATTTGGCACGAGTAACGATTTGCCCTGTGGGTGCTCCCACGTTTGAAATGAGTTCTGTACCTTTGGCTAGGTGGACAGAGGACAGGAGGAAGAAACAGTAACTGGAGGCATTAGGAAACAACCAACCAGTACTGGAAAGTAAGAATACATTTAGTATACTATCAAATGTAAATACTGGCAATAATGCATATGGACTTTGGAAATGTATTTTGTGAAATTAATGGGCAGTACTGCCACACCAAGAAAGAAGTAATGAAACACTTCTGAGTGTAATTAAGATACATTTATTCTAACTGAAGTAACTACAGTAAAATCACACTGCATATGGCTGGTCATCATTTTCAAATACATGATATTTGATATACGTTTCTCTGTGTGTAAAATCTTTCTTGTCTTCTTGCCAGCCTCTCTTTGGGGCTTTATCATACTTGAATCGTCCTTCTGACTCTCCAAATAGTTTGCTGGCCTCCTCAATTTCATCCCTGAAACATCAGTGATCATTTATAAAGACTTTTATAAGAATCTTAACTGATAGGATGGGTTTTTATTTTGCATGAAGTAAAGGACTGACAAGTTGCCCTTGTGCTTTATAAAACAGAACACCATAAAGATGTATGGAGGATGTGACGTAAGCCATTCTGATTAACACAATTCTGTAATATGTGGGAATTAAAAAAGTAATGGCACTTTGGGATATCATAGCAGTCAGTCAAGAGACCGCTCTTGTGTATGTCATGCAGTATCTTCAAGGGTCAAGAAGTCCCTCTTCTTGTACTTCTTGACCCTTGAAGATGAGACCAATATGTTGTCCCAAAATGTCGGTAAAGGATTACCATTTGACGCTCCATAATTCCCCAGAAGAGTGCAGATCTCAATTCTGAATGAAATCATTATGCCAGTTTTCCTTCAAATGCTTCAAATTCAATGGAAATGCTAAGAGGCATTTGAAATTAATTCAATGACCTTATAATCACTTCTTTACACAAAACAGGCAGCATACAATTGTCACATGCAGGTTTTCAAATGTGACTGTACCATCGCAGTGTCAGTAAGAAAACAACGCATTCCAAGTTATGCTGTTCTGTTGCAGATGGCAGATAAGTGAAATATGAAAAAAGCTTCATTATATTGCATTACATTGGGTTCGTAACTGCAATTATTCAGACTATTTGGGGCTTGGTCTCAACCTACCCTAGAAAAATTTAAATAATAAAACAGGGATCCTATAATTATTTTATAATTGCTGGGTATTTGCTACATACATGGTCATCATTTCTGAACTTGTTCCAAGGGTTGTTAGAATAAATACAAAAATGCTTCAAAAGTGAATGTTATTTCTGTTTAGGCGTGTACAGTATGACAATGGTCCTACACTGTTGTACATCATGATAACAGCAACTCTCTTGGCCTCTCCGTACATAAGCCCAGGTTCAGTACTGGCCAGTACATGTGGGATTTGTGGTAAACAAAGTGGCAGTGGCACAGGTTTTTCTTTGTGTACGTCAGTTTCCCCACCTGCGTCGTACTGCCAATGTTCCTTGCTTGTTCACTCATTATCACCAACATTATATAATTGTTACAAAACAGAGTACTGCTTAGCATTGTCATAACTAATTTAACATTTACCTCTTGAGAAGCAATGACAGTTCTTTTAAACACACAGTCGCAGTGGTCTACTAAATATTTGCCTCCCAATTCTGTACGAGTAGCAGATCTACTTACACACTTGGATTGGTTCTATGCCTAATAATGCAGATTAAATTTGTGTAATGGGCCCAAATTAATACATACACTCCATGGATCCACACATTTGTCACAAGACAATAGGATGTGGATTAAGTCATAAAAATATGAAAACATGCAGAATTTTACAGTGCAAAGTATTATAAACATTTTATACAGTCTTATAGTTAAGTAGGCCTATTACAGGTCATCTATGCACATGAAAAACTCATCTACAGAGTAAAAGGAGTGTGCATCTAAGTATCTCCTTAGTGCTACTTTAAATTGTGCCTTTTCATTCTTAAGATTTGTGAGACTACGTGGTGAACTGTTGAAAATTCTGATGCCAGAATAGTACGCACTTTCCTGAAAACAAGACAGCTTGGCAACTGGTCTATGAAGATGGTGCTTATTCCTTTTATTACTGTGTACTGATGAATTTATTTGAAAATTTTCTTGATTGTTAACAAAGAAGTTCATTAATGCAAATATATTGGCAAGGAACAGGTACAATATCTAATTCTTTGAATAGACTTCTACATGGGGCCCCAGGATGTTCACCAATGATAATTCTGATGATTTTCTTTTGTAAAGTAAGTATCTTCCTGCTGTTGGAAAAATTACACCAAAAAATTATACCGTACTTTACAACACAGTGAAAATACGCGAAATAAATTGACTTGACAGTGTTTATTTTGTTGATATGGAACATTAACCTAACTCTGTAATATGCTCCACTTAATTTAGGAATCATTTGATCAATATGATCCCTGCAATTTAAGTGGTTACCAACTTGTAAGTAACTTATTTTTATAACCAATAGTCAAAGTAGCCAATCCCCCTTTCTTACTCAAGGACAGTCAGAGTCAGTCTCTATAACACCATGTTCTTAGAATTATTTTTTCATCAGACAACAGACAAAGTCTATCTTGAGTTCCATAATAACACCAATGTCATTGAATGTATCACTACAAGTGGTGGTGTTACATACCTGTATTTGCCCACTACCACTTCCTTGCCTGTGATAGGGTCAGTGATATCTCCACATGGGTATACAACCTCTAGAACCTTGTGTGTTATCAGTCTTGTGAGTTTCTCTGGAAGTTGCTGTATCAAAACCATATCCCCTGTCTTGCAGATTTTCCCTGGATCATAAGCATAATAGTACTCGAACTCCCCAAAGTACTGAAACACATGATTTTTTAAATTATGTTTACAGAAGAAGGTGTAGATTTGATGATAATTTAAATGAATGAGTGACAAAATAATGTCTGCTTATAATGTTATAATACTCATGAACCATGAGCATCAAATAAAATGTGGTAAAATGATTGACAGATGTGCTCATGGCCAATTTGTTAGTACTATCCCAGCACTTGCTTGGACAGACCTCAACATATCATTGGGCACTTGCACATATAAATGTCCTCTTGACCGAGATACCCAGGTTACATTATAGTAACATCAAATTGTAAAATACCATAAAAAAGGAATCAACAGAGACTTTTCTCCAAGATGTAACAACACAGTATGTAGTGACACCAGTGCAGCCTTTTTATCATTGCATTTTATGTGAATTTCATCCTCAGTCTGCAATTAGCATTATAATATTTATGGACCGTCCAGTGTAAGCACTCTTTGTTGTAAGTGACGGTCGCTGCACTACACGTTTTTGAGTCTGAAACTCTTAACTTGTAGAATCTGATATTTTAATTACAACTGATAAACTCCAAACAAAATCCCGCTTTCTGGAAGATGGCATTGGCACGCTGTTCCGAAACGTCGGCAACAGAACTACCCAGTCACAGCACAATACCCAATCGAAAGCGCAGATCACTGCTTATCAACGTAAACGGCGTCATATCCCACAAGACTTGAAACATCTTTCTAATTTACATTTTCAACTCACGCAGGGTTACTTTAAACTTACCATTAGCAGCTTTTCATCTAATACCAACCGTTTGACTCGAATTTTCGATGCATTTTGTTTTACTGAGGGAACACACTGACCTAGAAGCATGAGGGCTTTACTTGTCTTCGTGAGCGCCATGTTCAGCTCAGCTTTTTTATGATGTTGCCCACTTCAAAATTCGCACACACAAGCGTACTGTCCCCGTTTATTGTTTCACCTGGCAACTTCCCCCAACCCCCCCTCTCCCCCACCAACCCCTGCGAAAACTCATGCCATTCAGTGCAACCAACTCGGAAAATTCCGCCCATTGGGCAGCATGAATTTAAAGATGAATCATGTGCCCTCTGGCTGCAGACTAATGTTTGTAATGACGTAATTTGGTAGGTGTGGTCCACGTTACATGCGCTCTGATCCGTGGTTGTACGTGTCTACCATGTTATGAATTCATCTTCCGAAAATGTGGCATCGGGGCTGCCAACATTATATTGTGCGTTCGGCTTACATTATTTTACAAAACATTTAGCCTTTACGTGTGTATGTGCCTTATAAACAGCTACGCATTACATGAATTGCTTATATCGTTCCGCGTTGCTGTTTCTTTTCCAAAAAATATTCTCATAACATTTCATCTCTGACATTTCATGAGTGCATGTTGGCTATTAAGTCACGGCCGAAATAGAAGCCTGAGGAAGGCCTAGTATATTGACAGGGTTGAGAGACAAGTTTGTTCCATTTCAAGCCACTTACCAGGAAAGCTATCCATGGCTGCAATAAGGAAGAAGCTTGTAATTGTGGGTGATGGTGCATGTGGTAAAACTTGTCTTTTGATTGTATTCAGCAAGGATCAGTTCCCAGAAGTGTACGTACCTACTGTTTTCGAAAACTATGTGGCTGACATAGAAGTGGATGGAAAGCAAGTTGAATTGGCCTTGTGGGATACGGCAGGTCAAGAAGATTATGACAGATTGCGACCACTGTCTTACCCAGATACTGATGTTATCCTAATGTGTTTCTCCATCGACTCTCCAGATTCCTTGGAAAATATTCCTGAAAAGTGGACTCCCGAAGTTAAGCATTTTTGTCCCAACGTGCCCATAATTCTGGTTGGAAACAAGAAGGATTTACGAAATGACCCCAATACCATCAAGGAACTGGGGAAAATGAAGCAGGAACCTGTGAAACCAGCCGAAGGTAGAGCAATGGCAGAGAAAATTAATGCTTTTGCTTACTTGGAATGTTCAGCGAAGAGCAAGGAAGGAGTACGGGAGGTATTCGAAACTGCAACGAGGGCGGCTCTTCAAGTGAAAAAGAAGAAGAGTAACCGGTGTAGGTTGTTTTAATACACTTGGAATCCAGTGGTTGGGGCACCAGTGTAAGTCATGGATATTGTATGAGATCATTGCTAACTTGCTTGTAAGGACCATGATTCTAATTATCCTGCACAGATTGAGGCACAGTTTTTATCCTTTCTTGGGTGCAACAGTGGTACATCGTGTTTAATCATATAACATTCACACACTTTTTACAGTCATTATTTTATTCAGTTTGAATGCTTGTCAGTTTGTCTTCAAGTTATGCAGATACTGATTATATTAGTTACTAATAGAAGCCAAGTTATTGACTTAAACTTTCTTGAAGATATAAGATGAAGTAGCTTTTTTTAGCCTGTGGTTCTTAAGAAACATTGGTGATTGACATAACAGTTTCACCAACTGTGCTGTATTTTGTCTTTGTGTACCTTATGCTTTTTGAAAAATTTCGAGTGAAAACAAAATATGGTGGCTTCACTGTTAAGTTGTATTTTGCTTATTTGGATTTAATTATTAAAATGATGACCTCATACCATGTTGCCCATTGTAATTGGACATGTGAAGAACAACAGTTTTATACCTAATAAAAACTTTGTTATTTGAAGTAAGCACGTGAAGTGTGATTATGCACGTACAGATTTTTCTTAGAATGTTGAACTAAAGTCACAGCCTCCAAAGCGGGGTTTGTGTATATCTGCTAATAGTCTGTCTGTCTTTGTACATGTTTCACTGGACTTCAAGTGGTCATCATGTGGGTAGTGTTGGCTTATATAGTAGCTGGGATTAAGCCATGTGTTTGACTTTTTTAGAAGCAAGGGGATCTTAATTTTGGAACAGATAGTGTAGAAGGAGGCATGTACTGCTCAAATGATATAAGCTTTTCCCACTGCTGATGCAGCATTAGACTTCCGTACCCATTCAGTGTTGGTCATATTTTTGGTTTATGTAGTGCATACATTTGTTTTTCTGCTACCTGCAGTGTCAGCAAAATGCATAGTTTGGTCCCAGTTGCTCTGTCGTTTGAGTAAGTTGAAATTGTATGAATGTTGTCAAAACATTGAAGAGAATTTTTTAATTCCTGCAGTAGATGAAAAGGTTTAAATGACATCACCCATTCTGCCACCATGCACTTTATGACCAAGGGAGAGGTGAAATGTTTTGGACCTCCCTGAAAAACAGTAAACTGGTTATACAAGAAAAGTAAAGTGAATAACCTGCCATAATGTAAAAGTTCTAACGCTCTTCTTCTTGCATGTGAAAGCCCTTTTGTATTAATTGCAAGTATATAGACTGCAACACAAAAGATTTCAGGTTCCCATCATGTTGTAGTTGAGGCCGTTGCTCGTCTGGGATGTTATACAGCATTGGTCAGTAGTTAGTTACTGATGTTTTGCAATGGTCTGTGGGTCCCATCTTCAGGGGTTAAGCAGCCCCAGCAAAACTAAGGCTATTACGATTTTCTTCATGTTTACTACGTGTTTCAACTGTAGCAGTCATCTTCAGAGCAGTTTCCTGCAAACATCTAAATTATACAAACATGCAGCGTTGAATGCTGTTACATTGGGATTCAAGTTTACACAAATGTATGAAAACTTAATTAAAATTTCATGTTCTCTGTGTTCATACATGGTGTGTTTTGAGCAGCAGTGTTGCTTCAGACAGTGAGGGGTGTTGTTGCTCATTACATCTGAAAGAACACCATTGCTCACAAAACACACTACACAAAAACAAAGAACAGAAATCACAGTTATTCCCAGTTGTTACACAGTGGAAATCCAGTTAGTTTCACACGAGCCCCACCCTCAGAATAGCATTATGCAGTAGTATACAAAGAATCCCTATGCACTGTATCAACATGCTAGATTTTAAGACAACTAATAGGTGTACAACAGACTGATGAAATGGGTTGGGTATGCTATGTGCGGGAATCTTTTAAAGTAGTTCTTGTGTTACAAGGTTGAGACTTATCTTAAGGTGACCCTCGCAGTTGAAATGTATTGTAAGTTCGGATTGCACAGATCCCAGGCAGTAGGTCACCGACATGGCTGAAGTTCATGTGGTGATGCCAAATGTTTGTGGTTTTTCAGTATGGAACTATAGAACGTGTTTCATATCACCCTTCTGGCACCTAGAATTTTGAGGTGGCTGCTAGATTTTTTAAAAATTTGTGGACCCATATTATGAGAAGAAAATTAGTTTTAGTTGTGCTAACAGAAAGGTGTTACATTTTATGTACAAACTCTGTTTCTGGGACTAGTGGGCAGGAGGTCATTCTCCTCTGTGTTTGTTCCCAGAAGCCTTGTGTGAGGTCAGGAATGGCAGTGTTAATTTATCTCAATAACATTGTGGGTTGGCAGGACTGTGTAATCTTAACTTGTAAAGTGTAAGGCAATGAAAGGCTGTTGTCTGTGTGCTTAACATACTTGGTTCACATTTATGGAGGGTTTTATAGTATCCTTTGTGTTTGATTGTATATAAAACTAATTGTATTTTATTCAGATGTTTTATAAAGACTTCATGAAATCTCATGGTGCCCCAGAATAATATTACCACATTTTTGTGCTGTCAGCCCGAATGTGTAGCATATTAACAGCAGGGAACTTGGTAGCAAATAGAACCTGAAGTACTGAAAAATCATAAAGCCCTTCTTATTGGAGATATTAAAAATGTCTATCATTAGCACCAGAACATGATCTACAGTCCTGAATGATGGAAGTGAAATGTGGTAACATTTTGCTGGGATACTGTTGTAATTGTTACAGAGTAGTAGAAAATAAAAAAGGTATCTAAGTCATTGACCTTAGTGTGAGACTTTTATTATGTAGGAGAATTGAAGATTAGGTTGGGGACTAGGAATTTGAACTACAGGCTATGTTTTTTCTCCATCGCAGTTCCTGTTAAGATTTATGTAAAGTATTTAACAGCACACATTTGGGACCTGGCACACACTTTATGGGTTTTCTGCCTCCTGTAAAAGTAGGAATAAAATTGTTCTGCTGCACACCATGAAAGTGTGCTGGGGGGTATACCTACAACTCCACTTGTTGGCATTGGATGGAGGTGAATATAAAAATAAGACACCTTTGGTAACATCATTACTCATATTCATATATTTTCTTTTTTATGTTGTGTGTTTACTCTTTAACTTTGGCTTTTAGGAGTTTGCATGCATGATCTCTTTCCACTGTGCCTCCACCCTTGCTGAGTCTGTGAGATCTGTGTGGTGGTCATTTCCTTTTCTTACCTTCTTCACTTTGACGACTGCAGCTGCAGTGTACACAAAAATAAGCAGCTTTGAATGTATGATTTGGCTATATTCCAGAAGCCAGTTATATGATGCTGTTTATAGTTTCAGCCTGTTGGGGATTAAGCTGAACTTTCTTCAACAGTTTTGCATGTGAATCATTTGATTCTGAAGCCAAATAGTCTGGTGTGCTCTTGTGGTAATGCTGGATGATATTATAATGCTGCAGAAGGAATTGTGCTTTGTGGTGTAACAGGCTGGACTGTAACATCTCTTCCATCGTAGTCTGCACTCAACTAACCAGAATTCTGATCCTTTAGACTTACTCGTATAATGGTTCAGGCTACATAGTATCCTGTCAAATGGGCTGATTATCTGAGAGAGGGCGTGGTGTGTGTTAGTGGTGATGCATAACTGGACTGTTTTGTGTTGAGTCACCATGTCATCATGTTAGGTGCGTATTCATGTTCCAGAACAACTTGAACCCTGAAACTGCAGTATGTCTCTCCATGACACTGGTACCCATGTACTGGAGTACATGGTGTCACTACCCAGAAGACAACAATGTGAGCACCTTGGTTATATTTATTGAAGAGAAAAGAGTTTGTAATCTCTGTTGGCAGTTGAAGTTCTTAAGTTTTTTGACTGATATTTTGGCCATGCTTGTTTTTTTAAATGTTTCAGAAAGTCTTTGTCTCTGAAATGTAATCGTTGAAAGAAAATTGGATGATGTGCAATGGCCAAAACATCAGTAAGAAATATTGTTTTAAACCACAATTCACTTGGCTCGACCTGTTTCCGACCATAGATGTAATGTACAGTTCAGGTAACACAGTTCTGACAGTGGGCAGTTTTATGTAGTGAGTAACGTAACCTATTCAAGTGTATCTAACCTGTTAGAGAAATTGAGTTCCATTGACGGTTACTAGTATAATGCAAACTGTTCTCATAAACATCATTTTGTGAAGATGTTGCATTTCTATCAGTAGATCACATTAACGATTTTCACAAAAGCTTCCTCTTTATTTGGAAGTGCTGTATGAGATATCACATTGTTAATGAGACATATTTGGTTTAGTCATGTTGTGTGTCACCTTGGTGAGTTATATGCCCACCTAACTGGTGAAAATACTGTTTGAAATCTGTGTACATATCATGAGTTAAGTCCTCAGAAGTTTATCACCCAGTTGAACAGCATATACTGCAGGATGGAAGTTACTAATCTGGATGAATGTATTACATGTCACAGGATGCCATTCATTGATAGGATTGGGAAAAGGGTCTACATTGGTAGTTATATTACACATTTTTACAAAATGATAGGAGTAGAAACCTATTGTAAAAGTTGCTGCATTATGCATCATATTCTAATCTGGTCATTCTGATTAATGTGAGGGATGCTTGCAGATGGTTTGTAGATATATATAAAATGACCATAGAATCGTGCATATTCATGTTTTTGTGCTTAAAATATGTATTCTGAAGTAGACTTCAGAATCTTTCAAAGGATGGTTATATGCGTCCCACAACCAAAAAGCTATAAGGGGTGACTGATGACAGTTCACCCTTTGAAGCCTGAAGTGCAGTTAAGTAATATAAATTTGGTTCCTGCCTCACAGATAGAGCTGAATTTACACCAACTGGTTAATGCCATATAGGAGAATCACATGGAACTCATAAATACATTGTATGAGCAAAATCAATAAATTGTTTTGATATACCAAATAAGACATATAATAGCCACTGCGCTTGAAGCGTGATTTCCGGCTCCATTCAACACTAATGATGGAATCAAAAGATTGTGCCCAATCACCTTCCTTATTAAGTGAGTTATGCATGTACAATAAAATTGTTTAATTAAGTAATGTATTCTTTTTTTGGAAGGAGAGTCATGCCATACTTCTGAAAACTTGAACAATATGTTGCAAAACTGTAGCAGTTAGCAGTCCATTTATTTATGCTTATATTTTATGTGCTGTACAGGTAGTTCTTGTTTTACGCGATTTTGCTTTAACGCAACTTGAAAATGTACACCACTTTTCAAATTTACATGATAATTCTCCCTTTAATGAGATTTGGCATAAGGGATCCATGGTCATACTTTTCTTCTGTACCAGGCAAGCAGGAAGTAACGTCACTGTCACACCATCAGTCACATGCGTAAGTTGATTAAGCTGGTGACACAAGCATGCGGCTCATTTAATTTCCTGTTGAACAGCATTTTCTTTTCTTACGTGTATGAGTGAGAAACGTAAAGCTGCATCACCTAGTGCAATCCAAGTGAAAAATCAGCAAAAGACAATTGGTATTGAAGAGATCATGCACAATAAGCTGACTTGAAAGGGGTGAACAAATTGTTGATATATGCAATAATGTTAGACTCGCTCATAGTAGCATACACACAATTTGTGGTAATGCTGATAGAATTAAAGAAACTGCTAAGTCAGGAAGTGACGTGTTTGTTCGTGTAGCAAGACTACCACAGTCCTATCCAAATCAACCGTACCAAAAAACCTGGATGCGAGTCTCTTACATTTTTATTGCATGAGAAATAAAATATTGTATAGAAATGTATGTATACTGTGTAGAAATTTATATATAGTGTATATACAGTACACATATACTCAACATGTCTGTAAGTGCACTAGTGGTATAGTTATATGCTATATATGATTATGTCAGTCCCCTAACCCCCAGCAAATACATTGTTTTAAATGGGAACTTTGTGTTCGATTTGCGTGACTTCTTCAGGAATGTAATCCTGCCATAAAACGAGAATTACCTGTATTTTACTATTAGTTGAAACATGAGAGGTTACGGGTCTGTACCAGTTGTATACTGACTCCTTATATTGTTTGCTTCAAAATCATGATGTGGAAAATTATTTTATTTTTAATATGCATATATGTTCAGAAAGTTGGACAGGTACTGGATTTTAGATATATGGAGTGAAAATATGAAATTTTAAGTGTGTAACAACTGCCGATGATTGACAGACCTTGTCAGGATTGTAGTTCCTAACAAACACACTGTGTTGCATGTTTGGGTGCCATTACCATTGTGATAAAAGGTAAAGAGCGCAAGATGGAAATGGGATCATGAGGTCTTCCCAGAGGATATGGGCATGCAGTCAGTAGTGGTGGTAACAAGTGGAACACAGTGTGTATGGGAAACAGAATTGATCACCTTGACATTGCCACTCTGATGAGTTGGCCTTTAGTATTCTTCACTTTCCAGGTGACACACACATATAAATTTGTGTACAGACTCCATAGCAGATCAACAGATGTGCATCAGATGGTGTAGGTATATGTACACTTTAATTTTCAAAATTCATTTGTTTCTAAACTGCCTTGTACAGGTAGTCACTTCTGTCAGTTTAATTATTGAAATTTCCAAATCTGAAATAAGGTGTAGAGGGACACGGATTTGATTCTCTTCAGTTCAAGACTTAAGTTATGATTGTTGAAGTATCACAACAGCAACTTTAACATTTCAGGGTGATCACACTAATTTGTTTAAAAATAATGATTTCTGATGGGTGAATCAAATTTCCCTTCTTGACTGAACAACCGATTTTATTAAACATAAATTTCTTCCCATTGCCTGACCAACAAGAACAGGCAAGACTGCCGGTGGATGACAGTGATGCCATGCTATCTGTGTGTGCAGGATGAACAAAGCCCGTACGCTAGAGAAATTATCACTGTTTAGCTGTCGTTCTGATTTTTACCAAGGTTTGACTTCCAAAACTGCACTTTTTTGAAACCAACACTCGCACATACAGTATACATAGAGGTACAATTTCTTAATTCCTCATACATGCTTCAACATCAACCCACCAGCCATCATCAGGGAGTATACACACCCATATATTTAAAACATAAAATACGATAAAAATACAATAGCGATATTCATTGTATCATTTTCACAGCTATACTCACAGGATGTTAAAAACAGCATAATAATGTATGCATAGTTAAAATTCTTGTATGTTTGATATGGTGTTATTTTCTTAGTAGCATGCAAAGTCGTGTACCTTTCTTGATCCAGAGTGGATCTACCTCCTGTATTGTGTCATGTAGTGTTCTTTGTACAAGGTGATTTTTCTACTATAAACTGTTTTCTTTTCTATAGTGACCAACTGCATTCTCACAGCCCAGGGAACTTGGAAAACAAAGGGTGGGCTCTTCTCTTTTGACTCACATTTATGGTCACCATGTGTACCAGGCTGTCTTTAAGACTGTAGCAGAGTAGTGAGAAAAGGGAGTAGGTTCTTGAATACATCTGAGGAGAACAAGCCAAGGCATTATCTGTAGTCATGTCCAACCTGTCTGGGAATTGAGAAAGATATTTGCATAACCTTATGTATGTCTACACACATTTAGGTTTTACTGTCTTTACATGAAGGCCCATGTAAATGTAAAAGTAGCTGTTGAATTCTGTCAGAAGTATTATGCACATATGCACACAAAGGTAGTCCTTCTGTGGCATTTCAAGAACCTGGGTCTGTGCTTCCATTTCATTATTGACATATATAGTTGTCATTTTCAAGGTTTGTAAAATTGTTTCCATAAATAAGAATTCATTGCAAGATTTGAGGTTCTCAAAGTGGTGTTAATGAGGATTCAAGTCTTCTGCGATATAACTGTGGGTCGATTGGTAAGTAGTTACCACCATTTCAGAGAGGCTTGCTATCTCCATCTTGCGGATCTAAGCAGTCATTTCTTGGATTGCTTAGACACTACAGATGGAGGCAGCAAGCTTCTCAGAACTGCAATTCTTTACCAATGACATTGTATCATACACCAGAAGACCTGAATCTTCACAGAAAATCCATTCACAGTCAGAGTTCCAGAGAAACTTGCTGCGTCCAATCTTCTACATCTAAGCACTGTGTTCTTGGACTGCTTAGACTCTTGACGATGCATGCAGCAAGCTCCTCTGAAGCGCCAGTAATTACAGTATTTACCACTCACCACAGTGTTGCATGTCAGAGAACTTAAATCTTCATTAAAAATTTGTCACCTGAAAGCCTGTATCACAATAATCACATGTAGCCATGTTAGTTGGGTCTCATAACCATGGCATGGCAAGACTCCAGGCTGCAGTTTGAAGAAATGGCATATAAGTATGATGGCTAACTATATACATGCTGAATAAGCAGTCATGGAGAGTCACAAAGAGGTGGTTTTTCAGCTGGGGGTTGGATAAGGTCTGCTATCAGCCTGCATTGTACAAAATCAGTATGTGCTGTAATGTTAGAATTTCAGAACTTGAACAGAATTCTTTGGTATGACCTACAAAATGACAGAAAGACTCTTAGAAAATCAGGATTTGAGGGTGTTGATTGAATTGGCTTAGAACAGAGCCCAGATTTTGGTTATTGTGAAGATGTTAGTGAGTGCTCTGATGTTTCCACAGTGCTGTCACTGCCAGTGTCATCATTTTGTAAAATTCCGGTTGTTTGTTATTCAGTGTTTTTAGTCTCCTCCTCCTCCTCATTATCACCACCACCACCACATGGGTAAGAATTACTATGGACAATTTGAAAGTATTTTGCAAATGTCTATGAAACTTCACAAAATTGGGACACAAGATGGGTCTGTTCAACCTCAAGTTGAATGGACTTTCAACAGAAATTTTACTGTTTTTTTATCTTTACTGTTGTGTTATCACCATCACCATCATCATTGTGATGATGATGATTATGATATTACACTTCCCTTACTTCATAGCAGTTTAGCTGGTTTTTAAAAGAGTATGGGTATCACTGCCCCAGCACTTCTTATTCACAGTTTTGCCAAAAACTTTCTAATTATATGGCATGTATCATGTAGTACTGCTTTGTGCATTAGAATATATAGAGCAGCGTGGAGATTAAGGAGTTTTACACTTTCATGCAATTTTGTTTTGGATTGTACCAGTTTGGATAGTAGTAGTGGTATTATATAAGACTTTTTTAGTTGCCATATTCTTATAAGCCCTTCTTTGAAGTCTGTACATTTCTGGAGTTTTTCAGTGATGCTGCTGTGAAGGCTGTGACTCTTGGGAATTGCTACGTCTATTATGTGTGCTTCTTTGGTAGTTTTGTCAAGAATAAGTCTGATCTATTGTAATGGATAGTTTGATCAGTTATTATGGGCTTGTCACAGTATACTTTATAACTGGAGTTCTCTTAAGATCGATTGTGGCTCATATTTATAGTATGGCATTGAATATGAGCCACAATCTGTGTTAGAGAACTCCAATTATAAACTAGACTATGGCAGGTCCATAATAACTGATCAAACTACATGCAGCAACAGAATGGACATAGGTATACTTGACGAAACCATCAAAGAAACATACTTAATATATTTGTTCTTGTTGTTGTTCCAAAGAATGTTCAGAACAACTCCATAGATGTAGGTATCCAACTAAAAGCAAATGTAACATGATTCACACTTTTTATTACAGTTTGTTTCAAACATTTGTTATTGTTCTGCTGTCCTCTTGAATTTATTCACATTCAGTTCCATACATGCATATATAAATTCTGATTTTACAACAGGGTATTGCATGGATGAAGGTAAAGAAACGTCCCTGTGCTTCATCAAACACCACATGATGAACTTATATCAGAGTGGAGATGCAGTTCCATGCATTCGACCTTGGTACTACATTGACATGGATAGGCAATTTCAAGCCCTGGATGCTTTTAACCCCAGGAGAAGAGTCCATGGTGTCTGTCGAATTGGGAAGATTATACTAAAAATTTGTACTGACCGCCACATAAGATGAACAGCTGAAATGTTTGAAGATTTTTCAATGATCAACCCACACCTTAGTGGGAATAGTGCCCGGTAATTATAACAGTAAAATGAAGATAAACAGTATTATAGGCTGTACGTCTTGCTTTTTAATATTGTACAACTTCACTACATTCCATAGCTATTTCAGTAACAATAATGACCACCCTGTAATATAACTGGCAGTGAATGTAGTAACCTTTAAGCCACTGGCTTACTACTTTTTGTTTCATAATTCTGTCCCAGAATTACTATGTACATGTAACTTCTCTCATGTCACAAAAACGTACTGAAATTCCGAAGTCCTGCTCAGTTGTGTGTCTCAAAATTCGAAATTTTTTTGTTCTCCCCCTCAGTCATATCAGCCCAATACAGTAAATGAGGCACTCTTTGTCATCTTCATGTAACGAAAGTAAATGAATGGAAAGTTGTGGTATATATTGTATGTGATGGGGAGAGTGGGAGAGGCACTCAGAGAATATGCTGTAAAATAACATACAAGGGTTCAAAATTCTGCACTTGGTTGTTGTTGTTTCAATTTTTTGTAAAACTCAAACAGCAATCACATTAAGCTGCATTCATTCTCTGAATAAAGCTGGTTATTTGCAAATCTTTATTGAGCAAACTCATGATAGCACATCTCAATATTTGTCTACATCTTGCAAAGGAATTATGAATGCATCCAGCAATTCAGTGCCTGAATAAGCCAATGGGTTAACGGATGAGTGAGATTAAAGTATACTTGTGTTATATGTATAAGCCATAATTACGAAGTGACACACAATTTTAAAATATATGGCTTTAACTAGTAAAATCTCTTATGTTACAGTTCTCCTTATGTCGTGAAATGGACAACTAAATTTAAATGAAACCTATTATGTATTAACATAAACTCTTCATTGACACTGGCATGGAATCCCTTTTCCCATTAGTCCTGATCATATCTCACACCAAGCTGCGAACGAATCTCGTCCTCAAGTTGGGCCAGGGCCAGGCTCTCCTCATGGCTTATCTTGGGACTCTCCAAAAGACCTGTAAACAGAGTAACACAATCACAGTGTCACATCCTACGACACTATAATGCCAACAGCAATATTCACCTCTCTGAGAACCTAATCTTGATTGCTGCGTTACCTTCTGGGCATACTAGAATGTTGAGGAAATAAAACGTTTCAGAGTACCCTGCTGCCTCCTCCTTCAAGGGCAGCCCTGAAATGTTGGTAACATTTTCTTACTGAACATGATACTGCCTAGAAGACAGAAAAATAAACAGTGATCACTGTGTAGATGTCGTGTGTGTGTGTGTATGTGTATCATCACTGAATGGGTATAACGGCAGTGATTTCTACTAGGTAGCAGCCACAATGCCCTCAGTATACTGACTAGGCTACAGGGTGGAAAACAGAAATTGTGATTTGATTCCCAGCTGGGGCACAAGATTTTATCTTTTCAGAAATGCCCAGATTAGCTCTGGGATCCACCGAACTTCCTTTTCAATAGGTAATAGGAAGTCTTTCTTTGACAGAATACGAGTAAAGTGGCGAGGGCATGCAGCTGACATGCCACCTCCATCTAGTGCTGAGGTTATGAATACATGGAGCTACGCTTCCACTTCCCTATGTGCCTTCATGATCCTGTGCTTAATTAACCATGGCCACGTTAAAAATGCATACAGCTATACTTCCATTCTTCTGCACGCATTCTCTGCGTGCAGAGCAACAACTTTATGTTTACATTTGCCTGTTTCTGATATCAATTAACAATGCTTTTTCAAGTCAAAATTTACCAGCTGACAATGAATATTCAGTGCTTTACGACTACATATGTTGCATAGTGTTGATGGACAGCATGGCTTTGAATGTTACGTTAGACTGTGGATGCATGTGGCATTGACCTGTTTCAAGGAAGTATCCTAGCATCTTCTGGCATAGCTGAGTAAAACTACACTAAACTTCAAACAAGATAAGTTATGTCTTTGTTGACATCTGAATCCATTACTTCCTACACATGAAGCAGGAGGGCCAACTAAATGGCTGTGACTTTGTGTGACACCTGTCACTCACATTATGTAAGAGTGTCCTGTGGTTCCTCTTTCTTGTTGTCTATTCTTCAGAGTCTGTTCAACTTCCTCCACAGCATGTGGCTTTTCAATGCCCCACAGATGGCAGCACCACATCAATTTGAATTTGTTTGTGACTTATTTAATGACACTGTCAGTAAGTCACAGTATGTTGTGTTCAACTGTAGGATGATTACTGAATGATAGATTCACATGGATGTCAAAGTGGCTGTGGCCTTAATAAAGTTATGTTTTGGTATCTGTCAGCAGGGTCTGAGAAAAACCACAAAACACCTCTCGGTGAGTACAGTCTGTCTCCCAGCTTAGAGCTGGATCAAGAACCTCCAGAAAAAAAAAATGTCAGACATGTTGCATCTTAAGCCTGTTTGCTTTGTACACCACATCCAGACTGTCTGTGGGATCCTATCATATGCCTCCTGTAAGTACTAGGAGGTCCTTCTCCACATGGATCTGTCCAATCACCCAAACTGAGTGCCCACATTAATGAGTTCAGCTGCATCTCTACTCCCTTTATATGCAGCAATGGTGTGGGCTTAGACATAAGGACAGCTTTAGCATCAAACAAAACCGGTTGAATATATACAATCACAAGATAAAGATATAAAAGAAGGAGTCATGCGCCGTTTCATGGTGCTATCCTCGCGTTCATGTTGACAGACTGAAGATAATCACCAGTGGCCTGGTCAGGATGATTGGTAAACCCAGGCAAAATTTTAATTGTGTAAGATGCTAAACCTGACAGAATAACATGTTTGAAGTTATGCTAATACCTAGAGGTAAGGTACAACACTGATTCACCATACTTTAAACTGCCATTTATGTCAGCCATCTTCTATCCCTATTCATAAACACCTGCTAAAACATATGATTACAGAATGGCAACCATTATTCTTTAATATATAAGCACTCTTATGCAGAATAGGCAATCAGATTTTAACAGAGAATTGTAGATTAATTTCAATGCCAATTGTAAGAATGTCAGATGGGCAAGACATAAAACACTATGACAAACTTCTATATGAAGTGAACTGATGAAATGATTAACCTTGTTTGAGGCAGCGCCGCACTTCCATTGCCTCATAGCGGAGACCTGCGCTGTTGTTAAAATTGAACGGCTTGGATGCAGTTGGCAGAATGAATTCTTGTGTCTTCTCTGGTGTGATTATACTTGTTGGGCACCAGAACGGCTCCAATATCTGCAACAAATCACCGAATGCCATGTCACTCACATCTTAACACCATGTGAGCAAATTTTATTCTTAACAAGCTGCAATCTGTTATGTCTGCAGCTGACTGCCTTTAGCAGACTATATTGCAGTGAAATGTGATATAAATTTTTGTGAAACTTGTGGAAAAGACAGTGGAAAACTTGAATTTAAATCTACTGCTTGGCAGGGGTTGTCTTATAGGTATGTCTGTCTATCACTTGTCAGGAGTTAACATTGTATCACAGATTATAAATTTGGTTGGTAAACAGGAAGACATTTAATGAAGTCTTGCAGCAGGCAAGATGTTACGCTGTACTTACTTTAATGGTACCCTTTGTTCCAACAATGAATGCTTCATTTGGTAGCTTCACTCTTGAATGGGTACAAACAGTTGCAGTTTTCCCTCCCTTGTATTTTAGAGTTATACTTGTGCTTGTATCAACACCATTCTCATTCAGTTCTCCCTGTGCCACAACACTCTCTGGTAGTGATGGACCAAACACAAACTGTGCAAGCTGAAGAGTGTAAACACCCAGGTCCAGAATGGTACCTCCACCAAGCTCCCTCAACCTGAAAGAATTCAAATATTTCGAACATTAGAGTTGAACTCGGTTATAATGTCATGAAAGGGACTGAATATATTGTGTCATTATAAACGAGCATTGTTCTAACTAAGGAGTATAATGTTATGGTTAACGGTGAGGAATTAATTGGGACCACAGAACATCTGATGTTATACATGAGGTGTCACTCAAACCGATGTCATTATAACTGGGTTCGACTTACTATCATTTGGGTAACAGGGGAGTGTAGTTGGTATAGTGTCTAGGCTGTGGGCTGGACAACCAAGGAACTGTGGTTCAATTCCCAGCAGGGGTAACTAATTTTTTCCACCCTTAAAGTATCCAAATTGGCTTTAGGCCAACCCAGTCTCCTACTTAGTAGGTACCAGAGGTAAAACATCTGGAGTGTACACCCGACTACTCACTTCCATCTGATGCTGAGGTTAAGACTGAGTGGAGCTATACCTCCATTCCTCCATAAGCCTTCATGGCATGTACAGGGAAAACTTCACTTTTATAATCTTCTGGGATGTGATGCTGTGTAGTCTGGCAGAAATTTACTGACTTTCATGCACCAGACTATGTGGCATCAGATCCAGAAGATTGGTAATGTTTAGTCATTGCCATAAGAACCTCAACCTCAAATGTTTTTTTAGGATGTGACACTGTGGTTTCACATTAAGTGCCAACATTTCAGAGCAATATGGTGCCTGCATTTTCTGATTTTTTCTATGGTGAAGACAGAATTTTCTTTAGAGACACTGCTTGACAAATCATGCCCAAAATTAGTAGTAAAATACAGATGGACAGGAATATATTAAAGACAAAGTTAATTAACATAAGAAAGGGGTAACAATGAGGCAACCTGAACAAACATGTGAAGGAAGCATTAGACTTTTCAGAATCAACACCATATATACTCATTTTCAGTTTCTATTTTTTCTTTACACTCATGTTAAAAACACTCATGTTACAAACATTTTAACTGTCATAGCCATTCAAAAAATGTAGGTTGAAAGGGCTGTAAATTATTAGGTACCAGCTGGTTAAGAACACACAGTTTGGAATATGATGGGGTTAAAGTGGATCTTAAGGAGAACAGGCTGTGCAGGCATAAAGTAGATTCAACTGGCTTATGATTGGGTAAAACGATGTTCTTTCTTGAACAAAGGACTATATTGACAAGCTGAGTAACTATCGGCTTTATATAGAAGATCCTGCACCACGAAGTTAAACACTAAATTAAAGTGACAATATATGACAGACATACTTGACCCTATCAACGTCTTCAATGACGACCCCAAAGCTGGCAATCACCTGGAGCACCTCCCCCAGTGTTGCAGCTTCAAGCTCCTTCTTGAGAGCCTCATAAGCTGGGAAGCAGCGTGACCACACAGCCTCCATCAGGAAGAGTTGTTTCTCTTTGGCAAAGTTAATGAGCTCTTTGGTTTGTTTGAGGTTCACAGTGAGTGGCTTCTCGCAGAGGACATGCTTCCCATTGCTCAACATCAATTTGCTGATGTCCAAATGCAGTGTGTTGATTGCCCCGATGTATACCACCTCTGTGTCACACCCAGTACATTTTTAAATGCTGAAAAATTTGTGAAGTTACTGACTAATTACCTAAGTAATACAGCAACAGTGCACTTCAAAACAATGAACTGTACTTACCAACTTCAGGATCTTTTGCAAGTTCTTCATATGAGCCATATGCACTTGGAATGTTGTGTTCAGTTGCAAATGTTTGAGCTCGATCTAACTGCTGGGCTGCAACAGCTACTACTCGATGTTCCTCAGAAGGCAGAGTGTTCAGAGCTGTTACAAAGTCATGGCTTATCTTGCCCGCACTGGCTATGCCCCAACGAGTAGCCATCTAGCGAAAGAGAGGAAAACATACTTTGTTGTAACACTTTCAAACACAGAACCAACTAATGACTATGCAAGACATAACACTGAAGAAGGAACATGACACAAAGAAGAAGGGGGAAAAGAGAACGAATATAATGAAGAATGTACACATGCAGAAGAAGAAATTTCAGGTGAAAAATTAGGAGAGGAAGGGGAAGAAAAGGAATAAAGAAAATAAGATAAAATTCTCTTTAACCAAGTAACTGTTACAAAACACATTGTTTGTTCTACAACTCAAGAAATACCCTGTTCTAGAAACTAAAGGTTCATCACTCCTACAACTGAAGCTTACCAACAGACACTATCCAGACCTAGTTCAGGTTACATGAACACAGTTGATTTCCTTGGTTATCTACTGCAATGTTCCATCTTTGCCTTTATTTTCAAAACTGTCTTATAACAATGTTTCTATACAAATTAAAGAAAACAATGTGTTTTATACATATTTCTCTTTTCATCTTTTTATAGTTTTTCTCATTCAATCAGTTCAACCCTTTTTGGTCTAAATATTTTCTTCAGAACCACCTTTCAAATTAGCTTTAAATGAAGAAGATAACACATTTTTATGTATTTTTTTATCTTTACAAGAAGTACCCACTCTTCACCCTGAATGTGATTATCTTACCTGTCAACATCACAATGTATCACAGCTCAAAACTTTATTTGCTGTTAATGTAATCATAAATGTAAATTTTACTTGCAAGATTTGAGGTTCTTACAGCACTGTAGATGAAGATTTGTTTGGTGTTCCTCTGAAATGTTTCCATATATCTGATAATTTATCGAGTAGCAATTATAACTCCTTGTCTATAACCAAAACCTGTTTCAAATATGACATCAGTGTGAGGTATGGTAACCTTCAATTGCACACTCTTATGACCTACTCCACCATACAAGCACATTTGCATAATTAGAAACTACCACAGTTATACAAATACTCGTATCTTCACTTTCCAAGCCAATACACAACATGTTTAATTGTGTGATTAAAAATGTCACTTTCCATTTCACAGATGACAAATTAGGAACAAAATTCTAATCTTATTTTCAGGTAGGTAAGTACTTGTCACACATAATCACCCATGCATGAAAGAAGCCCTTTACTACATGGTCTTCCTAGCAGTTAATGGTTATGCGCTTTATGCATAAATCTCTGTTCTTGTGGAATCTAAAATTCAGTATTTTCATTACAGTTTCTTGTTATTTACATCTGTCTTTATTTAAACATCCTGACAGTACTATGTGGAAAGTACAAATTGTGATGTTTCTCTAATTTCCTCAATTCCTCTTTTACATCATTTCTCACTTTCAAAGAGAAATGCTCTAATATTAATGTATTATAGGGTACAAGATTTGGAATTTACCTCTTAAAAGTATGATGTACCACACAGGAGCAACTGCTGACTAAGTGATAAGTTGTGTACATGTGAAGAGCATCTCGCATTAATGTACGTTATGTAACAGCACATACCAGCATAACCGTGTTGATAAGCCAACCCTCAAAATATGACAGATTACACTACCAAACATGAGATAACTGTTACCAGTGCCACCATCACTTTTAAATAAAAAAGGTAATGCAATGATTATGCTCTACAGAATGGTTTTGGATTAAAGGTGATAATGTGAAATCACTACTTGCTTAGCAAGCATTCCTTATGTATGTTTGAAGGAGATTACTATTCTGCCTGTAACCTGCTATAAACTGACTGTTAATAGATGATTTCTGGACTAAGTTTTTCTTGGTGGGACCTGAGTTCTATTAATCTTGAGAGGCTCACATAAGAAGTCCCAAGGATTTCACAGGGGTGTGAATTGAGGATTTTAGTCTTCTGGGATATGATGCTACATTGCTGGGTAAACAGTTCCTCTGAAACATCACAACCCACTCACCCACCAGTGCAGCATCACATAGAACAAGATTGGAATCCTTACCAATGGTTCCTTTAAGTTTTATATATTATAGCTTTATGACATCTTCTATTAAGTTTTTCTTGTAACAAAAGTTTTGGTTGTGGTCTTTTGGTCATGACACCATGCAGTCGAGTAGCTGGGTACAAATGTTTATGAGGAACATACTACTTGCGTCTATTGGGTGGAAGTGGGGTTTTCATTATTTCATTTTACAGTACTACAACACAGAATTTGACTCCTAGGTTGCAAATTATGTCCTAAAATTCTTTCTATATGTGTAGAACACTTCTAATTCAGTATAGATGATAGCAGTTCATTCTTTACTCTCTTTGGCTGTTAAAATAACAGTCACCTTGAGAAATATGTCACCATCTGACTCTGCAATGTCTGCAATATGGTTTCCACATCAAGGAAATGTTTCAAATTTTATCTACAATGATTTAAAATGGGTCCTGATAGCAAAAATGATCTCTATTCAAATAACAATGTGTTTCATTTCTCCAACAAGGCTAAAATCATCATCCCATTATAAGTTTTACACGTCTGTACACCTGGTCACCATCTGTGGCGTTAAATAAACCAACTTTGGAGAACATCATTGACTACAAGCTTTACTTCAGCACCATATTCAACTTCAATACATGCTGTAAGTTTTAAAGGGTTTAAAATATAAATTACATTGTTTATTTTATGTCACTTACACGTGTCTGTGTGTAACAGACCAATGATGTTACAACACAAAATAAAAATGAGCCTAGCAGCAAACTGTATGTGATTTATGCACCTGCTCATTTCCTTCCACTACATAAAACTGTATAAAAAAGTAACAGTAGAATAAAATAAACTTCCCACATTTCAAGCCATGAATGTTACTTATCAGGTACTGAATATTATAAAATAATACACCTGGAACCAGTTGGTCTTGTAAAATATGTATTTAGCCACATTACATCAAATGCAAAGCTATAAGCCAAAAACAGCATCGCAAGAAAATTTATTAATACATTAACAACAAACACCTTCAATGTTCCACTTTTGTGCTACATATCATGGTCTCAACTGTACAAATCACGTAAGTTAAAATGTTATTAGAAATTGGCCGACGTTTCGGAAGCACCCGTTGCATGAAAGCGGATCACTTCAAAACGGCGGTACACTTAAGCAGCGCTACACGGCCTTATCTCCCACGCGACCGTACTCTTCATCACAGCAATTACAACCTCACATTTCGCACGCATCACGTGTCTACTGTGCACCGACTGTACCTCTTGCGCATTAACTCCATATTTGATATAACATTACACTTATGCTTTTAACTGTGTGTTCTCCAATAAAATTGGGATCCTTCATTTAATTAACCTATTTAGTAACATATGATTAATACATTCTGTAGGTACATACCGGTAAATAGGTTTCCTAACGAACGATTATTACAATCTAAAACCGCCAACGTGTCCTCCGCTGCCCAGTCGTCGGTAGGGGCATCTGTCGATGATATTTAAAACTTCTATTTCAAAATTCTCCCTGGTGATGGCAGCTATGTTTGCAGTAGGAATGGCAGGAGTGGTGTGATGTGGTGTGAGGGCACTTAGCATGTAAATTTCTTGAAGTCTGTAAATGGTTAGAGGTAAGAATTCATCTTTTGATTTATGATAAATTGCATGCTATATTCGGCTTGAAATGTAATTATCTTTGCAGAGGTTTTCAGAGAAATCTGGATCGTGTGCACTTGTCCATTGATTCGCTTTCCGTTAGCTGACCGCCATGATCAGTAATGTGTGAATGACTAAAAGCGGTATCTTAGAATATATTGAGTGTCATACATGGAAGGACGTTTTAATTGATCATATTCTCACTTTTAATATTTCGTTATTGAAGCGAACCGCAGTTGTGATTTCCTACCGCTACGTATAGTTTTTTACTGGGCGATTGAAAATGTTACGACCAGATGGGTGTTGTGTAAGTATTAGTGAAAGTTCGTGGATGCAAGCAGAAATTTAGGGTTCCATAGATGTATAACAAGAGCTGGTGATTATTATTCATTATGGTTGATTTTCATCATATAGAAGTACGTAGTAATTGGTATGTAAGAACTAAAATGTCACCACATATAGGTACAACATGTCAGGTAGCTGTACGTGGGATTGAGGTTTGGAAGAGGTTTTGAATATTTAGTGTGCTACAAGACGATGTTATTTTCTGACATAGTTTAGTCATCTTAAGAAGTGTGTAGTTTTACAAGCATAATCATGAAGCTAATACAGGATGTAAACGTACAGTTATTCTCATGTGTGTTGTGTTGAACGTGTGTTAGTTGCTTGGGTTGTTGGCTTCATGTCCTCTTTGGCATGTGCACCGACTGCTTTGTTTCACTGAGTCATTTGTAGCTGTAGGGATGCTGTCGTGTCTGTTTCTGTTCGGTGCCTAAGAGAAATTCCTATGTTATGAGAAGGAGGTTAGTAATTTTAAGTGTTGATAAGGCTGCAAGTGTCTGTTTATTTCGTGGTTTATCTGCACATTTTGAGAAAGAGCAGTGTTGAGATTGCCAAAATCCATGATACATCTCAGATTGTGTATTATGTCAATGTTAAGACATGAAAAATGTGTGTATACAGAGACACATTTCCCACTGTATTTTCCTGTTGTGCATGAATCTGTGACCATGATAGATGAATCTTTAACCCCTTGAGTAGACATTTAAATGGCCTGTTGTTTTGTGTTGAATAACCGTTTAAGTCTGTGCCATGTCCCTTTTAAGTGTCCGTTTTGTACGAAATCAAAACCTAGAAACAAATAAGTATATTGCAAGAGTGAACAGATGCTTAAACCTAGTTAATTGGTACAGAGGGGTTGCTTCCTTGCCGTCTTTGAATAATAGGTGAATATGAAATGTCAGTGGTAATTTGGAAGATCACAGGTAAGGCAGGTTATTGCAAAATGTGGATTGAGTTGTCTGTTGTAGGGCCTACCAGACATTTACACACTTTGAGGTTAAGAGCAAAAGTATGTGATATTTTAGGTTTTCACAACGGTAAATATTGAGGTGGTTGTCATATGTGGTCTGATAAATAGGTATAAATATTCGGCAGAAGCTGCCTGTTGCATGTTCAGCATAGAAGGAGGACATCATTGTATAGTGGCCAGTGACACCCCCCATTCTGCATTGCTTAGTTGCGCTCAGTTGCATGTTATGAAAACTCCCTTTATTTGTCATACAGTAATGTGTGATAACATCTAAGAGGTTTTGACTGCTTGATATACAGTGTAGCACGTGTACAAGCTGTCATTCAACTTCAATGGCAAATGCTGCAGTGTGGCTTGTAGTGTGATAGGAGTGAGGAATGTGAGGAGAATTTGGCTCTTTTCCATTCTGTTTTGCTTGCAGTTAGGTTGCATCCTCCTATTGTAGCTGTTGTGTATTCATAATAAGGGGGGGGGGAGGAGAATGTGGTTGTTAGTGCTGCAGGATTATTTATATGTATTTCCACTTTACATGATCCTAGACCAGGATTTTCTCTGCTCAGCATGTGGTTTGGTAGTTAGGAATCAGTCCTTGGAAGTGACTTACTGCCTCCAGCTTCAAGGAGACATTAATGCCTTTGTACCACACTTTCATTGTGACTTCCCATAAGACAGCAATATTTATAATCACTGCCATTAGAACCTCTACTTTGAAATCTATAAGGGCAGACGTGCACAAATACCCTGTACCAGGTTGTCATGGTGTCAAAATGTTGTATGGTGGTACCTAATATTTGTGGGTCTTCAGTGTGGAACTTGCTTCATGTCACTTTTCTTGCACCTATAACTTCGAGGTGGCTCCTAGATTCTAGGACAATTTGTGCACCCTAGTGTAAGGCATGTATAGGAGCTACATTTATAGTCACCATAAAGAGAAACTCAGATGTCACATTTGTAAGGCACATATAGATTGGCTGTGGTTGATTTCAAGTCACTGGTAATGCCATTCAGACCTTACAGAATTTCTGACAGCTGATAGCATGGTTTCAACTGAGAGACTTTATTGAACCTACCATGCATGATGGAACAAGGACTGATGGCTCTGGGTTTTAAAATGTTACTTGAATATAGAGAAAACTTCTAGAACAAGTATTACACTTTGCAGTAAGAATTTAAGTGCCCCTGTGACCTGACTGGCACTCTTCTTTTCAGGACTAGAAATACTAGACTGCAAAATGATTTGAGCATTATTGAGGTCAGTATAGTATGGCAGAGAAATGCCTGACTGTACCTACAGTTATTTATCAACATATAGAAGTTGTTTTGAATGTGCACCCTGAATCCCTATAGTGCTGTTCATTTCAGCAGCGAGATTTTATTTCTTTTCACTCCCTGTCTATTGTGTTTCGTGTGTCATTGCAGTAGTGTTCAGGGATACCAGTAATGGGATAATAGTCACCTGTTATTGTGACATATATTTTTTACTTTTGGTTCCATGTGGTTTACATTGCCTGATTTTTCAAGTGATCTGAGAATAGCCTTATGAAACCCAGCTGAGTAGGTCCGTTACCACTTTGAAGTTGAGAATGGGGAAAACAGATCTGGTTTCCAAAGTCTGTTTTATTTGGATTACTGGACAGTGCACAGAGTCCAGAAATCATATAAACTTAAAATGATGTTGATGATTTGCATTTCAAATAAGTAATCAAATAGTATATTTTAGCATCATGTTGTGTTTGTCTACATTTAGTACTGTATGTTTCAGTCACAGAGTGATTCTTGTGAAAATTCTTTCACTCATTCTTACTAGATGTTTCAGTAACATAAGCCATCCTCAGGTGCATTACCAATGACCTTACAACAAACTACGATAAACGTTATGTGTTGTGGTCAGTATTAAAATCAGGGCTACAGAATTGTAAACTGTTAAAATAAACATGTGCTCTCAGAATATTAATAGAAAATTAATAAATTGATCGTGCTCTGTTATCTCATTTTGCATCACACAGTCACATTATATAAATTGAAGTGTGGTCTGTGTTGGTGAAATATAACCCCACTTTGCATGAAGGTCATGGGCTTTATTTTCACAGAAGTAGCTCCTTGTACACACACCCAGTACATAACATTAAATATAGATTTTATAAAGATCCGTGACTTCCACACAATGAATATGTGATCAGATTCAAGGAAAAATAATTACGAAGGACAGACAGCATTCCTTCGGGACAGTTTTATATTCAGAATTGTAGAACTAGCTGATTTATTTATAGTTTATTTAATGCCAATGTCAGTAGCTCTAATTTTATAGTGTAGAATGCTAGGATGATTAATGAGTAATCACTTGGAAAGGATGTGGAAGGAGGCTGCTTTGGTCTAATGCAATGTGCCATCCTTGCATTTATCTGGATGTGGATGGAAATGTTACTTATACCTCTTCAATATACTAGGCCCTGCCTCTGTCAGCATTAGATTTTGTAACATGAAATTTTGGGGAACACAGGAGTTACTAAGGACACTAAGGTGTACATTGTTGTGCTCTTTATTATGTCCTAGTGACATACTCCACCCACAATGGCATAGTAGGGACACAGAGGACTGCATTGTGTTTCAACAGGCACCCCTAGGTGCAGTGGTAGTGTGAAAACTGAGATCTTGAGTTTCACAAAGAAGTAGAGTGCAGAGGCCTGAATGTTGAATGTAGGTAGTGTTGGGGTAGTGGAAGAGTAAGGAGAGTTGAGATTTGAGGTTCTCGTACTACTGAGTTTGAAGATTCATTTCACACTATTTAGTTTGGGAGATAGATAGCAGTGTTTGGGAGGAGCCTGCTGTCTCCTTCTTCAGAGTAGAACTCTCCTCTGACATTCATTGAGATAGTGGGTTCCTCCATAATGTTGGTACCCATAACCAAACTATATTGCATCACATTCTAGAAGATCATAATCTAAATTAAGGACAGTCCCTCATCATAGTTATCATTAACAATAACCTGATAGAGCAGGCCCAGTGGCTTATTTTATTCCCTTAGAGTCTCATCTTACATTTCAGTTTTCATGGTCTTTGAACATCTGCCGTCATCCAAGTTATATTTGGGGGGAGGCCAATACAAATTTGTGTAGGGATCTTGACTATTGTGACAGGTTTTGTGTGATTTTGTAGTCCCTCCAGGCAAATATCAGAACAGTATCTGAAATGAGGCTCTGATTCCTTCCTTCTTCATTCTTTTGAATTCATTATTCACTCACCATCCTCCCATTGGATACTGTGTGGTCTGAGATCCTGACAGTGTCATTAAACAAACCATAAATAAATAAAAAATAACATTTGTTTTTATTTCTGGGCCACAATTTAGAATTTTTTTGAAGTTATATTGTACACTATGAATGTGTTCCTGCTGTTTATTTCAGCAGTCTGAAATTCTGTCTGCATCTGTTTGTCTTCTATCTTCACTCTTAATGATCTGCAACTGTTATTACACAGAATGCATTTCAACAATTTCTTGTGTCCTGTTATTTCCCAGACTTATAGTCTGTGTAAAAGAACAGATTTTATCATTGCTTTATGAAATTTCAGTTTGAGTGTCTGTGACAGTTTTATGTATTCTGTAGTTTATTATTTTACCCTGTATCTTTCTTTTTTAAATATGGTCTGTGATACTCTTGAAGAGTCAGGATAGGTCACTCATGATTATAGTGACTGCACTACAGGTTGCATGACCAGGAAATTGGTGTGCAGTTCCCACAAGGGACAGATGTCTTTTCTTCATTGCATCCATGCCCAGGGTCCATCCACCCTCATAACCAGTGGGTACTGAGGATACAGCAGCCAGCATAGGCGTAACTTGGGGGGGGGGGCCATATTTTTTCAACCAAGGAATTTTTATTTGGTTACTGAATTGAATAATGGCAAATAAAAAATAGACCGAAAAAAGATAGCAAAAAACTTGCGTTTTATGGAACCAGTTTCCCCTGTTTCAAATTTGGTTCCTTTGTAAAATAAAGTTCCTAATACCCATGGTCAGTTTTGTTGCCCCCCCCCCCCCCCCCCCCGCAGTGTTATTAGCCAAGTTACACTTATGGCAGCCAGGGCATGAAGCTGGCCATTCACTTCCATCTGCTGCTGAGGGTAGGAAGTTGTGGAGCTATACCTCTGCTCTCCCACATGTCATCATGGCACGGCGCTTAGTTGAGCACAGGGATAACGTTACCTCTTATTTGATGTACCAAGTATGTAAATTCATTGATTTCCCGTTACTCTGGCTCTTGTTTTATCTATCAGAAATACCGTGTCATGTATTTAGGTACTTATTTTGTGTATCAGTTGCGGTGTTCTGGCTGTGTTGACACAGGAGACTTGTATCTTCTGTTTTTTGTGCCGTGTGTGTTTAGTTAAGATAAGCCATGTTAAAGTGTAGCTTTATGTTACCTTGCTATTAGTTCTTCCTCGTTAATAAACGAAGAGGCGGATTCAAGTAATAGACTTCAAATGAAGATTTTTTATGTTATTCGTACCGTGCGTATTCTTATAATTAATACAGTAACCAATTTATGCACTTAATAGAATACATTCAAAAGTAGATATAAAACTCCTACATGTTTCGGCATCGGGGTGCCGTCATCAGGGAGCTATCTAAACAAAAGAATATAAGTGTCCAGAACGCTATGTGCGTGCTTTGTCGCCGGGGTTGAGCGGCGGGAGTGTGGCGTTAACCACCCGCCTCCATTTAGCGCTGAGGTTACAGAAGGAGTTGAGCTGTACCTGTGTTCACCCTGTGGGCCTTCATGGCCTGTTACAGGGCGAATTCTTTTAAATTTATTTGTCCGTGCTCGTAGGCTCTGCAGTAGCTCAGGTGGACAGACCCAGCCGTGTCGCTGCGGAGCCTCAGGTCCTGTCCCAAGTAACCTCATCTAAGATCCATGGTAAACAAACTGTCACTGGAGCATTTTCTAGTGTGAGATTTTGGTTTGATCCCTGCCAGTCAAAGGTTTCACTACTGCATACTTTTTTCTCCCACATCCAAGGTGTGTGACAGGTCTGACCAGGCGGTGCATTATCATAGCCTTTCGCCATATTTGATGTAGTAACTAGACTATAGACTGGACAACTGAGGAGTTGTAGTTCGATTCCTGGCAGGGACAAGAGGATTTTCCCTTTGAAACATACCGACTGACCCAGGTGGCTGCCTAGTCTACTCGTACGCCGTCAATTCTTATGGCTGTCGTGATGCACTTCTGCCGTGTTGTCATCAGTCCAACTCGACAAGGGGCGACCTGAACGTTCAAAGTTCTCAACAGAAGTTCGTTCACATTTCAGACATGAATATCATCCAAAGGTTTGTGCCCTGCTCATGGCGTCATGACGAAAGCCATTTTTGTGCGTTTCACAGGTATCAGAATCAAGTTTCTGCAGGTTAAAACAAAACGATGCAAATTCAGGGGGCTACAACGATCGCAGAACGCACTCAACACTAGTACGCTTAGACATCAGTTACACACAAAAAACGCAGCCTTTTGTTACAGCGACACCCACGACACTGATTCACACAATACATTGCCTCTGCGATACGTAGCGGCTCACAGCTGCTTTATGTTCACATAGCTCTTCGCGCGGCCAATCCGGAAACTTTGGGCTCGCACCTCCTGCGGATTCAGTTCATACCTCAGTAACACCTTTCCCATGACAAAGACCAGCCGGTTAGTGTTATGTTTAGTTTAAGAATCGTTCGAGAAACGAACACACTGTGTAGGCAGATGGGAAGTTTCTTCATATTGAAGCACGTGATAGACAATTACCACTGCGCTTTGAAAGGCTAACAGCTGTTATCTGTAGCATATGTGTGTGTCTACAAGTTGCATTGTTAAGCATTGGGTTTTGACAACGTTTATTTAAAATGTGACACATTGGAATAGCTGTCAACAGATGACAAAATTCTGTTACCGTCTATTTCGTCTGTTAAACTAATAACTGATTCTGTTTAAATTTGGTGTAATTACTGTCGACTGAAGGCTGTGGCTGTGATTTGTATTTGAGACACAATGATGTATGTGTTGCCAAAAGACAGAGATCTTCCTATACCAGCAGTGTCACCGAGCAAATGAGTGTAAGCAGGTAGGCTGTGACTTGTATTCAGTAGTCGTCGGGTTCAAATCTCAGTCCAGAAACCGGCTATCCTGAATGACGTGTTTCGTGAGTTGCCTCAGCTAGCAATTGTCGTCGCGTCTGCTATATAAAAACGTAAAGTATGCAAAACTATGTTCTTGCTTTTTGTCTTGTATGGGTGTGAAATTAGATTTCGTGTTTTGAGGGAAGAAAGTAGACTGGAGGGTGTTCGAGGAGGGGATGCTCAGGAAGGTATTTGGGAGTGAAAAGGAGGCCGTGACAAGAGGAAGGAGAACGTTTAGTAGCGAGGAGTGTCATAATTTTTACTCTTCATAAAATATTAAGATGACAAAATTAAGGAGCATGCGATGGACGGAGTATGTGACGGGTATTAAAGAGAAGCGAATTTAGGGTTTTGGTGGTAAAGGTATAATTCACCCTATGACCTGTCATGTAGGCGCAGAGGGCGAGTAGAGGTATGGCTGAGCTCTTCCTCTAACCTCGGCGCTAGATGGGGGTGGGTGCTTAACGCCACGCCCCTGTACGCCCGAGAGTGTTTTGGTAGGGAAAACCTAAAGAGAATGGCAATAAGAAGTCTGAGGCGTGTATGGAAGGATTATAGGGTAATAATGTAAAGGATCTTACCTGGGAAGAGAAGGTATTGACTTGATTTGGCTGGTTTGGGACAGGAACAACTGGCGGGATTTGTTGTAATCCTGGTGAATATTCATGCACCCCCCCCCCCCCCAAAGAAAGGATAAATTTTCTTTCTGTTCATTGTAATCTGCGTTTCCTTGTCTGCACGCCGTACATCAGTCGCTTCTTAGCGCCCCTCCCCACCTTGTCGTCTGGTGTTTGTCACGCGGTCTATGATCTCGGTTCCCCTTCCAAGGATCCAAGCCACCCAAGGCCGTTACATTGAAGATGGACGCAGCACATTCGTCCTAAACGTTGGTACCCATCTATCAAAGTACAGGATGTCATGTCCTACAAGAAAGCAATATGAATAGTAGTTCACGAAATTTCCGGTCTTCTGCGAACCGTCGTTTCTTGATGCAACTTGGCCTGGCGATACGAGCTTCCGCCAGTGGGACGAAGATGAAGGCGTTGCTTGCGTATCCATGCCGGGTGTGCATGCGTAGTAATTGGCCTATCCGGCCTCCTGTTCATTGGGTACCGCGGATTCTTTCCGCGGCCGTCTGGCTGACATCTCACGTCTGTGTAATGCCGAGGTTACAGATCGTGGAGCTGTACGTCCATTACGTCTTGTGTCTTCATGATGCATAGAGGGAATTAACCACAGAGCAAACTGAGTACGCAGACCGAAACATTTCTAAGCCGCTACCAGTTCTGTACTGAAGCACCACGCTCTGAAGGCGTATGGGGGAGTTGAGGTATAGCCACATAACCTGCGCTGTAGATAGGTGTCAGCGGTTAGATTAACCGCTTGTAAAAGAGCCTCCAGTACCCGCTGAGTAGGCCTGGTGGGCCACAGACTTGGTCGGGGATGCCATTGCCGGGGATCGAACCGCGATTCCTAGCTGCTAAACCGACTGAGCTGTGCCAGCTCCGATTTTAAGTGGGACGATACCATTTTGGGCGCAAGGAGTAATTCTTATCTTCGCAGCAACTAAACAAGCATGTTAATTGAGGGTGTTTGAGGCCACCCCAGCTCAGTAATTCTGAGTTTCCTACAATAAGTAATAGGCACGCGAACTCATGAGGTGGGAGCATCACTTTAATATACAAAGGCTTCGTTATGTGACGCTGCGTAGTCTAGGTAGGCTGCCTTTTACAAGCACGTTTGCAGCGTCATAATTTGAAAGTGCCATAATTTCTGGGTATCATATATGGCGTTAGGTATTCCACAAATGTGCTGTTTTGTACAGTTCTTTGGGGGGGGGGGGGGAATGTAAAATTACAACATGGCGGCTGTGCGATATGTCTTTGGGTTTTGGTGTGATGATGATTGTTACTAGACCTGTGGGCAGAAGCGTGTGAAATCTGGTGTGGAGACCGTACGCACACGTAGCTACACCATGCGTATGAAACACTGTAAGTCACAGTTACGGACGCGGAGATATTCCATGTGTGTAAGGCCAGCAGAGTTAATGTAGACGGAATCTGTTCTTGATTAATAAACTCTGTGTTTTCAGGTTATGAAGGCGGTGAGTGTTTAGATTGTGGTCTTCAAGGTTGTGACACCGTGTAGTCTTGTGAGTGGATACCAGCTTCTCGGAGAGACATCGTACCTGCCCATATAGCCTGTTACTCAAGCCACGTAGTTTGACAGTGAAGATGGAGGCAGCATATTCTTCCGAAACATTGGCATCCACCTGCAAGACTACACAGTTTCAGTACAGAAAATACCACAATGTAATCTAGGTACGAAATTATTTACAGACATGAAATAATAATAATATAATAATAATAATAATAATAATAATAATGTGTAGGACTAATTAGTGTAGTGGGGGCTTAGCTTTAAGAATTTTGCTCGGAACGGACGAAGGACAGTGTGTAGGAGCAGGCGCAGTGTGTATAATACTCGTAGTACGTGACGCTGTATTTAAAACAATTTATATGGGTAACTGTGCAGCGTCGGCGGTAGCTTGTTCTATCACCACGTACAGCCCGGCCGTTCACCTCTGATCGCACGCTGTCGGCCTTGTATGGTGACCGGACGGACGTTTGTTTGTTCCGACTGTCACCGAATGGAAGGGTGACGCGGCCTTCGGCGGGCACTCGGAACCAGAGCAAGACGTGAATTCCTGGCCAAGTAGCGCGTCTGTACTGAGGCCACAGAAGAAAGTTCCGTGGATCGACACGCCATGGCCTTCTGGATCTGCGTGAGCACTGTGTTCGCCCACATAAGCGTTGTCTGGAGGACTCTTCTGCCTGAGAGTGATATCGGAGTTGAGGCCTAAAGCGCTTTGACCCCGAAAGTCGAAATTGTACACTAGACACAGGGCGCAAATTTCACAGACTATAATATCTTCAGGGTTGAAGATTAAAGTCCTCTGAGATATGATGAAGTATAGGAGAATAAGTTTGTTCCAGGGTTTCGTAGGGAAACGCTGCCTCCACCTTCAGGGTAACTGAATTTGGTTTAGGTGGATGCTGAAGTGCCTGGGGGTGGAAATGTTTGGAGTATATAGGGGATGTATTATCTTTTCGCTTTCTGTAGCTGTCACTACATTCGTTGCAACCTCTCCATGTAACTGACACATTTCTTTCACCCATTCACTTCATCGTCCACGGGAACCAAATTCAGTCACGTTGAAGGTGGAGGCAGCATGTTCGTCCGAACATCGGAACGGCGTAATAACCCAGGAGGTTATTTGGCCAACACTTGCTGTGGAAGCCTCAAAACATGTGTTTTACATACTTCCCGGTGTTACATTCTTAAATGTTTGTAAAATATGTACCTTGCCACCACCGTTCTAAATTTCATATTTTAAATATTTTTAGCCGATGCAAGTAGCCGCGCGGTCTAAGACGTAGGTCTGCGACCGAGCGCTTGGTGGGATCGTGGGTTCGAATCCTACCGGGGGCATGGATGTTTGTCTCTTGTTCAGTGTTTGTGCTGTCAGGTAGAGGCCTCTGCGACAGGCCGATCCTTCGTCCAGAGGAGTCCTACTGATTGTGGTGTGTGTTTGAGTGTGATCAAATGAAATCACAAAAACCCTCGACACCTACTGTGAACAAGTAGGTAGAAGAGGGAAGGAGTAAGAAAGAAGACATATTTTTAAAATATTGAAGTATCTAACATTGCAAAAAATTTAATTATCCTAATTTAAATTTCAGTGTATTATAAATCACTCTTCTCTTATATACATCTGTTCTACGCGGAGCAACCTACAGCTTAATTCTTCTACATAATGTACAAGATGTCAGGAATTAACAACTTATGAATTAGTGATCTAATGTTCTATACAGTGATCATTTGATGTACGCACTCCCTGATGATGATTCCACAGGGATTGAAGCGTGTAGGAGTTTCGGTGTTTTAGTGTAATGTAAGTGTGTAAATACAAAGATTGCGCATTTGTTGGTTGCTTATTGTAAATTAGTCATTGTAAGTGCACGGAGTGAATAACATAAAATTTACCTGCATGACCTTTGTTCTGTTCAGGTACTGTCTGATGATCCGGAATATCCCATAATCCTGCACCTGTCCTGTACCTTGCGAGTCGGATTAACGGAATTTTATTGTGTTAATAACAGTTCAATACATTTGTAAATTACATTAGAATTGAACCTACATTAAATACTGGAAACCCCAACGCCAGTGATGTGGTTGGGTTAGAGACACCCCAGCCAAAGAAGGAATGTTAGGTGGAGTCAGAGTCGGTAAAAATGTACCGACTCCGACTCCGACCTCAGTCTAAAATCTTATCTAGATACTCCAACACCAGAGCCCTGATAGCTACAGTAACCATTAGACTTATACGTAAATACAGGTTATAAGTCTACACAGTAGCCTGATAATTTACGTTGTGGTGGCGATGATGATGAAACGTCTTACAGGTTTACCATTATTAATACATACTGAGCTTTTATGAAGGAGTCGGGGTCGGAGTTTTAAAAATCGAGGAGTCGGGTCGGAGGTTTTGTGTACCGACTCAACAGCCCTGGTGTTAAAACAGCTGAATGGCAAGTACTGGTTTCTATGGGGGATGTATACCAGTAGTGATGATGTGAAGGTACCCTGGAGCTGAACTCCTACGGACGTGCCATTTCATGACAGTGTACTAAAATGCGTAGCATGGGGTCTTAGAAACTCCACCCCCGTAACGAAACCTTCGTTACGGGGGTGCATATAGCTGCAAATAATGGTCCTGCTTGCGTTGATACTGGTCCGTTCATCATATGTTCCGAAACTAGGATAGCTTCACGCCGCATCTTTTTTTACCCCTTTACACCGGCATCCGATATTTATTTGCTGTTAAAAGCTTTCTGAGTTAACCTTCATTTTCGTGTTTTGTTTTGTCTGCATGTGTTATTCTGCAAACGGCGTGGCCCTCTGAGACCTTGGAGTGACTTCTCCGGACAGGCACTGTTACGTAGATGAACTTTGGTCTTCACGTGATTGAATACATTTAAAAAATCAGTGAAACCTCAGCTGTCCAGTCTGTGGACTGTATAGACGTACAGAACGTGACAGATACACGTGTTTTTGATTGTGACGTCAGCTGAAACGTGACTGTCCCGTGTGCAGTATGAGTTCTGCGTTTTTACAGTTAACTGTATCACCATTTTTTACGTGTTTATGCTATGAATGATCCAAACGGGTGGATGTAGGCCCACTCTAGACTTGTGTATGAAGGTGGCTGGTTTTGAATCTGCTTCCGGGTCATCCGTTGTTTTGATCGAGATGTGTCGTGGTTTTCCTCTTTCACAACAAATACCAACGTAATACTTCGATTAGGTCATGGCCGTTTCCTTCCAGAACCTTTCTCGTTCACCAGTCCTACCATTTGCTGCTGTATAGTGTGAGTTACCCGACAGCTTCGTTAAATAAGCAATCAAAGAGATAATCAGTGAGCTTTCTTTTGAAATGAGGCATTTCTAGAAGGTTCCTTATGGCATGGTGTTTTGGGAGGTAAAGCAGCCGGATAATGAAGCTGTCTACTCACCTCCGTCCAGTGCCGAGGCTAAGAAAGAGGGGAGCTATACCTACACTTCCCTCTGCGCCTTCATGGTGTCAAGAAGGACAACGTTACCTTCACAGAGAAGCAACGAGCAGTTTGGTGTAGCGGTAACTCACAGGACTTGCATGTGGGAGATGCCCGGTTCGAACGTAGCAAGAAACCTCGGTTATCGTGGTTCAGGTACTTTATGGTTTTCTTTATTACCTCCAGTAATGTGCCGAGTTTAGTGCCTGGATTAAGCCACGACCGCATCCTTCCAATTTCTTGCCAGTTCATCAGTCACCAATCCTTCGACCATCGACGGCGTATAATCTGAGCTACTGGCAGGACTGTGAAACACAACCGTTGCATTTGAACAAGAGTTAGGCTAGAGAGACATGGCGTGGTGTCTTTAGAGATGCATCGATCCCTTATGTCAGTACAGACTCACTTAGCGGCTGTCACCGGAAACACGTCAGGCAAAGGCGTTTTCGGTAATATTTTTATTTGACCTTTAGATTGATGGATCTGACCCACCGCCGCGATGACGTGCGACCCTACTTTGTCTCTAGCGGGTATTTTTTTGTATTTCAATGTCTGGAAGGGCATCAAACACGCGTATGAATGTGTGGATGGGGTTATGCTTAAAGGAGGGTGTGGAAATCCTGTACGCCAGGTCGTCCGAGCAACTAAATTTTGTACGGTGGCGCCTAATATTTGTGGTTTCTTATGGAACTTGCTTCATGTCACCCCTCTGCCACCTAGAATTGTGAGGTTCCTACTAGATATTTGGAAGATTTGTTCACCTTTGTTTCAAGGGGCTTCTTGCCAAATCCTTCACTAAACGTAGGTTGATCCCATCAACGGGAATCAGGGGCGGAGCTGGCAGCAAGCATGGGGAAGATCTTGCACTTCGCGGGATTTTGTAATGACAGCAGTGAGTCCTAGGCTTACATAAATGGCTCGTACGGGTCGACTGACCGAGCGGATTATAAAAATTTTCAAGGAACCTGCGGGGTAGAGACTGCTTGGGAGACCCAGTCATAGATGGATGTTCGTATAGTGCGATATGTCGGTGTGGACTGGAGTCGTGTAGTGTAGGATAGGGTCCAGTGTGGGACTGTTGTGAACACGGCGATGAACCATTCAGTTCCATCAAACGGCGTGTGTTTATGTGACAGTAAAAAGGGCTATTATCAGCTTTTCAGCAAGAACTGTGCCGTATATAGCACGTAGTTATTGCGTGCAGTGCCGACACCCACAAATATTTCAGCTGTGGTCGCCCTCATGTTATTTTTGCTGGCTGATCTCGCCACAGTAACTTTGGAATAGTGAATGAATTTAAATTTTGGCATTAGAACTTGGAGTAATTTTTTGAGCTCAAGGATCTTAGAGAAAAGTGTTGGTTTATTCGGTGTCTTTGAATGTTTTTACATTGGACAAGCCTTTCATTTAAAGTTCTCTTCTCTTTTCAACCACATTGTCTGTGCGTGTGTGGCCAATTCCAGTGGCCGCGCGGTGTAAGGCGTGGGTGTGTGGCCGTTCGCTTGCTGGGATGGTGGGTTCGAATCCCGTCGGGGGCATGGATGTCTGTCTCTTGTGAGTGTTGTGTGTTGTCAGGTACAGGTGTCTGTGTTGGGCAGATACCTTGTCCAGGGGAGGCCTACCGAGTGGTGTGTCTGAGTATGATCGTGAAACCTCGATAATGAGGAGGCTATGGCCCACTAGTGGCTGTTGCGCCAATGAAAAATAAAAATAAATTCTGTGTGTGTTTCGCCTTTAAACGTCAGGACAGAGCGATTTTCACTTACCTTGATGTGAAGTTACATCATTACAGGGCACCCCAACATTGTACACGTGCACTTTAATTTCCTACAACAAGTAGGAACGTGGCACTCGTGCGAACTTTTGAGGTGGGAGCGCTATGTAATTTTGGGTCCTGATATGATAAATCGACAGGAACGTGGGAACTGAGCCAAACATTGAGGTTACGTGCGACAAATCTAACGTGTACAGAATCTGTACTTAAATAATCCCTTCGCCAAAAAGAAAAATTCGAATAGAACACTAACAATAAGACTAATATAAGACGGGAGATACATGACGTTCAGCAGAAAAGAGTGTTTAGCAGTCCTTCGGGGAAGTTTCTATTGTACGAGTAGCTAGTAGAACAGACGACCGTTTGAACTTCAGATCTCAGTCCCGAGGACCTCTTCTTTATTTAGCAACCAATAAGGCTCAGTGCTACCTTCAGATAAATGAGTGTATAATTTGTTGTCTAGTCGTAGTTTCAACAAAATACTAGTTCTGATACAAGGATAAGGTAAAAGTGAAGTGGCCGTGTCGTTTATTAACCCTTTAAAGACGAAGCGTATCTGTTTTATATAAGGACTCAGTGCGTACCGCGCTGTAAACACTCTCCACTTCGGTTATAAAAACCAGTCTCGTAGTGTTTTATAAGGCAAAAGTTGCTGTTTGTTCTGAGATCCGTACAAAACACATAAACGCAATGTGGACACATGCAGAATTGTTGAATGTTAAACCTGGCGGTACACGAAGTTACCGCTGGGCTTTAAAAGGTTAAGCATCATGCCATGAAGGCGTATGGAGGAGTGGTAGTATACCTGCACGCATTCTGAACTTATGCACCATTTGAAGCTGAGCGGCGAGCTTCATACTTCGGCCGCTGTACGCCGTGATAATAATTTTAATTACTCCTTGCATTTAGTGCGTTCTTACACAGGTTGCAGTGCGTAACAGAAAAGCTGTGTGCCAGTATGCGTCCGCATGTGCCATCTTTGAAAGTAATGCCCTGATTTTAATTAAGAGTTTTATTTGGAGGACAAGTGCCAGGAAAATACTTAGAAACAAGCCGCCGGCTTCCCAATTAATTCTGCCTATGTGGTTGTAGAAGCGTAGTAAAGTAAACAACAGAATGATTCTATGGTGTTGGTGTTTTCTGTTGAAATTAATTGGTTCCCAACTTCTTAAGGCAGGCCGGTTCAACCCGTAGCTTTCGGGGAACATGTTGCCCATAACCCAGTGTTGTGTTGCCCGCGGAGACTTTTGAAATGCGGAAAACGTCAGTTAGCCGTTTTCGTGGTAAAGCGGAGATTGAACGTTGAAGAAGTTCCACTCGTTTTCTTGTAAACAGTGAAAGACAACTTGCCGCTACTGACGCATTCGGAAGTGGCATATCATGTATCTTGTTAGTGTGTTTGCGGTAGTTCTTTGCCGGGATTAAAGCAACTCTGTCGGCGATTGTGGACTGTACTGTACGTATAATTATGCGTTTATTTATTTATTTATTTATTTATTTATCTATCTATCTATTTATTTATTTATTCGTTCGTTCCGTATGTTGAATTTCATGTTGCCTGCATGCGGACCTTATTTTGCGGAAGTTGGTCGCACCACATAAAAGGTTGAGCGGGCCGATGTTAAGGAGGGCCCCTTCTTTTTTGAGTCACGAAGCTTCGTGGCCTTGTTCACAGGACCCCGCTGCTTGATCACATTATGTCCATACACACGTCCTGTACGTGCGTGCTTAGGATGAAATTTAATATCACCCTCCTCCATCTACGTCATATTACGCCAAATAATTCCCTTCCTTCCGGTATTAGGATTGAATATTTTGTGCAGTTATCGTGTGTCCCACAATGCATTGCTGTATTCACAAGTCCTCCACTGGACCATTTCTTGAGCCAGGTGAGTCCACTCCATATCTCATACCCGGCTGCTCTAAGATGTTTGCATATTCTTCTTGTAAGCCAAATATTGCATGCCTATCCCTTTCCCCCCCACATTGTCCGACAAAAATTTGATTTCCGTTTGTTTGCCTGTCGTTAAATAACCTACGCTAGGGGGCATAAGCTGCGTGAGGGCGGGAAAATAGTCATGTGTTCTGTTACGCGCCTTATTGTGTTGACGGGTGCGATTGCAGCGAACTGAATTGTCGACCGGAATTAGGTCAAGGTCGTTCTATTTACATGTGGTGCTAGAAATAGAAGGCGAGACTGCGTGACGGCGCTTGGTCAGCTATGAATGGTGAGACACGACAGGGCAGTGACTTCGGCCTCTAGCCAACTGCAGCGACTGTTCTTTTGGACATCGCCACCCCGCACCCCTCCCTCTCTTATTTCCATTCATCAGTGGTGAGGTCTCCAAGCTGCAGGGAAATTTGGGTTAACCGGGCTCATTGTTTTCTGATGACTTCGTTAAACATCCTTCAGTCTCCTTCTGATCGTCCAGTCTGGTTGGCAGTTTTGCCGTTTGTTATCTCTTTCCTGTAGGTGATGCCTTTCTGAGTTACGTTGATATCTGTCTACCAACCTGCATCGTGTTATATCCCACAAGACGGCGGTCTGTTCTAGTCCCCTTTGTGAGGACCTGAAATCTCGAAAAATCACATTCCTTTATTTATGCTTCATTTAACCATGCTTTCAGTGTCTAGGATTATACACGTGCTCGACTCGGAATGACTGATGCGTAATTAGTGACCTGGAAAGGGCTTTTGAGGTCGCCCTGCTGTCTTTGTGTCCCTGCCGTTTAACTTTCGAAAAAGCAGACTGATTTCCAGGAGCTTTTTTGGCGCTGTAAGCTTGTTTTTTAATCTTTTCCCTACAGTCTGTAATAACATGGCTGACGCGCGAAGTAGCAAGGCTGGTACGACATAGTGTCACGTATCTGATGTATAGCAATGGTGGCATTGCTAGGTTTTCTGGCGCACGGGGAGAATAGTAACAATGGCTGCTCCGACAGAAATTACCAATTTTGAAAAAATTCTCATCAGTTAGGCTATTGAGTTTCCCTTTATGTGGCTCAGTAATTTAAAATTGAGCGCAGAAAATGGATTTTATAAATATAAACGTTGATTTTACCACCCATTTTGCTGCTCCTGTATTCTGCCGCACGGGGCCATCGCACCACCCTCTCCCTCCTCGTAACTATGCCCATGAGTGGTAATCACCGACAAAATATGGAGCGTGTATTAGATTATATTTATACACAGTATAATCTAAAATATGGCGGCCTTGTGAAAATTTTCTTTTGCTTTCACTTTAACTAATGAGCCACTGGAATTTGGTACGGCTGGTGCGATGTTTATTGTGAGTGTGAGCTTTTTTGTGTCATATGTGTTTCATGTTAATGCCTGCATGCTCGTTTATTATTTGCAATTGTTGTTCATGCCTTATGCTCTTACATTAGTTGTGATTCATGTTAATGCCTGCATGCTCGTTTATTAATTGCAGTTGTTGTTCATGCCTTATGCTCTTACATTGTTTGTGATTCATGTTCATGCCGGTGTTCTCTTATATTATTTGCAGTTCGTGTTCATGCCTGTATGCTACTGTGTTTCAACTCAATTGGCGGTCGCGCTATTCTGTTAGATGAGACCGACACTGAATTTAATGTAGATAACATGTTCGAACGACACGAAGCTTTGTTAATGTAGTTTTTTTTTGTAACCTAAAACAACCTAGCCTTGTGAAAATTATCTTTGGCTCTGACAGCGTTAACTAATGAGTCGTTGGGGCTGGGCATGTGAAATTATGTATGACTGTAGACCATAAACATAGGTGCAGACTGTACGAAATGTTTCTTGTAAGTTAAAAGTTCCAGTAAGACGACGGTGTGTGAACCGCAGGTATTGTGTCCTCCAATACACGTTTTCCGTAGGTCGTATGGCTTTCGAGATCACTGAAGACACTAAACAAGATTGCAAATGCTGTAATTCATGACGTAGTACACATACTTTACCAGGGCGTTCTTTGCTTGCTGTCATGTAGTTTTACTGCACACGCGTAACTGTGATTTCGTATACGCCCATAAGAAAAGTACGCCCTTCTCTGCACGGATATTCATGAAACTCATTAATGTTTAACAGCTTAAGAGCATTGTTTTCAGGTTTCCTGTAGCTGAGTTCACCAGAATTGGATAATAAATGTGGATAGTACGGATAGAAATTCATTTATGCCCTCAAGTAAAGTATGGATTTCACTGCACCGTTTTTCATGAAACTCGCAATCAGTTGAGATTTCCGGTACCGAATTGTGTCGAGTCGGACGAAGAGTTTAGAAAATTCCGACAAAATGTCCTGTACGTCCCTAAGTAAAGCATTTCTTTTACCGCACTGATTTTCACCAGACGTGAAAGTTGCTGAACAGCTTTATGTGGAGATGTTCTGTACCCACTTTACCCATATATAGGGCTGTGGAGTCGGTACACAAAACCTCCCGACTCCGACTCCTTCGTAAACGCTCAATATGTATTAATAATGGTAAACCTTCTACAGTTGTAAATGGTATCATTAGACATTTCATCAGCACCACGTGAATCATCAGGCTACTTTTTAGACTTATAACATATATTTAAGTACAAGTCTAATTGTTATTGTAGCTAGTATATATTTAATATTTTATATCGAGGTCGGAGTCGGAGTCGGTGCATTTTTACCGACTCCGACTCCACCCAAAATTCCTTCCGACTCCGACTCCACAGCCCTGCCCATCGGTGAAGAAATGGATTTTCACAACATCCATACGTGCTTGACAAGTTTTGTAAAGAATTCTTATACCGAATTTAATGAAAATCTTATAAACTGTTTAGCGGCTGATACTAGGTCACGGACGGACGGATGGATGTGGGTTCCACATAACGCATTCTTGTTTTACATCGTAACGAATGCCAGACTTGTAATTTACCTTTTGACAGCTGTGACTGCCGGTTGGCATAGCAACGCGTCTGGCCTTTCTTTCATTTGAGTGGCCCAACTTCGTCGGTGAATGAGCTCTTCAGATGTCTCTCTGGCTTTGACCTACTGAGGTTCCAGGAAGGACGGTGAAGGCCGTAGGCAGTATTTGGCTCGTTAGCGAATTCCCCAGAAAGTCTGATGTGAACTTGTAGTCGAACCCAAGGAGCATGCGACCTTCATTATGTGCTGGAATGAATGTTTTGTACGGTGGAAAGCGAACGGGCTAACTTTGCGAACCAGATGCGAACTAAACAGAGTTCTCGAGAAACTGGTAGTTGCTCGTTTATTCAAATGAGCTGCGTTTTATGACACTTAAAGGTTCATTTCCGTGTTCACAAAAGCCCGTCACTGAGCCGTATTCTGTGCCAAACGGATTCAGTGTTCACAGCCTGTTCCTCTTTCACGTACGCTTCGGTATTTTACTCCCACCTACGCATGCGCCATACAAGAGGTCCCTCAGGTATTCCGACTTTCTTTTGCAGTGCTTACCTCCCGAAGACACGATACATGCCTCTTCTGTCTCTCCGCTATTTGATCAATTAAATATACATTTCGCCAAATGACCACAGCGTTCTCATTCACGTTCTACAAACATAGTCTTAACAAAAATTATGTTACGTTTTGAAAGATATTACAATACAGAATTGCAGAATTCTGTTCAGTTGTGCGGTGACAGTGGCTGGTAACTCGCTGCCTTCAGCATTTTTACCTACGTTATGTGCGTATTGTTGGTTGTAAAAAATTGAAGCCCAGAAAGCAAGGTGGCGTGTAGTGGCAAGATGCCCTTGTCACGTTTCGTGCAAATCCGTCGGCTGGTTGAAAAGTTATTGGGGGCGGGGGGGGGGGGCACATGGGCATGATACCGCTTTGCTTTTAACTAAGTAACTAACTCCATGGAGCAGAGGCCTTCTTCAGAAGCTAACAGTTTCTCAGCTAGTCAAGAAATTCCCCGCACTTTATGGAACCCGGAGGTTCATTACCGCATTCACAAGAGCCCGCCACCTGTCCCTATCCTGAGCCAGCTCAGTCCAGTCCATGCCTCATCCCTTTTCTTGAAGATCCATTTTAATATCCTCCCATCTACGCCTGGGTCTCCCAAGTGGTCACCTTCCCTCAGGCCTCCCCACCAAAATCCTGTATGTACCTCACTTTTCCCCCATACGTGCTACATGCCCCGCCCATGTCATTCTTCTCGCTTTGATTACCCGAATAATATTTGGTGCTGAGTTTGCTTATAATATTAGGAAAGCAAGTTAAAGAAAGCTGATCTGCTGGTTGATGTGGTAGAGAGAGAATGTGAGTCCAAATGAAACCGTTCGGCACTTTTCCATTAGTCTGTTTGTACCCTACTTTAAATGTTTGGGGCATAAGTATTTATTCCAAAGTTTTTTAATCGGCCAGCGCCTTTCCATGTGCCTTGTATTGCAGGACCGTTACACCGATATATGGCCTCACTAACTGACCTCATGGTAAGCACATCGGTAGGTGGATGTTAATAAGCCCCCCGGCGTGTTGCATTCAGCTCATCCTGTAGCTTACGCGTGGGTTACGATTCTTGCTTCCTTTTCAAGGCGGTGGTTGGCATCTCCATGTTTCTGTAGCAGACAGTTCAGGAACAGCTAATCATGTGTGTGTCGTAGAACGCTGCAGTTGAAGTTTATAATTATGAAACCGAATAACAGTCCATGTATGAGTTTTATTAGTAGCGCTGTGCCATGAATGCATGTGAGGTAGTGGAGTTGAGCCTCCACGCATATTTAATCTTTGCTGTTTAGCAGTAGTGCTAAAATATTTGACAGCGGCCTTCGCCATGTGTATACGAAGAGTTTTACGCCTACACCCCCATTTGGATTCATGGGGTGTTCCTTAGACAAGTTCGCGTTTCACGTGTGAAAATGACAATTCTTGTTACGCGGTGACGATGCGCGTACTGGCATCACTTCGGAGTGTACTAGATTGCTCCCACGCACTCTCCCCAGCGATAGTAATGACAGACGATCCACGCGGTTTCCTGTCGGTGTGGCAACAGTATAGCAGGATTAATTCCAAGAAGTCTCCAGCCTAAGGTGCAGATAACGTTAGCAAGTCTAGGCTGATGTCAGAAGTCGGGATAGTACGCAAAGTCGTGTGCGTGTAGGTCGCTGTGTTTCTGCAGTCAGAGCGGTGGAGGTGCTAGTGTTCGTTTGCTTACGTGGTACCTGCAATCATGTGACTGAGGTAAGAGGGCCGTAGTGTTGGTGAGACGCGCTGAAGGTTGTCATGCAAAATTACAGGGACTTTGTGGGTGTAATCCTGCTGTAACTGCATGGGGAAAGTCTCTTTCGAAGCTGATAGTTCGGCTGGTAAATGTGTCGCCTGTGACGGAAGCAGAAGGTTCGTTGCGGTATTGCCAAGGGCCGGCACCTAACGTATCGGTCAAGGAGTGGTTCTCGGGAGGTGCTGGTGCAACTCTTGGTCTGCGCACCGTCTGTCCTCTTTCGTGGTCCTCAGTACCTCCAGGCAAATGTCGGGGTTATACTTCAAATCTGGCTACGACAGCTTCCTTCCACTATCTTTCCAGTTATAATTCACTGCAGTATAATATGGCATCCTGATGCCGTGTATAAAGCCATACAGCGTAACAGTTCGTTACTAGACTCATTGCTTACCCATGTGAGTGTAGCCACACCCTGACGTTATGTTTGTGTTGTCGCCACTGGCCCTCGGAGGTGTTTGAAATGAGAAAACGTCTTTTAACCTTTATCGTTATGAGTTATTTATTTACGAAGACGTACATTACATTACTAATTAATTTTGTAAAAACGTGTTAAAAATAGCGACACCGTAGCTTAGGTTGTGAATCGCATTTTAAAATAATTTTTCCTATTAGCAGTATATTTTTATTGCACGTGAAATAAAGAAAAGTTCACAGGTGAAACTGTACGTATAATTATATGCAAGTTTGTTCATTCTGAGTACCGAATTTCATGTTGCCTGCAGGCAGACCAAGTTTTGCCGAAGTTGTCCGCACCACATGCAAGGTTGAGCAGGCCTGGCCTAAGCTTAATCTCCGTAGCAGCTTCCTCCCATCAGGTTTTAGTCTAAACCTGCCTCCATTTGTCACACCGTCATTCTATATGCCCCGCCTATGTACGCTTGATTTTGAAGATTCATGTCGTTTGGGTTCGAAGTATCTTACTAGAATATCTCATCTGCAGCGTCACTTGAATCTTCCTCAATCCCACTCCCCATCCTGAGATTTATAATGCTTAGTACACACTCGGATTCAATGTTGCGATTGATTGTTGCGTGGCTGAATCGGGGCTGAGTCCGAACAGCCCCGCAACATTGCAACAAAGAATCGGAGCTGCTCAGACTCAGCTCGGATACATGTTCCTTGAGTCCCTTCCGGAATGGGATTCATTGACACAATGTTGCGCAACATTTCAAGTGTGGACGTGTTCGGGGGCGTCGCAACAGCCAGTGCGTCAGTACGCTCCGAGTTTTCACCATGTGGACGACGAAAAATCTTGTATTCTCTTTTGATATTTTGCCACCGATCATTTTCAAAAGACATTCGAAGCCTGTCGGAGTCATCCTGATAAAATTCCTGAATCCAGATCCATCTTCTAACTTCAGGGTATCCAAAACGTCAAGTCCATGTCTGTGTCCTTCCGCGAATAACTGACGCATCCACCAACGTTCGGGCTTTTTATTATTACTGTGCTCACGGAGCAATACAAGGGACGCGGACATTGCGGCAAGAGCTACGTCCTGTGACATGACGGCGCGAAATGACTCCCGACAGACCTGCTAGGTGTGGACACGATTCATTGTATCGGGGCAGCGTCCGGGCTGTCCCGCAACATTGAATCGGGGCAACTGAGATTCAGCCCGGCAACAATGAATCGCAACATTGAGTCCTAGTGTGCACTAGGCATAACAGTAACAGTATTTCGTGAAGACTGCGAATTATCAAGGTACTTCTGTGTAATTTCATCCATCTCGCAGTCGTTTCCGCTCTGTCAGGGCCGGATATTCTCTTCAGCACCCTTCCTCGAACACACCGTTTTTGGGACATTGAAGTTATCACGGCAATGACTGATGATTGCTGTCTTAGTGGTGTGACGCCGTGTAGTGCCTATTATATTGCGTCATCCCAGAAGACAGCTGTCTTCGCGAAATTATATTCTTGTATATTTTTGCACAGCAGGCGGAAAGACGGGAGATTCTGAATTAAATGTAGCAAGCGTTCCCTGAATGTAATCTGTCTGACGTCTTAGGAATGAACTTTCGGTTTAGGAAACGGTACTTTACGCCGTCTATAAAACGTTATTAATGTTGATATTAATTCGTAATATTATTCTATGGCAGCATGCTTCGACTATATTACGGTCATCTTCAGGTCGACCATTGGTATAAAATATACACATTAAAACTGTATAAAATTATTTGTCAGTTGGATTCAGGTCTTCTTCTCCTTCTCCTCCTCCTCCTCCTCCTCCTCCTCCTCCTCCTCCTCCTCCTCCTTCTCCTTCTTCTTCTTCTTCTTCTTCTTCTTCTTCTTCTTCTTCTTCTTCTTCTTCTTCTTCTTCTTCTTCTGTAGGGCCCATCAGCTGATGCTCCGGATGCACCGCAGCCTTAGGCTTATTGTGCAGCCCTAAACACTCCATTCAGCACCGGTTCAGTAACCCTGTGCCTCTTATAAAGAGGCAAAGGTCCCTTACTGAAGCTGTGTTTGTATCTTTTGGTTCAGCTAACAGTTTCCCAAATAAATTGTAGCGCTGATGAGCCAACACCTCCCAGCGGTAAATAATGTGCTGCACTCTTTCAGTGTTCGTCCTGCAAAATCTGCAGGTTGGAGCCCCATCAAACAGGCCCATAATATGCAGGTGCTTCCTCACAGGAGCATGTCCCGTGAGGACCGCAACTACCATTTTTAGAGGATGCCTACTTAATTTAAGCAAGTCTTCAACTCTTCTCTTACGTGGTATTATAAAAAGTTTACCATGTCTGTGACCAGGATCTTATACTTACAAATTCTTGTAACACATTTTAACGGGCTGCTTCCATGGACCATACCAGCTCAAAATTTCTTTATTGTGCCCTGTGGTGGGTCAGCTGACAGCACTTGCAGGAGAAACTCGCCCGACACTTAGCTGTAAGCTAGCATGAGACGGCGCGTGCTTATGGATATGTATGTACGCGGCGTAGTATTGACTTAACTGGACGAATCGGATGGGTGTGTAACCAGTTCTCACCGTGACATATCCTGCAGATATTGTTATGAGATTGTCAGTGCTTAAGATTTCTTTGTAAAAACCGTGCTAGGCATTACCAGTAACTACCGACGTCGGAACCAGCCTTTATGACCCTAATAAAAGGGTAGGGGGTGTGCTATACCTCTGCCCACTGGAGTTTGAGCCCGCCGATAGACGCCTCTGTCGGTTGTAGGTTGTCACCCCACCTAAACCTGGCCCGTGTTGGGGTTCGTAACAAAATTGGAGTGGTTGCCGCGGTTTCGGGGAGGAGGAGTGATGCGCGGTGCTCATCTTAGTGCTTTCTGAGTCACAGCTCTGGAAGGAATATTGTCGACACACGTGTAACTTGTGAGATAATACATTACTTTCATCCTTATCAATAATTCAATCCCCGATGAGTGGCTTGTATTCAGGTGTCGCCCCGAAACTGTCAGTTGCCAACAAGTGTGATGTTCCTAAGTACAACGATTGTTCAGTCGCCGTCTGCAAGCCCTGGACCACGGAGCACTGGGATCGAATTTCGAATCCAGCGGGAACAACTCGACGTGTTGAACTGTGACATCCGGCGCAGCTGAGCCGAGGCAAGGAGATCCGGTTCAACATATTGCCGACATTTGTTGGTTTTGTGAAAACTGTTATTGTTTTTTAAATATTAGGTATGATAAAATATAACATAAAATATAAAAATTTAAAAAAGTTCCCTGGTGTTTTTTTTGTGAAGTGTGCTGTACACGTAAGGAAGTGTCTGTTTACGTTTTCAGTAGTAAAATGTTGTAAAGTTACATTTGGGTGAAGTACTCATTTTTCTTTTAGGAGGGTGAAATTTATGTGTTGTTAGTGTTGTATCTAAAAATTTGTGCTATGTTATTTCATGAGATGTATTATAGACTCGATTAGAACTGGCGTTTTGTGTGTGCACACTTTTACCGCTGGGACCGATAGTTCGCAGACACAGTAGTTGTGTTGACGGGGTAAAGGAACATTTATTATTAAAAATACCACAACGGGATATGTAACATCCGAACAAAAAGATTTGATTTGTTGGTATCATTTCCAGATATATGAAATTTAATAGTTTCAAAAACATTTGTTAGCGTTTTCTCTGTTGTGACTTTGCCTTGTATTGTGTAGAGCCTTGGACACGTTCAGAATCATACCATCCCTTCCTGACAATAAACGCATTGCAAGTACCAACCGGTAAGTGCTCTTTAGATAGGCAATTAGTATAGCCTGTGAGGACCTATGAAGCACGTCAGTAAACCGTGTGGACAAAATGCGGAGTATTTTTATGTTAAAATATTGGTAGTTATATGTAGTAACCACATTGCCTCAAAATGTTAAAAGAAGAGGAAATCACAAGTTAAATGTTGACGTCAGGTGCTAATTCGAGTCAATGCATTTAAAGGTTTTGCGGAAAAATTTTCAGGCGTGACGAAGATAAGACTGGATCACGTAATCGTACGCCAGATTATAAGTACAGTCGGTCAACACGTTTAGAACCTTTATTGATTTTGTCTCATGACGTCTGTTATAGGTTTTTACAGGTTTATTTTCGTGTGTTCGTGATGCGATCATTGCCGAAAAATGAACTGGAAAGAATATGAAAGGACGCGGTAATATCCGGTACAGTAATTTGAAGCAGGCTTACTTCCCATCATTTATTTTGGGGACCACGATAACCTCAGTCTCCAGATGGGGATTTGAACTGTGGACCTCGAAATTACAAAACAGGACCGCTGACGTTCGGAAGATTCCTGCTGGTACCTTCACAGGACAAAGCTGGAAGTGATGATATGCGCGGATTGAAATTGGAACCCGGGAACCCATTGTTCGCGTGGCCGAGAGGTACGTACATTTTCAGCCAAAAAGTCTGATATCGCTGTCAATATTCGAACTGGTTACCTTCCGAATGCTCTACATACATATGTGAATCTGCCCAGTTCTGAACCAGCTCGGTCTACATTACGGTCGTCAGGTTGTGATGTGTATCATCGCTTAGGGGAGAACCCGTTGTCTGCACCATCAGGGCAATTAACCCTGTTCATATTTTGTGTAACTGTGAGGTATTGCGTTTTTGGGTTCCACCGGATCCCACGTCCTGTTACCTTCACCATCATGGTAATGTAAAGCAGTTCATATTTTATGTAACTGTGAGACATTCCCCATTCTTGTGTTTCACCGGACGTCACGGCTGTTAGATCAGAACTCCTTCGCGTGCGGGAAGTTCGGCTTCAAATCTTGGACTGTAGATGGGCTGTAGAGATTCTTTGTGATTTCCCGTAGTGTGTCCGCGAAAATGCCGGGAAAGTACGTGAAATGATCCAATGATTGCTTGCTTCCTTCCTCATCTTTTTGAGCCATTCACCAGTCCCTGTTGACGTTACAGATTGACAGCATCATAAAATAAATTGCACGTAAATGATCCGCGTTACCGTCTTATGGAATGTTGCATCACATGGTTCATAGACGGAAATACCCTGAAGAAGGCGACAACCGATTCCTCTGAAACGTTGGTTTCTGTGTACATTGTGTCACATCCGACGCCACCTTAACCTTAGTACTTAACAGCCGTGAGAATTCCCGATCTGATGTGAATAAATAATAATGTTATATTCACATTGTGCCTGTATTTTCTGATGTCATGCCCGTATGTGGAGTTACAGTTTATGGTAAAGACTGTAGTGGGATTATCGGTCGTGGGAGATAAGTCTGTTGGTGCGTGTTCGGCCGTGTTGAGAGGTGGTTCCAATCAAGTCTAAGTCGGCTGTGGTGCGGACTGTACATGGTGTCAGTTCTGAGCGTTACTGTAACAAATACAATAATTCCGCGACACAACGTGCGTACCTGCAGAATTAGACTTGTATCATATTTTCGTATTGTGGTCTGGTTGTGATAGCGAGCAGCTTGGTGTGGTGGTAACGCTTTGGTCCAGTGATTCCGAATCTTTTGAAGTGCGAGGACCTGTTAACGTCAAAAAATTTCGCCGACCCCCCCCCCCCCCCCCACGTGATAGTAATTGTTACTGTTCCTGTCCTTGGTTTGAGGAAATGCACTTGACGATGACAAAAGCTATTGTGGATTTATTAACGCTTTTGAATGAATTTTTAATGTATTAGTCGCGTTAGTATCTACATGCATACATCTTAAAAACACGTGTGAGACATTATTTAAGTCTAGAGAAGGTATGTTTGCTTATTTATTATTATTTATTTAGCAGGTTGTACAATGTTTCCACATCTTCCTGCGCCCATTTGACAATTATGTTATCTTCTTCCTCCAGTTGCTTCTGTCATTCCGGTCTTCTTCCATTAATCCCTTTTCTCCCATCAGTCCTCTAATCCCTTCCGCCCAGGTAAGTTTAGGTCTACCTCGTTTTCTTCTTCCTGGTGGATGCCATTTCCTAACTTCTTTTGGCAGTCTCCCGTCTTCCATTCTTCGGACATGTCCATACCATTGAAGTTGTTTGGGTTTAATATCGTCCAAAAGAGACCTTGCTACATTCATTTTTTGTTTACTGATAGTACTCCTAATTTTGTCCTTCCTGAAAATTCTAGCTGAGCGTCGCCAGAAGTCCATTTCTGTGGAATTTAGTTTTGCTACCGTTTTGCTTTTAAACACTATGTTTCTGCTGCATATGTAATTGTACTTTAAACTATTGCATGATAGATATGGGTCTTTGTTTTGGGGGTCACATCGGGGTCCCACAAAATGCTGGTTAACTTTGTTATAGCTGCTCGTCCTCTGTTAATTCTATCATTAATTTCTGGCTCGTGATTTCCATCTTTGGTTATTCTTACCCCCAAATAAGTATATTCACTTACATGGCTTATTATCCGCTTCCCACCTTCTAGTTGTAAATCTCTTGATGTGTCTTCTATGGCCATATATTTAGTTTTTTTAACACTTAATTTTAAGCCCCGCAATTCATACTCATTTATTAACATCCTTGTCATGTATTCTAAATCCTCATAATCTTGTGCAATTAGTAATTGGTCATCTGCAAATAGCATTGAAAATATTGCTGTATCCTGAATCTCCAGTCCCATCCTTGCACATTTCTTCTGCCAGTTTTCTAAAGCATTCTGAATATATATCTTAAATAAAGTCGGCGATAAACTACATCCTTGTCGTAGTCCTTTTGTTATATAAAATCCTGAAGAAAGTTGTTTCCCTATTTTAATTTTGGAAAAAGAGTTTTCATACAATCTCTTTATTGCCCTAATAATATTATTACTAATATTGTAGTGTTCTAATGCTTTCCGTAAGTTTTTCAGGGGCACACTGTCATATGCTTCCTCTAAATCTACAAATAGTAAGTGTAGGGGTTGATCAACAACCATCTTTTTCCCTATCAGTTGCTTTAAACAAAATATGTGGTCAATTGTGGATCGACCCGCCCTAAATCCTGCTTGTTCTTCTGTTTCTATCTGGGAAAATTCATGTTCCAAAAAATATTTATAATTTTGCCGTATAATCGACTAAAAATATTCAATACTGTAATTCCTCTGTAGTTTTCATATTCATCCTTCTTTCCTTTTCTATAAATAGCTGAAATATGTCCTATTTTAGAATCACTGGGAATTTCGTCACCATTTAAGCAGTGTTCAAAAATGTGTCTTAATAACCATGTAACTTCTCAGTTCCTGATTTTAGTAATTCTGCAGGTACTCCTCCAACTCCACGTGATGTGTTACTTTTTAAGGACTTAATTGTCATTTAGCTATTTCTATATCTAAATTTATTTTATACATGCCTGTTTCCTTCATATCTTCGAATTCAGTCTCTTGCTCTCCCAAGTAGCGCTCCCTATTTTCTGTTAGAAGTCCTTTAAAATATGTTTCCCATTTGCCAATGGGTATAGGGTTAAAACATTGTCCTCCATTTTCATTTTTCCTTAAATTCTTCAGTATTCTCCGTGCTTCTGTGCTTCGTCTACCACCCAAGTAGCTTTCTACTGTAGAACATGCCTTTTCCCAGCTTTTATTCTTCCGTTCTGTTATCATTTTTCTAATTTTCCCTTGCATCCTTGTAAGATCTATCCTGTCCTGCGGGTCTTCGGAACTAATCCATTTCAAACATTTTCCTTTTTTTTTACCAATTGTCGAATTTCTTCATTCCAGTAATAAAATGGCTTAGTTTTACTTCTCAAAATTTTCTCTCGTAATGCTTCTTTCGCTGCTTGGTGAATGCAATTAACAAGATGTTGGTAACATTCTTCTCTACTTTCAAAATTACTCTCTCCAAGTTTCTCATCCAATCTCTTCTCATATAAAAAACTGGTACTTTCATCCCTTAAACTATCTATATTATATAATGGTGATTGTCATAATTCTAATACACAGTCTGTTATGTTTTCCCTTGATTCATTTGCATTGTTTTTCCCATATGAAAACAAAATTTTTGCATTCACTAAATAGTGGTCGCTCCCAACAGCCATTCCTCTAAATACCCTTACATCTTGAAATTTTAAACCAGAATTTTTCTGGCAGCAATGTAATCTAATATAGATCTTCACTCCTGTGCATCTTGGTGCCATGTGTACTGACGTATCCTCTTGTGTTTAAAATATCCGTTCAAAATGTTTAATGAATTTTGTTCACATGTATCTATCAGTTTATCCCCATTATCATTTATTACTTATTCTCCAAATGGACGCACAACCTGGTCGTTAATTTTTTCCCCTGTTCTACTGTTAAAATCTCCTGCAATTAAAATTTCCCTGGAGTTTCCTATTTCAACTATTACTTCATTTAATTTCCCCAAAAAATCTTCTTTTACCAAACATTTTCGTCCTCACTTATTGCATAAATTCCTAAAATGCATAACTTCTTCCCAAATAAATTCATATGTAACTTTATCATATTTTCATTTATTGCCTCCCAAGTCGTAATATATCTCTTTTTAACTAAAACAGATACTCCTTGCTTAGCTATTTTTTCTTTTGGAACTCCACCATAAAAGTGTAAGTAAAATCCTAGTATTTCTGCTTCATTTCCCTTTTTCCTCGTTTCTGTTAATATCGTAATACCTTGTTTTAGTTCTTCCATACCCTGTATAATTTCTCCTGTTTTGTTTCTTATTCCTTGTACATTCAACGTGCCTAATCGTATGGTCGTCTTACGTAGCTTATGTCTTCGTAGGTTGCATCTATCCAGAGTATTTCCAGTGGGCTTTTTAGCAGTTTTCTTTTTCCGATGAGCAGGCGGCTGGCCTGCTGCATCAACCCCAGCCTGGAGGACCAGGCGATTTTTGATCAAGGTTTTCTACCTCTAGCCCTTGATAACGCCAGTATCAAACTGCAAGGCAGCAGTGCTAGTTTTCGTCCGCCCCGGGTATTTTATTTCCCCGGTACCCGCCATATCTGGTGAGCATTCCCCCATCCGCCACCAGGGGAGGCGCCCGATGGAAGACTATCAACTCCTCACGGGGCTTATTTATTATCCTGAGCCATTTAATGAGATGACTGGTGCTGTTTTTTTTAGCTTTCAGAGATTGGCAGTCTGGTCTAAGCGGCATAAGTTTCAGCCGTAGGTGTGGTTCAGTGTACGTCTTGTGCCTGGTGCGCATATGGATTCGCGGGCCCCTTGCATTGATTCTGCGGTCCACAGGTTGGAAAACACAGCTGTATACTTATACAACGGACGGTCATGCTATTTACAAATTCTACAGAACTTTGCTACAACGTTGTTGAAGGCCCATTTGTTGTTCACTGTAGCCTCTATCTTTATCGCGTCATCTTCCACCATAGAACAGGAGCATGTGTTCCAGGCCGCTAAAAGTTGCCGTCTCTCCTCTACAGCCACTGGCACACGACGTTCTGCAGTTGCGTTGTCATGGGCGTAATGGTGTCATCATAGGCGATAATCTGATGGTGTGAGGTCAGGACCGTAGGGTTGATCCGGCAACACTGTGCATCAAAAATTTATGGTCCCCGCACAGCGTCGTCATGGTGGAGCAATAATTTCAGACATTTTTCTTGTGGGACGAACTCGACGAAGGTTACGGGACTTTTTAGTGCTACAACATAGCGGTCGGATTTCGCCGCTGTTTGTATTAGGAAGGTGTCTGGTTGGAATCAGCTGGGACACCCGCGCTCCTCATTGAGGCTTTGCGTTGTTTGCGTCAGCGCCCTGGGAAAGTGCGTCAGTTATGCCACGATTACGTCCACATTCTCTCCAAGTCTTCAATCGTCGTTCATACCACCATCGACGTTGTGTAGCCTTTGAAGTGATGACAGCATGGTTAAGTAAACAAACAAGACGGGCGGTGTACGTATACCGTAACATTGAGACGCGTTCGCGTAACCGTTGTTGCCGTAGGAAAGCAGTATTACACATTCAGAGTGTGTGCCTGTAGCCTTAGTTACCCAGCATGCCAAGTGGCGCGTGCGCCGTGTTATCTGGCTGCATCGTTTTCTAAAATATCATAAATGGTACGATTTTCGGGAAGAAAGTCATTGAACATAAAACGTGTCTTTTGATTTTCTCTACAACTTATGTCTGAATGTTTCCCATTCTAAGAAGAATTAAGCGAGGTATTATCGCAAATGTACATTGTTCTTCATGTAAAGTACCCGTCATTCTTGCCAGATTTTAATGAAAGTGGATTTTTTCAACAGATTTTCGAAAAATGCTCAAAAACGAAATTTCATGAAAATCGGTCCAGTGGGAGCCGAGTTGTTCCATGCGTACAGACATGACGAAGCTGATAGTCGCTTTTCGCAATTTTGCAAACACGCCTGAAAACGACACCGTTAAGTTTCCGATACGTGGGTGCCAACGTTTCGAACGAACGCACCGCCTTTGGCGCTGGGGTTGGTAACCACCTGCCAGAAGAGCCCACAGGACAAATCTCCATATTTTATATTAGAACAGTTGTTCTGTAGCTGTAGGCCACGGGGATGTTCGACTCAGCTGAACACGTTACTGTAAACCAGGCTGAGTACCACCAAACACTGCAGTAGTACTACGCGCTCAAAGTTGTAGCCCCCCACTTTCACACTGCCATGGCGTCGTCATCTTACGAATTAGACCAATATTAACCCTTTAAAGACGAAGCGGATCTGTTTTATATAAGGACTCAGTGCGTACCGCGCTGTAAACACCCTCCACTTCGGTTATAAATACCAGTCTCTTAATGTTTTAAACGGCAAAAGTTGCTGTTTGTTCTGAGATACACACAAAACACATAAACGCAATGTGGGCACCGCGTAGAATTTTTTAATGTTAAACCTTGTGGTATGTAAAGTTACCGCTAGGCTTTAAAAGGTTAATATGATTTTCTTCGCACAACGGCATGATCAGTGTACGCAGGAAGTGTGGTAGACCCGTCCCGAATCTGGGGGGCCCCCCCCCCCCCCCACAAACCGTTCGCCCGCTTTCTTGTATGTAACAAGGAGGCAACTATTCGCAGTTACGTGTGTCCTTTTCAAGTTTGTGACAGCCGCTTTTCGATCAACGTCCCGCTTAAGAACGGCAGATTTCTTACGACTGATCAAAGAATTTGTAATGAAACTTGTAAATTATATATGATGCGAGACTGTTAACTTACTACGTGAGTATAGCAGGATTACATCCACAAAGGCCCTGTCATCTTGCGTCACAATCTTCAGCGCGAGTCTCACAAACCTTACGGCCCTCCTACCTCAGTCACATGACTACAGCTGCTACGTAAGCAGACGAATGCTGGCACTCCCGCCGCTGTGATTGCAGAAACACACTCATCTACGCGCACACGACTTCGCACACTCTCCAGGCTTGTGACGTTAGTCTAGGCTCGCTAATGTTATCTGGTCACTAAGCTGCATTCTTGGTGGAATTAATTCTGCTATACCTAGGAGTTACAGTGACTAGGCTGTAGGCTGGACGAGCGGGGGTCGTCTGTTTCGTTGCAGGGGCAAGAGATTTTCCACTTCTCAAGTATCCCGGCCGGCTGTGGTGTCCAACCAGGCGCCTGTTAAGTGGATATCGTGGGTGAAGCCTCTTTGGGGCGTAAAGCTGACCACCTATGTCTAGTGCTGAGATTAAGCATATCTAGCCCCTCCCCCAACATGTCTTCACGGCGTGGTGCACAGGCAGAGCTGTGCCTGTGCACTGCACTGCTTTGTACAAGAAAGTCTTCAGACCTATACTGTGTATGTGATGGGCATATGTACAGAGCAATGAGTAGACAGACAGTACTGAGAGTTGCTGTGTTGAAATTCAACCTAAACGTTTGGAACTGAAAATGTTCATGTCCGGGAATGATATGACCTTATGAAAACTGAAATTTAAGATGATCGTGCACATGTACTGTGGAAATGTTAGGGATTTGTGGGGATTCATGCTGAAACTTCTAGTGCTCACTCGGTTGAGAAGATGACAGGAAAGATTAAATGCGTGTTGGTCTGTCTGTAAGAGAAGTTACGTAACATGTTACTCGTGTTAATTATACTTCCAGCTAGAGACAGATGTACAGTTGCTTACTTTGATTACTGTTTTTGGGTTTTTGACGTCATATAATGTGAAAGAGACACATTAGTGTTTTGGAGGGACCTGCTGCCCCCATACTCTGAGCAAAAGACTCAAAGATGGAGGCAGAAGGTTCCTCCAGAATATTGATGCATGACTGCTGTACTACACAGCTTCAGACCCCAGAAGGCTTTACTGTTAATATTGACAGCTGTAAAAAGGGTAACATTTTGTATGGGTGTGAAACTTGGTCTCTTACATTGAGGGAGGAACATAGGTTGAGGGTGTTGGACAGTAGGATGCTGAGGTAAATGCTTGGGCCTAAGAGGGACAAGGTAACAGAGGAGTGTAGAAGACTGCATAAAGAGGAGCTTTGTGCTTTGTATTCCTCAGCAAATATTATTTGGGTGATCAAAACAAGAATAATGAGATGGGCGGGGCATGTGGCACTTATGGGAGATAGGAGAGGTGCATACAGGGTTTTCTTGGGGAAACCTGAGGGAAAGAGACCACTTAAAAGACCAACCATAGATGGGGGATAATATTAAAATGGACCTCGACTAGAAGGAATGGGGAGACATGGACTGGATTGATCTGGCTGAGGACAGGGACAGGTGACTGTCACTTGTGAATTCCGGTAATGAATTGTTGGGTTTCATAATATGCGGGGAATTTTGTGACTAGCTGAGGACCTGTTAGCTTCTCAAGAAGGACTCTGCTGCATGGAGTTGTTTGTTTGTTTGTTTGTTTGTTTTTGTAAGGAGCCCAAATCCCTTACTGTTTTGATTCGCTTGAATTAGTGTCTGTCAGTGTCTTGGTTCTCACATTTTCCTCATACTACTGAACATTTTGGTTAAACCATAGGCGGCCAGACTTTTGGACCCAGTGACCTAATCTGAAGACGGAAAATCTTTCGCAGTCCACCACAGTACATGAGGTATTAATATCGGGTCAGCTAGGCAAGTAAATGTAAAATAGCATAATAACATCAAACATAAAAAAAGTACAATTGTTCACGTATTAAAAATTGATCTTTTCAACTTCAACCAATTTATAATAATTAAAAGATGTTTTTCATTAACCTTCCCATTGCGAAGTTGATGCATGACACTATATATCTCGCAACAACTTACTGCATGATTGTTTGTAATTTTTTAGGCACAAGTGAAGGCATTGTTTTAAATGTTCATCGGCCAGATGGCTTTGGTATCTTGATTTAATTATGTTGATCTGGATCAAGGCTTGTTCACAGACTAGGTTGATCCAAAAAATGGATTTTCATGAAATTCAGTAGCGGCCTTCTTTATAAACAGCTGTAGAATAAGGGTGAGTTTTATGAAGATTGGCACAGTGGATTTGTACCTGTAATTTCCATATTTCTTTATGGGTTGGATGAAATTGGGTACTCTGAGGTCCGTATGTAATGCTGTTGAGCAGTTGTGAGGTTTGAGCAAATCAGTTCAGTGCAAGGCATACTGTCTGTGCGGGTGTAAATGAAATTTGTATTTTCTACAGTTTTCATTCCATGTGGGGAAAATTCGGTGTAGGTCTCCACATCTCCACATAATGCCATTTAGCAGTTGAGTTTTCATGAAAATTGGTGCAATGGAAGGCATACATCATATAAAGACATAAATTAAATTGTTCTCAATTTTTACCATTTTTCGTCCTGTCTGGATAAAAATCAGCAGAAGACATCCACTAAAATGTGTTGAGTGATTGTGAGTGTAGTGAATATTGATTGGCGCAGTGAAAGCCATACTCTACTTAGGGGTGTGTGTGAATTTCAGTCCATACTTGCCACATTTATTGACCGATTTGGGTGAGACTGATATAAGATAGCTGCATAAAATTCTGTTGAGCATTTGTGAGTTTTGTGAAAATCGCCACAGGGAAGGCTGTACTTGTAAATGTGTAAATATATTTCCACTTACACGTGTACTGTGAAACATATGACATTTTGAAATTAAAGACTGCCTCTGTAAAGTCTGTGTACTCTCACAGAGTACACCATCTGAAGTCTTACTTTACATTACTATTAGTGAGATTTTGCATTAGAGTACACCACTAGTATTCGGTTTTTACTTGTCTTCCGATTGGCACTGAGTAACACACTCAGTTGGAAAGAACGTCCTTAAATGACCTTATGTAAAGAATGTGGTGAGACTCAGTCCCTTGATGCTTAGTCTAAAATGGGCCAATTGTACCAACCCCTGATAGATTAGTGTGGAGCATGGGTGGAATGGTAAGTGACAGGGGATAACCAAAGTGATTTGAGAAACACATTCCCCATTGCCACTTTGTCTACCGTAAACCCCGTGCCAACCACCCTGGACTTGATTGTGGACCTCCATGGTGAGGTTAAATCTTTGAAACCTATGCGATGATCTAGAGTAACAGCATGTGAAGGATATGGAACTGGCTATGACCTTTTCTCAAGATGTTGTCGTAACCAGTGAAGTGATTAGTGGCACGATTGGCAGTGTGGCGTTGCTACCTGCCAGAATCGCAAGTTTTACGCATGAGTGTGGCATGCATGTACTGACTGCAGGCTGACCAGTCTGTACTGTTGCTCTTGCTTTGACAGTAAAGCAGTGGGCCATGAATGTGAACAAGGGTGTGCCCCGTGAGGGAGGGGGCTGCCAGGCTGCAACCCTGCTCCAAACCCCCAAAACTGAAACTTCATAAACACATTTTGTAGATATCAAGATATCAAAAAGTTTTACATGATGTCCCCTTCAGCCAGAATCAGTTGCTGAAATCGGCTGATGACTAGTACATGAGAATTATGAAAAATAAGTTAATAAAATTAAAAAAACAAGAGGATAGGACACTGTGATTGAGTTTTGGAATATATACTTGTATTTGTATGTATATAAGTGCAGTTGCAGACAGTGTTATGTTGTACTTACAACAACATTTTTGTAACATAAGTTTTAAAATCAAACATTATAGCCTCAGTGTCAGGCCCCCTCAAACGAAAATTCCTGGGTGCGCTCGTGAATGTGACCACTCATCTCCGTTGAGACTTGGCATTATTAATGGGTGGCTGGACACCTTCATGTCATGACTTCTATCCTGGAAGAACTGGGATGATAAAATTAGTGATCTTTGTTTGAAGAATGAAGGCAGCAGATTTCTCTGAAACAGTAGTATGTCCAGTAGATCTAAACGGGGTAGAAAATATATGAACTACAGTGGAGATTTAACTTCAACTCTGTGTTCGGGAAGAATTTGTTCCCACTGTGCAAAGCAGCCTCCCACCTGCTCACGCCTATTTTCCACTTTACACTGTTGTCAAAAGACGTATCAAACATAGTAATTTTCCAGTACACGGTGAAACCATCTGTCCTGGTAACTTAGCTTACTGAGTCAATGCCGTCACTTCCGTTATGGTGAGATTCACAAAACTGCAAAGATGAGGACAGTGCTGGCTCCGGTTGCTACTGCTGGTTTTAGATCTGCCAGGCTTTTTGTCATTATAATATGTTACATCCATTGTGACTGTAATACTTAATATTCGCCACAGTGGGAACATCAAAATTTCTATGATTTCAGGATAAATGGCCTTCCAGACAAGATTTGGTGTGCATGCTTGGCACCAAAAAAACAGTAATATTAAGCTCCAGAACATGACATTCAATTTTTTGTAGTGCTGTAATTAGATATGAGTGTGATAGGGATGAAACATCAAGAAGACTGTTTGAATGGGAGTTGATGTGTGACATTAAAGTAGATATCATCGTGGAACAGATACTGAGTTGTAATTAGTACTTACATATGTGATATTCACAACCCTATCATTGACTTACCAAAGGAAATCCATACCTCACTTTGCTGGTGTTCAGCATAATTAAAAGCAGACTATAATTGTGACTCGTGTCTAAGGCATAGGTCTGCGGCCACTTGATTGCTGGGATTACAGGTGTATTGTGTAGGTAGTGGCCTCTGCAACCAGCGTATCACTTGTTCAGAGGATTCCTACCAGATGTGTGTGTCTGAGTGTGGTATAGGAACCTCAAAAATGAGGCGGCCTAGGCATGATTTGGGTTCTGCACCACGGAGAAAAAGCATGTAACTCGTTAGAAATTCCCCTTCCCTGGTGGTGTATAATCAAGTGACTTCGTCAGGTGGATTTTACACCATACAGATCAGATCACGATGCTGAGGTTTGAAATATGTTGGGCTCTGACCCTATGTGAGGAGGACAGTTTGAGGGTGTTTGAGAACAGGTTGTTGAGGAGTAAGTTCATGATAGTGTGAAAGCAAACAGCTTTATATATTAAGGCCAATTCCACATCTTCATGCACAAATTGTGAATCATGTCAAAGTTCTGAAGTAAGTTAAAGAACATCCTTCATACTTAAAACACAAGCATCACTGACTGAATATTGGCAGAATCAAATGGTAGATGCTGTGCATTATATAAACTCAAATATACAAACATTTGGACATGAGACTGAAGTAACAGGATGGTGAAAATGCTTTTGTGGGAGCTTTCTAAATTGTAAATTCAAGTAATAAAGCAAGATATTTAATGAAATGGAGCTGGTGTGTTTTCTTCAAGATGGCACACTCTTGCCAGACAACATGGCTTCATAGCCCAGAAGACCCCAGTCTGATCGTTCACTATCTCATCCAGAGTATAAAACCTCTTTACGTATGAGATATCTCTTCTGGAATGTTACGCAGCATAGATTGGTAGTTACCGACATTTTGAGACAGTGTACTGATCACATCTACACTGCATAACATTGAAGAAGAGCAAATATCTCAGTTACATTGGGGGCTGGTGTCCGTTACAGATATGGACTCCATACATGAAAGTAGCTGTCTTTCCTGTAATTTTGTGATTGTTCCTGACATTTTATTTTCACTGGTCGCTCACAGATGGCAGACAGCCTTTCTGTGTCACTTAGCTAGTTTATTGAAGTTGTTTTCTGTTGGTATATAGCCTCCTCATGTTTTTCTCCCTTTATTTCCAGCAAATGGTGGACCAGAGTAGACATACTGCAGATTGTGACTACTCCATGCACAGCAGCAGGCCATTTGAGTGGCCACATGAGGGATTAAAATAGGCTGTGGCCATTTCTTTTTTGCACTTTTTCAGTTCGCCATATGGTGCGTCATACCTTTTGGTACCAGATAACCTCTGAACTTGATAACTGATGTTATTTTTCTTGATTGCAGGACATAATCGGTGCACTGGGTCGAGATGGGCAAGCTGCTGTCGAAGATTTTCGGTAATAAGGAGATGAGAATACTCATGCTGGGGCTAGATGCAGCAGGGAAAACAAGTATCCTTTACAACAGTTGTCACTAATGTCAGTTTAATAATATTCACAGATAACATAGAGGGGTAGTGTTTAGGCAGTGGGTGGACAACTGAGAAATCTTTGTTTGATTCCTGGCACAGGGATGAGATTTTCCTCTTCAGAGTGTCCAGACTAGCTGTGCTGCTGTTCAGCGGATACTGGAGTCTGTCTGTCCCTGAAAGAGCTGGGGTGTGAATTCAAGCATTGACCTGCATCTAGTGTCTAATGTTAAGAGTGAGTTTAGGTTTACCTCAGCTGCCCATATTCCCTTATGGCATGCACATGTTGTTTTGTTATACCTTTTCCTTATATCCAGTGTGAGTGAAAAATAAGGGACAACAAGCATAAAAGATAGTTGATTTTTTGTTATTATCATCTGCCCCCTCTTTTTATTTCTTCCCTTGTGCTGTCCTGTATACATATTACATTAGATGTATTTATTTATGTGTGTATATTTTTGTCAGTATGTTGTGATGTGGTTAAGTAGGCTAGTGTGGAAGAACAATTGTAATGGCATCTTTAATTTGACGCTCTCCCCCGTTGTGTCTGTAGACTGACATAAATAACACTACATAGTCCATGTGACACAACCTGTATTTATTCGTGTTTGAAAAAATAATAATAAATACAGGTTGTATCAGTCGGAATATGTAGTATTATTTATGTAATGGCATCTTTAGCTGCATTGCCCTGTGGAGAAGTGTTTGCATGATGGTAAACTAAGCCAATATTTTTTGATGTTGACCAGTAATGTTTACAAAATTGGGAAGAATATATTTTTACCATGGAAACGCACATGTATTTTGTTTTCCCTAACAAACTTTTCAGCAATTTTGTACAAATTGAAATTAGGTCAGTCTGTAACAACGATACCAACTGTAGGGTTTAACGTAGAAACGGTTACATATAAGAATGTTAAATTTAATGTTTGGGTAAGTATAACATGCTGTAATCTCATTGTTTGTCTAGCCATGTAACTAGAGGACGTGTTCGTGTCTTCCTCTGAGCAGAGCTGTTCTTGAAATGTTAATAGTTGATCAGCTGATATAAAAATTCTCCACCCTTAGCAGATCCCAAAAGTTCATTACCTTGTTCATAAAGAGTCATCACCAGAGGAACCTTGAACCAGTTGAATTCCATCCATCACTGCCTCTTAGCAGAGCCCTTCTTGAGACACCAAGTGTTTGTTACATTGTTAAGAGAGTCACTGCTGCATTCTGTTCTGAGCCACATGAATTCAATCCCTCACCCCACCCCTCTATATTTCAGTCCCAGGTGACTGCTGGTGTGGTTTATGGTGGGAAAAATGGCACTGTAGCAACTTTTTCTCCCAGCCTCCCTTTTTTTGGTGGGGTGGGCTCCCCCTGTTTAATCACCATTCCACATTGCTCTCTATGAATTTGTGACTGCATAGCCCTGATCAGGTGGCCTGTTGTCCCATTGTTGTTCTTTAAGTTGGTAGCTTCATCTGTAACCTGGCATTTAGCTGGCCACAATGTGAGGAAGCAAAGTTTGTTGATATTATCTTCCTGTGTGTGGAGTGGTTTCACAATATTGTCTTTATTCTAACCAAAATATTGCATGCATTTCTTATTTTACCCATGCATGCTATGTGACATTGAAGAAGCTGGATGAATTTCATTGTTATTAGTGTAGTGTGTATTGTAGGATGTTGGAGGGCAGGACAAGATCCGACCACTGTGGCGACACTACTATACAGGGACACAAGGCCTCATCTTTGTCGTGGACTGTGCAGACAGGGATCGTATTGATGAGGCGAGGCAAGAACTTCACAGGATTATCAACGACCGAGAGATGAGGGATGCCATCATACTTATATTTGCCAACAAGCAGGATCTGCCTGATGGTCAGTAAAATTCACAGTTTTGCCTGGATGCCAGGAGATAGTTGGTGCATATTTGCTTTATCTGCATGAGAATCAGTTGTGTTCTGTCATTTTCACCAAGCAAGCAAGAAGTACCAAACTACATATTAAAATGTGACATATGTCAGTTCGAATATCCATAATGTGAACAGAGAAGAAATATACTTTATAGCATATCAGTGAATAAATAGAGTTTTGACTCTGACAGTTGTGTGTTTAGGTCTGAAAAGGATATGGGGGGCTTTTCCATAGGTGATTTATTAAGTACAACCTTTTTCTCTGATTTGAGTTACTGGGTGCTTGTGACACGAAATTAGTAACTGTACCAGTACCAGGTGTTGAAAATTTTGACCCCTGGGAAATATTACAGGTGTTAGCATTTTATGTCACTGTGCAGCCTAGTTGGTGGTTACCATATTTTGAAGGAACCTACTGCCCACATCTTCTCCTGTGAAAATGGAGTCAGCAGACTTCTCTGAAATGTTGGTAACCATCAACTGGACCACATGGCATCACATCTCAGGAGACGACAATTTTGTTTGTGTCAAACTTGTGATTTTTGCTGTTGTCATGTGAAGTGTGACTTGGAGTTACTAACAGACTGACTAACTGTTATCACTTCCGGTAATCTGTTGGAAGTGCACTGAATCTGTTTCTCATGTTGTTATTCTGTTTGTAGCAATGAAGCCTCATGAGATCCAAGAGAAATTGGGGCTGACGCGGATACGTGACCGCAATTGGTACGTCCAACCATCATGTGCGACAACAGGTGATGGCCTATATGAAGGACTTACGTGGCTTACATCCAATCACAAGTTATGAACCCACCAGCAATGGCTTGCCACCTTCCGTACGGATGCAGTCACAAGACACACGATTGTTGTGATATAGTGCATTCTGGTGGCAAGCTTGTGAAGTGAAGTGGCAGTGTGGCTGTGCCCAACATGATTACAAGTTTCTTGAGGGGTTAGAAATGTGTTACAACTGCTGTAAATGACACCAAGTCTTCTGTTATTTCTGTTGTAAAATTCTTTTTAACATTCATACGGATTTGTAGTAATAAATTAATGGACAAGAACTGAGACGGAGACAGACGAGAATCAAAAGAGATTAAATTTGAAGACTAGCATAAGTGCGAGTAAACAGGAGGTTTTCATGATTATAAACAAGTGAGATAAAGTTGCTTTCCTTTGTAATTCACCACAAAGCAGATAGACAACATAGACAGTTACAAGCATATAGCATGCCTCAGGAGGAAGAAGTTGTGTGTGGCTGATGTAGTATGATTTATATATGTTTTTTTCTTTCCTATTTGGGTCTTATACATACAAATACTTGCAATAAAATAATGAAACTTTTTTTTTACTTGCTGGGAAAAATTTGTTAGCTAACTAAACTTTGGACATCCACATATGTAATGGATGACATTTTCTTTGCACAACTACATTAAGTATTTTGCATATCAGAATGTAAGTTGGTTTCTTCAGTTATGGCTAGCCATTTATTCTGTTAGTCTTTTGTCAAGCACAGTGACACACAAACTAATGAAGTTATTTCAGCAAATGTGTGAGTTCCTGCTGTTTTAATTTGAGAAGCATACACTTTAATTTCCTCCTTCCCCATTTATAACATAATGTTTATGTTTAAACATTCTGTCACCCTGATCCTTTATCAGCTATCAGCTTGCTGTACTAATGTGGGTGTAGTTTAAGGAAATAAAGTATCACATAACAGGGGTGCAAAAATTGTACCAAAAGTGCATTATGAAGTGATTTGATTTGTGCGGTTATTGACAGTAGTGATATGCTCTCTGTTTGGATGTGATGTACTGTATTGTGCCTAAGATTTGACACAGATTGTTAGAAGGTGTATACACACCACAGTTGCTCAAGCATAAGGTAACTTGAGGCTGATTTTAATATCTGAACACCAGAAGTTGGAAGTGTAAAGTATTCGAAAAAATTATTCTTCGACAAAGATTGAAAAGTTCTGAATATTCTTCCCAGCTCCTCCGCTCAAGTGGAAGGGTCAGCCGCTCCTCCAGTCAAGTTAGGCTGACCCACGGGCGTTGCTGTCTAGAAGTCAGTGCTGAAGTGTTGAGCACTGGTGTTGTAACCTAAATTGTGAATAGTTTGTTACTACTGATTTTGTCATTTACTGATAAGTTGTTTTATTTTTCTGCAAGGAAATGGACTTTGCAGAGAATACAGATGTGTAAGGCCATGCCATAGGTTTGGTTATTTGGTGCTGGCTGCTCAGAGTGGAGGCTGGGATTGAAACTAGTGGTACTTTATGTGAGATTTGTGATGGGTGCAGGAAGTGGCACTGGAGCAGGTTTATCTTCGGGTTTCTTCAGTTTTCCCATGCTAATCATCATTCTACTGTTGCTGTATCCTCAGCTGTCACTGCTGTCTGACGTATTGATACTGACCAAGCAGCAAATTGTCACATCCAGTTGCAGAGGCTTTGTCTCTGAAGTTAAAATTAATAAATTATATGTTTGCTGTTAAATGAGTGATGTGTACAGCACAGTTACGTCAATTTGATCTAGAGACATGACGTGAATGTCAGAGTATCAAACAAGAGTGAAGGAGTCTTGAAGGGAGGGTAGGACCTTTTATTTGTTTTGAAATAGATTCATACAGTTTAGGTTAGGTTGTGCCTTGGAAATGTAGAAGTAGGCCTTTTAGAACAATGGTTTACAAAAGCTGTGAGTAGAGGATGCTTTCATTATGGTTCATGTTTATAACATGGTGGAACTTCAGGTAGTGTACTTACAGGCCACAAAATGTTAAATTGTGAGATAGGCATATGTTTTACTGGGAAACAGTCCTATTATACCGTGGTTATGCAGATACATACTTTTCTGTTTCTCTAGTGCTGAGGTTGTGATGTGTTACACAGGTACTTCACACTGACTTCAACTTTACCTTTACTTTCAACCATTCATTTTATTACATATCCCATACTGATTTTGAATTCTTCGTTGCTCTTGATGTTAAATTCAAGAACATGTTAAGAAAGGGCAGCAACACAGCGTCAGTCTGCATGTCATTAATTTGGACTGGTTACATGTAGGATCTGGAATAGCGTAGTAGTATAGTGCCTTGGCTGGAGGCTGGATGATCTGGGGTTTGAATCCTGGCAGGGGCAGGAGATTTATCTCCGACAAATGTCCGGATTGGCTCTGGAGATCACGCAGCCTCTTCTTCATTTAGTACTGGGGGTTCTTTCCCCATGGGTAAAGCAGCTGGGGCATGAGGCTGACCACTGACCTCCATCTGGTGCTGAGAGTGAGGATGATTAGAGCTATACTTCCATTCACCATATATGCCTCCTTGGCATGTATAGGGACAACTGCACTGTTTTGTGGTGTGTTTTCTTACTAGACTTCACATGGGGCCTTCAGTCAGTGGTGTAAAAAATATATTCCTTTGGGTCTCATAACACAGTTTTTGCCAAGCAGTGATCTTGTTTTCATTAACTGACTGGATGTGGGACTCGTAGGAAAATGTTGCCCCATGTTCACTGTTTAGTAACTTTATGAAATTATTAACTGTGACTCAGAATTATCTGTGTTTGGTTTTTGCTTTTCAAAACTGCTGGAAGTGCAGACATCTAGCATTTCCAGCATAACCTCAGAATAATGACTTGCACCCAAGGGTTAAATTAACTGGGTGTTGATGTGACATGCTGCAGTGATACTTGTTTGAATCATGACTGTTCATGATAAAATAACTTACGTTAGTGTGACAGTTACGTGGTACATTTACACACTGGCACTGACCCACAACTTTACAGCAGGGTATACTGCGGAATGTGTCAAGTGTTTGGGAGAATGAGACACCCAGAAATAAAATACAATAAGTCCAGTCCAAACACAACAATTTTATTTATCTATCATACAATAAGCAACATGTTGCAACCAATACAGCCATGATCAGGCTGTTACCAAGGCTAAAAGTTGTATGGGACTGAGATCTCAGAACTTGACATATATGTTATATAAAATTAAACAACACAGCAGCCTTGGGAATAATATTAATATAATGAGATAAGAGAGTTGGATTAAAGTAATTAGGGAGAACGGGTTTTTTAAAAATGTTATTACAGTGATATAATACAAATATTAATATCATTTCAGGTTTCTAAGATTATAAATAAGTAACCCATCAGAACTTCAGTCCTTCAAGAACGTATCTACATTCAAATGAGAGACCACCAAATACAGATATATGCAAGCTGTCTCCTCAAGAAGTGCCTATGCTATCATTGTATTTAGATATGATGAAACCCTGTTAAGAAAATTTTGAAAATTCCAAGAAAATCCTACTTCTCAATTGAGAAATTTCTTAAAAGGGTAATTTTAATGAAATGGGAGAATTTTGGTGCTTTTTTATCCTGACTTCTTAGGCCGGAAATTTTCTTAACTGGGTTTTTCTTGAGGGAGTTTCACTGTGTATCTTTTAACCTATTATTTCACACACCTATATTGCTGCATTATTTTTTAAAAAAATCTAATATATACAGTTTTTACAGATTTTATTCCCAAGGCTGCTTTGTTGTGTGATTTTATATAACATATGTATGAAGTTTTGAGATATCAGTCCTATTCATTCAGCTTTTATTCTTGCCACAGTCTAAAGATGGCTGTATTGGCTGGAAGATGTTGGTGATTGTATGGTAGATAAGTAAAATTGTTGTGTTTGGGCTAGACATGTCACATTTTATTTCTAATTGTTAAAAACTGAATGGGATTTAATTATCTGAAGAATTAAATACTGTCCCCTACATCATCAGAATTCTATGACTACAAAATTTTGGTCTGTCTTACATTTTCATCCTGCATTTTCCTGTTGAATGTGAGATAATTTTCTATTTTGTATGAAGCTTCACTTGTCAGCTTTTAGAAGAGAGAGTCATCAGTTGCCACCATCTAGCAAGATATAAGTGCTGTCAAATTGGGCACCTGCAATGAGCAGGCTGCTGCTGCCTGCTGCTCAAGGCCTTCCCTGTATGAATTATTAGTAGTGGCATTTGGTTCAGAGATGCAGAAGTATAAAAGCAGATGACTACTGATGCCGTGTATTATGTGTGAATAGTGTCACTGTGAGCTTCCAGCAATGAGTATAGGCAGTGGCGTAGTTGGTGGGGGAGGAGGGAGGTGAGTGGTGCAGCTGCCATCGCTGGCAAATTTCAGAGGACAGCAAAATGAATGTCTCATGTGAAAAATTTGATGTTCTGCGGTTGAGTTTAAATTATTGAACCAAATAAAAGGAAATTCAATTAATGGCATTCTTAATTCCGAAGTCTCACAGGGGCAGCTATTTTGATTGCTTGCCCCAGGTGGCAAGATACTTAGGTATGCCACCGAGTGTAAACTTACTTACTTACTTACTTACTTACTTACTTACTTACTTACTTACTTACATACATACATACATAATTACTTACTTAGTTACTCACTCACTTAATTAGTTACTCACTCATACATAATTACTTAGTTACTTACTCACTTAGTTACTTACTCACTCACTTAGTTACTTACTTACTTAGTTACTTACTGACTCACTCACTCAATTACTTACTTACTTACTTACTTACTTACTTACTTACTTTGTCTTCGGGGTAGGAGTCACACATCCACCACGCAGATGGGGCAGTAGCGTCATGTGGTACATCTCTACAAAACTAGACGGTGCCACATCCCAAAATACAAACATGTGAATAATTTTAGTATCTGTGGGACTTAACTGTTGCATAGTGGTGCTCTTTTCAACCTTATTATGGTAATGGTCATGCTGAAAAACATTATCTGTTGGAGGTCCTGTCGAAGATGAAAGTGGTTTCAGTCATATGGAACACGTGTTACTATGTTAAGAATTAAGTACAATAGTGAAATGATTTTTGCACTCCTGGAACCTTGAACTCTTTTTAAACTGCCATTTCAACAGTATTGTTCAGTCTTGGATGGCTGTTCTGCTGGTGGTGACATGATTGTCAGTGTTTGTATAGCAGCATATAATGACGAATTGTTCAACACATGATTGATTGTATATAATATATAAATGACATGTCTAACTAGTTGGGATAAATCTTGCACAATGTTATTCTTTTTCTTAAAAGATGAGTGGTTGAAGAATGCATGATAAGACAATGTTTTGGGCTGTTCCAAGTATTACATTATTATTATTATTATTATTATTATTATTATTATTATTAAATAATGACTATGTGGACCAGTCTGTTGAGAGAATGAAACAAGGAAAATAATACCAATGTGATTCAAAGAATGTGTTGCCCTCTTATTGTTTTTTCAGTCTTTGTTTTGCACATGCAGTGGTGGAGCACTTTCGTTTGTCAGAACAGAGTAAGTACAAATTCAAATTTTTATGTGAAGGAAGAGAGATTTCTGGAATGTCAGTATCACAGCACTCGCTTGTGCAGTAGTGTAGGTATTGCAATACGGGGGTTGTTGTTAGTGCTGGTAAACTGGGATCTGAGAAGCACCACTTAAAAGCAAATTCATTAAAACTAATCTATCTGGCACTGGATGATCTGGAAAGCTGTATTAGCCAGAAGTTTACAGAGGCCCATTACATTTCACTGTTCCATCTACTCATAGCACCCAGCACTGATACCAGGAATTCAGAAAGTCAAAGTTGTTCAAGAAGGACTATTTACTTGGTGAATTTATGTGAGTAAATAGTTTACATAGGAACTGAAAAATATGTCTTCATGAAATTAATACATCAACCAACATATGCACTTAATAAAATACAATGTATTTTATTAAGTGCGTATGTTTGTTGATGTATTGTTGGAATATGCATGATATGAATAAAAAATGTGTGTTGTTTTTGTAGATCATATATACCTCATGTTATGTAAATGGTGATGCAAAGTAAACAGAAAGTGCAATGGGGAAAACAGGACAAGATGTCAAGTGATAAATTCAACTGTTTGGTCTGTCCATGAGGTTGCTAGGTACACAAAGATACACGTTAGGTATAATGTTATAGTATTTGGAAAACTCTGATGATGATCAACCCCTTGATCCCAGAGGGGCTGGATGAACAAGCTTTTACTTACCCTTTAAGCATGGAATTGCTTCCTGCAAGAAACAAGGAAGTGTGGGTTAATGTGGATCAGGTTGGTGTGTATGGTATTTTTCATAAATAGACATTAATTTTAATGTGTTCATGAAAAATGCATCATTGCTGAAATGTGCCAGCTCATTATGTTGGACGTTAGTGGCACTGATCCGCAGAGCTAGATGTTTTAAAGTGACTGACAACAATTTCCCTTTACTCTCCCCCCCCCCCCCCCAACACATTTCCCAGCCATGATTTGGTGCAGCACATCACTGTTCTTTCTGAACTTCAAGACAAACACTGACATATGAGTGCAGCATAAACTTTGTGTATAATGAGTTACTAATTTAAAAATTACAAGCTAGGAATTGTATGTTAAAAATCTGCTGTTTACAGGTGATGTTTTGACAATTATAATGCATTTGTCATGATCACTGACTTGCTGTAGTATTGAAAGCTTATTAATAGCAAACTGGCATAGGCTTCACTAAATAACACAACAAACGTTGCGCATTTATTTATTTTATGAAAACAGCCTCTAACATAAATGAGTACCAGGAATATTTCCTGGGGGGGGGGGGGGGGGTTGCGTAAAGGCGGCTAGTGCGTAGGGCTGATGACCTTACCACATTCATGTGCGGATTGTCTTGAAATGTGGGAGCCTCAACCTCTTGGTACCCTAAGGGCCTGTCCAGGTGCGTAATGGAATAGCTTTACCTTTTATCATAATGAGCAAAATTTTCAAACAGTTTCATCTATACAAAGCACCATCTTCATAGACCAAATCTATCATGTTTTAAAAAAAGTATGTTTTATGCTGGCATGAAAGCTTTCAACAGTTTACCACATATTCTGACAATCCTTAAGAATGAAAAGGCAAAATTTAAAGTAGCCTTAAGAAAATACTTAAATACAGGCTCCTTTTACTCTGCAGATGAAGTTATTATGTTTAAAGATGTTTTATAATACTGTTTTGTAAAATGTTTATAGTATTTTACACCATACAAATTGTGTATTTGGTGTATTTATGAATTGTTCCTCATCCTATTGGCTTTGTTACACACACACAGATCCATGGAATGTACGTATGTATGGTGTCATGGCAAAGCTCCACAGTGAACACTTCAGTCATGCATTTACTTACATCCGAAGCAACATTTGGTGATGTGTTGTTCAAATGGAGTAGTCTCCTGCTGTATTCATAATGGCAGTTTGTTTACTGCAAATTCTGTAAACATGAGTTCAAATTCTGTACCCTTTATGATTCTACTGGGAAAATTAGGGCCTTCAACACCCTGATTTCACATGATGTGTTAACTTTGTGTTGTGGTCAAGCTCTTGACTGTAGGATATTTACGCCTGCAGGTGTGTATTCACTTTGCCAACATGAAATGTGACTCCATGTGAGGAACTTACCTGTTTTGTGTTATATGTGTCCAAGAAGTGCATTTGCAAGAAAATGTTGCATGCATTGACTCAAGCTGATTTGTCTGCAGTTGGCAGTTTCAGACATGTGGATGGACACACTGCAATATCCTTGCAGTGTCTGCTGTATGTGGCAGCCAAGTTTCTTCCAGTCTTCGAACATAATTTGTGCATAGATTTCCTCAGATTGTGCTGCACAGCTTCTTAAGTACACACAGTGTTCTTATCGACACTCAATGTTTGCATGGATCCAGAATTTCAGCATAATTTTCTTTCAGTCTCCCTATCTCAGTCAGTCATGATGGTGGATTTTTGTTGCAAGTAATTATTGAATTTCTTCAGCATGATTGTGGATGTCTGATGCATCTCTTCCAGAACAGCACTGCTGCAATGTTAGTCAAGTTTCCCATCCTGTTCCTGATGTGTTACCTGTGCAGCAAAATGTTGCATTTTTGTCTTGGCACTCATGTTTTTGATGTGTAGTTACTCCTCTATAGTCATGTAACCATTCTGTTCATAGGAATATTGGTAGTGATGAACTGCAATAGTGACAAGGCTTTGGACTGCTTTGGACAGAGAGTCTTAGACTTTGACAGATCTTGCTGAATGATGAAATAAATGGAAAATGGAGATAGCTAATAACTCCTTGGAAAATGTGGCAAAATTCAAATACAGGGTTCCTAGTTTATCTGACCGATATCACTGGACAGTTCACAAACCCTTTTGCGTGGTGCCATTCAGCACATTGATTGCTGCTGTTTTAGTGTGCCAGAGTCAGAAACCATACATTTTATTTGAATGTGTTTGAATTAATGTTTGATTTTTACCCACTATTGTTAAAGAAGTTGCAGGAAAGTTTTAGTTCAATGCACAGCAGCAAGTATTAGATTTTCACTCACTATATTTAAAGAAAGTAATGGAAATGGTTTCCTTCACCTCGCATATATGCTTTACATGCAACAAACATGTTCATTGCTTATAAAATTTCAGTTGGAAAAACTGAACACACTACATCCTGAATGCTTTTTTTTTTCAGTTCCTCTGCAGTGCAAGGATTATTGCTGTATCCTTCATAATTTAACATTCCCCAACAAATAATATTTGCATGAGTTCAGATCTGGAGAAGAGGGAGGCTACAAGCCCCTACTTATTATTTTGCCACCATACAATTGTCTGCAGTCTTAAAAAATTATGTCAGAATGTGTGTAATGTATCAGTGTGAATGTACAGTCTCAGAAAAAAGAAATAGGCCCAATAATCCTAGTTGCACTGATAGCATGCTGCATTACAAACATTGTCATGGAGTGGTACTTTGCAGATTAACTTTGAATATTCTGTTATATTCTGTGAGTTTGCATATCCACTGGGATGAAACCAAGCTTCAATGCTAAACAGAATGGATGTGGGGTTTATTTTTACACCATGTGAAAGATGACTGTCAATAAAGGGGGCTGCAGCTGCTTGCTAGGTCAGCAGAGTTGCTTGCAATATGATAGGTGACAAGAAGTGATGAATTATGTAGATTAGATTATCTAATTTGGGAATGATGCTAACTAATGAAAATTGCATCCATACAGAAATTTAGAGCAGATTCAGTCTGGTGATTGCTTGTTACTGTTTGGTCCATAATCATTTGTCTTTGTATTGGCTGTCTTCACAATTCAAAATTAAAGTAAACAGAATGACAATTTGCCTGTTTTATGTCAGCACGGAACTTGTTCTTTTACAGTAAGGGGAGAACATAGCCTGAGGGTGTTCATGAATAGGGAGCTGGCGAAGACATTTTGGCCAGAGTGGGTGGAAGTAACAGGAGATGGGGCCATTTGGTCTACAATATTTCGTCTTTCAATTGGCTATCTGAAAATATAAGGACTACAACTTTTTGTGTTGTTGTACATGGGTGTAACAGTTGCGTCTCTCAAATTTCAGGAAGAACATAGTATAAGGGTATTCAAAAATAGGGTTCTGAGAAAGATATTTAGGCCTAAGTATGAAGAAGTAACAGGAGACTGCAGAAGATTGCATAAAGTGGAGTCTCATTATTTGTACTCCTCCCCTGTGTTCGGGTGCTCAACTCAAGGATGGGTTGGGTTGCGCACGCAGCACCTATGACAGAACAGCGGCCCTTCTAAAGGACTCAACTTCATAGGGTTCGTTTATTATGAAATGTAATAATATTCAGTGAAAGTCAACGACACGTATGTCCATAACGCTATATGCATAACGAAGTGGTCATCATTGCATTACATTTTATTAGAAATGGAAAGCACATCTGCACGCATCCAAATATTTCATATAAATGACCATCACTGACGGATGACGCAACTAGACTTGATGTTTTTGCAAACGAATTACAATTTCTATTGTTACAGTGACTGTAAATACGAATAGCAAAGTCAGCGATACTCTCTAACCGAGTGTTACTCGACAGGTTAGACTGCGGCTCAACGTTTGCATTCTCTATGCTCCGCCACCCCACAGGCAGCGATGTTGAACTTTCTGTTGCGAGCTTGAAGTTCATGCGTTTACGGTTCTTTTCTCCGTGGAGCTTGAGGCCAAGAGCAGGGATCGCAGTCAATCTCGTAGCGCCATACGCGGAGGATGTCGGTTGTGGAGCAGGTGTTGTGTGTGTGTATGTGGCGGTACTTCTGTCAAGTGTGTTAATTTGAATAAAACAGTACGACTGTGTATCCTGTAACATTTTGGATGTGGGATTAACAGTCACAAGTTCATGGTGTCTTCAGTAGGTGAGTGGAAATACGAATATACAAGTCTGTAGAATGGTAACATGGGGCAATTTTCATACACCATATGACGCTACGCGCGATTTAGACAGATGTGTTTATTGTACTCAGCAGTTCACTGTCTCACGGGTGTATGAAAGTTAAATAAGTGTGTAAAAGTGGTCGAATTCTGAATGACAATGTGCAGTCACCACAGTTTTGTAGGGCAAAAATATTTGAATGACATTGAAAAGCAACAGGTGTAGAGGTTTTGACAGAACCAGTCTGTCTGCATATGGAGTCTGCGGGACGGTGGAATGACTTAAACGTTACAAAAGCGGGTAAAATAATGTTTAGTGACAGGTTGATAAAACATATAGTACATGAGTTGCCAACGCTAGTTTCCGAAGCCAAGAAATCGGATATAGTCGTAATGGTACGAGAAGACAGTGGGCTGTCATGACCTCTGTAACATTTGTATTTCTCTTTGCGTACCGACAAGATAGCCCATCTAACGAATAGAACGCTGAAGTTTTGAGTGTGGTACTCTTGTACCTCTTACATACTTGTGGGGGAAAAGTGCCATATCAGTGATACATTGTACTGTAATATATCCACACAATATACCATAACCCCAAAACTGTTACAACTCGCCAGCCGGACACAGTTTAGATTTAGTTGTTGATTTTCTCGGAAGTAAGTCCTGTATCCTTTAATGTAGCTAGGTGAAACAAATAAAATGTACATATTATTAGAGTAAAGGAATGAAGTACGCTTTTAACATAGTTGCATACATACTAGACCAACATTATTAAAGGAACTCACGTCATCCGTGTTTGAATTCGCAGGATACTTTTGTCAAGCCGGAGAAAGCTTAGCAAGAAAAGTCGAGGAGATATCTGCCCAAAACAGGGGTGAGACATTTTTGTTTCAGCACGAGGTTCAGTTTAAACGTCTCAGAGCCCTGTCCGGAATGTAGCCAAGGCGTTTTTCTTTTGGCATTATGCTACTAAAAAACGAAGTAAGAAATGTTAATAAACAACGGAAAATTAAATGAGGATAAACTTATTGTAATTCAGATGTCTAATTTCCGATAATTCCAGTATATTGTCGATGACTTGCGTTGGGAAACAGTAAAAGGGGACGGTAACTTTATTGGATACATTTTGTGGTATGTTCCTCTTACTCCTTGACATTTTGTAATGGTTTATTCTGATGATGGTTTAAACAAAAAGCCGAAACATGTAGCTAGCTATTGTAAACAAAAAGAAATTTTTGTACCGGTGAAGTTATGTCGACTGAGTAAAAAAACAGTACGTTTGTTTCGTGGGAGAAGTACGAGTGTGCTTCGGGACATCTTTACGACTTGAGCTTGCGGTTTCTATTTTATGCATGGAACATTGAGGAGAAGCGTAGCGCAGCCTCTGAGATCTGCTGTTTATAATTAATTATTGGTGTTTTAGTAATTAACTTACTTCGTGTGTGAAAATAACGTGTATCACGTAGGGTATTTTGGCAAGGAACGGGGTTGCCACCATTGTTAAAGTAAAGGTGAAGTTGGAGGGCGTGGAGGAAAGTATGTACATTTCTGGCCGTGGTCTCTGGTTGAAGGTGAGTGGACAGTTTTCTGTTCCGATCACTTGACCCGGAGGTCAAGTTCGTTCATAGTCACTGGTGAAGTTTAGAACTGGTCTAGACTAGTGGGAATGTGGGAAAGAAGGATTCTGGTCCTGCAGATGATCTGGCCACTGCCACCAGACCTCGGGCTCAGTTGGGTAGCAGTCCTTGTTTGGGAGGTCCCGGGTTCAACTGTCAGCACAGAGACTGTCTATCTGTGGCTGCGGTTTCTCACACCTTTTGAGTCCGTTCACGCACATGCCAGCATAGCACTTTTTTTTGCCATAGCGCAACAGCCGCTAGTGGGCCTGGGCCTACTCGCTGTCGAGGCTTCACACTCGGTAGGACTCCTCTGGACGAGTGATCAGCCCGACGCAAAGACCTCTACCCGACAACACACAACACTCACAACAGAAAGACATCCATGTCCCCGGTGGCATTCGAACCCACAATCCCAGCAAACGAGCGGCCGCAGACCCACGCCTTAGACCGTGCGACCACTGGGATCGGTCAGGATAGCACTTATGTGCGCAAATTTAGACTGCGGACGCTTCCTTCCACATCCTTAGAAGTTTATTTTTACTATATATCCTGAGCTGCTGACAGTGTCGTTAAGTGAACTGCAAATTAAAAAAAAAAAACTGTCTCCAAGTGACAGCTATTCCAGCCCACTGTTTGTCAAAATTTGACCACAATGATAGTATCGAGTTTGAATTAACTGTTAGGGTTTTCTCTGTGCGTACATTTCCTCCCTCTTTCTTATTAGCTTCCAATATCAGTCTACAGAAAGACCAGAAAGTGGCTCCGGGGTTTTAGAAAGCTGTCTGTTTTGTTAACCGTTGTACATACTGAAGAAGAAAGACTGAAATGAAGGTTAACCCTTTGAAGACGACGAAGCGTATCTGTTTTATATAAGGACTCAGTGCGTACCGCGCTGTAAACACTCTCCACTTAGGTTATAAAAACCAATCTCTTAATGTTTTATAAGGCAAAAGTTGCTGTTTGTTCTGAGATCCGTACAAAACACATAAACGCAATGTGGGCACCACGTAGAATTTTTTAATGTTAAACCTGGTGGTATGTAAAGTTACCGCTAGGCTTTAAAAGGTTAACTCAGTTTTCTGCTTGCACTCCTTTCATGAAACAGAAGATGTCTAGCCCATACACATCTCAACGTTTCTGCTGTGTATTGTGTTCAATATACACAGCAATCCGTGGTTTCGAGTCCAACTAAGCGGGCATCCTTCCGCGTGCACCCGTACACATATTTTACATAACCCCACAAGAAAATCTCATTTGGCGACAGATCTTGAGATCTCGGAAGCTTGGTGATCGGGTCTTCGCTCTTCTGGGATGTTAGGCAGCGTAGATTGGTTGTTACCGACGTTTCAGGACAGCCTACGATGAAATTTGAAGATGGGACCGATAGTTTGTCCCGAAACGTCAGTAACCACCAACTTACGCTGCGTAACATCCCCAGAAGAACAAATACATCATTTACACCTCGGCGGAAGCCTGAAATCACGCAAGTGATCGGGCTGTCTCTCCCACCGTTACCTGTATTGATATGCTGCAGTCCGGAGTTCGAAGAAGGCGAAGTTGAAACTTTTGAGAAAGACGGAACGCTGGCTTATTACAGCAAGTGTTCGTAATGCACCCAGTGACAACCTTCGGGGGCTTGTGCGGTAAGGTAACCCCATAAATGCAAAGGTGTATACGCTGAGATCAGTTACAGGCACTCTGTTTTACGGCGAAATAAGCATACGTTGTGGGTCTTACCACAAGAGAAGCATACGACGCGCAAATCTGTTACTACACACAAACTCTCCTTAATTTCCATGTTGGTTGCTTTTGGTATGTGTAATAGTTACGGACAGACAGTCTCGTGAAAGCCTGGACATTTTTAGGCGCGTTCAAAAAATTGCAAAAAACGACTTTCGGCTTCGTCCCGTCTGTATGTCTGTCCGTTTGTCCGTCCGCGTGGAACAACTCTGCTCCAACTGGACAGGTTTTTCATAAAATTTGATATTTGAGTATTTTTGGAAACTGTATCGAGAAAATTCAGATTCGATTAATATCGGACAAGAATAACTGGTTCTTCACATGAAGACCTATGTACACTTATGATATCTCGCTGAACTTCTTAGAATGAGAAATCTTTCGGATAAAAGTGGTAGAGAAAATCAAAACACGCACATTTCAGGTTCGGTAACTTTTTTTTTTTCGAAAATCGTGCCGTTTGTGACATAATTTGGAAAAATATGGTAGAGCCAGTGAGGTCAAATATGACAATATAATACGACGCATGCGCTGTGCATGCTGAATATCTAAGGCAACAGGCACACACTCAGAATATGTCATTCTTATTGCTTTTCTACGGCGACAATGCTTAGGGGCCGCGGTGGCGCAGTTGGTTGAGGCACTGCGCTACAAACCGGCAGGTCGCGGGTTCGATTCCCGATGGTGTCAGTGGATTTTTCATTGACATAATCCTGTCGGTCGCACTATGGCCCTGGGGTCGACTCAGCCTCTAACAGAAATGAGTACCAGGAATATTTCCTGGGGGGTAAACGCGGCCGGTGCGTAGGGCTGACAACCTTACCACCTTCAAGCGCCGATTGTCTAGAAATCTGGGAGCCTCGACCTCCTGGAACCCTGTGGGCCTGTCCAGGCCTGTAGTGGGACTGCTTTACCTTTTTTTTTTACGGCGACAATGGTTACGCGAACGCGCCTCGATGTTACGTTATAAGTACATTGTCTGCGTAGTTTATATTGAGAGCCTTGTCACATTTCGCAGGTAACGTGCAGCTGCTTTGATATAGCTACCGCGTTCAATCTAACTAGTAGTCTAAGAGAGGTGTTAGCTGAGGGGGGGGGAGGCGTTGTTGAAGATTTGTATGGGGAACTGTCATGATAATCTCTCGCTTTTAGGAACGAATACAGATTGAAGCTTAATGTGTTCCATGTCCGTGCACTATATTATACAAAAAACTTTAAACACCAACGAATGCACAAAGAGTTTTTTCGTCAATTATTATACACTGTTACATGTTTCGACCCTGCTGGGTCATCTTCAGGGAGAAACCTTCCGTTGTCGTTACACTAGGTTGCACTATACAGTTAAGCGAGAATGTGCTGTTGACTGTGTGCACTGCGCCGTTTATGGAGGCGTGAATTCTTTGTAGTCTCGGCTTGTACACATGCGTGTAAACGGCACAGTGCACACGGTCAACAGCACATTCTCGCTTAACTGTATAGTGCAACCTAGTGTAACGACAACGGAAAGTTTCTCCCTGAAGATGACCCAGCAGGGTCGAAACATGTAGGAGTGTGTTATAATTGACGAAAAAACTCTTTGTGCATTCGTTGGTGTTTTAAGTTTTTTTGTACAGATTGAGGCTGTTAGAGAACAGGGGAATGAGGGGAATAGTTGGAGCCAAGTGGGAGGAAATGCCTAGGGGCTGGAGAAAAGTGTATAATGATTATCTTTATATTCCGTAATCCTTAGTAAATGAGAGTAGGGTGATAGAATCAAGGATGGGCGGGGCGTTTAGCGTGCATGGAAGAGTCATCAAACGCATTAAAAGTTCTGTGCGCAGAACCCGAAGCAAGGGACCACTTTGAGGACCTAGGCATCGATGGGACTAACTATAATATTAAAATGGATCTTAAACGGGATTGGAATGTATTGGCTGGATTTATTTGGCTCAGGATAGGGTTTAGTGGCGGGCTGTTTTGAACACGGTAATGAACCAGCGGGTTCCATAAATTGTATTGCACTTCGTGACTGGCTGAATAACTATTAGCTTCTGAAGACGGATTCACTCATGGAGCTGGTTGGTTCATCTCATGTTTAAAGACAACGACTTGTCTTTCGTGACTTGCAGATGTGTATACCGTGTTTTAAAATGTACGTACTTGCACTGACAGGCCGTCACATAAATACAGTAAATGGCAGGATCTGTGTATTATTTCCGACGAAAATGAACGCTCCACCATGTAGCGTGACAAGTGCATGTGTGTGGGAATTGGGATGTAGTTTCACACATTCGTCGCCTTCGTACTGGATGGAGGGATGGAGTCAGGCGGTCAGGTGTAAGCTCCGGTCGCTTCATCCCCGTTGAAAGGGCCTTTGACAACGCATGGTAGCTGGTCTGAACGCTTTGAAGAAAACACTCTTTCCTGTGCTGGGAATCGAAACTCGATTCCTCGGTCGTCCATCCCGTAGCGTAGTCAGTATATTAACTGAGCTACTCCGGCTCGTGTATTCTGAAAGACGCTTGTTACTCAGTATTTACACACGTCCACACCGTAACGGATCGCATAGTGCAGGGTTTTCTAAGAAGAGTTGTAATTACGCGTGTGGTCTAGAAATGCCGTGCTTTTAAGGAATCTGAAGATTCATGTCCATGTTTAAAGCCCGAAACTGTAGCCTTCGTGAGAGAAAAAAATCTTGACACCCTATTTCTGTTGGATCTATTTTGATCGTATCCTGTCATCCACTTCTAGGTCTCCCACGTAACACTTCGTGACCAAAATTTTGTGTTAAATTTTATGCGCGCTACATATCATGTCTTCCTCACCGTCTGTCAACAGTAGTGGTTACTGTGCACTTTATGTAGTTTTTGCCGTGTTAACCTTAAATGGGTAGTAGCAATACTTTATGTCGGCTGATCTACAGTTAAAGTCATCGCGAAATCGCCCTGAGAGACTCGGTCAGTCCTCAGAATAAACAACGATAATTTTTGTGAATGTCATTGACCGAATTAAATTAATAGCAAAATTACCTTATAACAAATAAGAGAAATGTTTTCTGTGAAGTAAGAACAGAATCAAATCCATCCATCCATGTATGGGGCTAAAGCCCCTTCTGGGCCCTGGCCTCCCTCAAAAGGTACCCCAGTTTTTCTCCAGCCTCAGCTTTTTTTTCCTCAATTCTCGTAATAAGCAAACGCTTACGTATTATTGAGCTCAGTTTAGAACGCGTGAAGCTACACATCCAGTTTAGAACGCGTGAAGCTACACATCCAGTTTAGAACGCGTGAAGCTACACATCCAGTCCCCAGTACATCTTCACGACCCTCTCCGCGAACTCCACGATATACGACAGAGATATTTAACGTTCTTGTGGCGGTGACTGTGAACACGAATGCCTTCTGGTTCTGGAGCGTGACGCCTGTGGTATAGTGGAAAGTTACGGGAGTTTCGGAGGACATTTCTTCCGCTCTGAAAATGGAGGCCGCAGTTTCCTCCGAATTGTTGGTAAATCTCTGCCAGATTATACGGCGTTATATTCCTGAAGACATTGATTGGACCTTACCTGTTATGACCCCATCGTAATATTGCCGTACCAGAGGGGCGTAGGGTAGACTTCAGGCTAGACTCTCTCTGTCATGCGTCTTTCCGTCCCACCTAACTAGTGGGTGAGACTTCAGACTAGTCCCTTTTAAGGACAACATGCCCTTCTGTAGCCAAAACATGAGTGATGGGGTTATAACAGGGAAGCTGCCAGTGATCTATCACCTTGCAGTCTGTGTTCTTCACTCAGCCAAAAAACGTAGTTGCTCAGATGTAGAGAATAACGTGTAAAATGATAAACAAGCCAAACGCGGGCCCAATTTTTATAACGTATGTCCTATTCAGTATATTATTTCCTGAAACCCATTAGAATGCACACGTGAAGTGCTTGGCGTTTGTTTAACAGAGTGACACCAAGTAACTTCATCTTTAACCTTTTAAAACCTAGGGGTAACTTTACGTACGACCAGGTTTAAAATTAAAAAATTCTACGTTGTGCCCACATTGCGTTTATGTGTTTTGTACGGATCTCAGAACAAACAGCAACTTCTGCCTTATAAAACATCAAGAGACTGGTTTTTATAACCGAAGTGGAGAGTGTTTACAGCGCGGTACGCACTGAGTCCTTATATAAAACAGACACGTTCCGTCTTTAAAAGGTTAATCCCCGGTCTCGGCACAGCCTCTGTCGCAGGTGCTTTGTCGCATTCGAAGTCGGCGTATACTGTAAAGTTCCGGCAACTGCCGTGCTTGGACCGGAGATTAAAGATAAACTGTGTGCTATTGCAAGGTAAATTACTTAAAAAGTCCTGTATGGCCCGTAGTTCGAAATTGTATGTTCGTAATATGGGCCCCTGACCAATTTCTTATGACACTAACGTTATTCGTGTCATGATAAATTTCTAACCACGCATTTTTAGGCGCCTTCGCCAAATTGCGAAAAGCGACAGTTAGGTTTGTCGTGTCTGTCCGTCCATTCGCATGCAATAACCCGGCTCCCGCTGGTCGGATTTTCATGAAATTTTAAATTTGAGTACTTTTCGAAAATCTGTTGAGAAAATTCAAGTTTCATTAAAATGTGACAAGAATAACATGTACTTTACATGCAGACCTGTGTACATTTATAATAACATCTCGCTGAATTCTTCTTAGAATGAGTTATTTCACACAAAAGTTTTAGAGAAAATCAAAACACGCGTCTTGTGTTCAGTACCTTTTTTTCCTGAAAGCCAGACAGGCCACGGATGGCAATATAATACAGCGCATGCGCTTTGCTTGCTGGATAGCTAAAACTACAGACACACACAATATTCAATACTTACGGCTTTTCCACGGCAACACTGGTTTCGCGAACGCGCCTTGATGCGACGTTTATACGTACCTTGTCTGTCGTGTTTGAAAAGGTTATTAATAAGAACAGTTTTCGCTATGAATGGGCCATAACGAAAAGCGCTGAGGGCGGCGGGTGGCTCGCGGGCTAACGTATGGTCGGTCACTCCTGTAGTATAAAGTTGTCATATTTCGTACTGATATGTGGGTTTTCTTCATCATTAGACATTGTAAATTAATCAAATTAGAGGTTGTGAAAATGTGACAAACTTCCTAATATGTTTCCTGGTTCATATTAACACTTTACGGGGGACTCGTTTTAAGTGCATGGGGATCTGAAAGTGTAGCCCTTTGTGGCAAGAAAAAGACATTAAGAAGCGGAAGGAAAGTGCTGGTTGTATTGAGTGAACACAGCACAATCAGCAGTACCCAGTTAAGTATCAACATACTTACATTTTGACTGTTACATGTATGTGGAGGACAGATGGCGATGTCTTGTGAATGCGGTAATGAACCTGTAAGTTCCATAAAATGCGGGGACTGTCTTGACTAGCTGAAGGCCTCTTACCTTGTCAAGAAGGTCTCTGCTGCGCGGAGTTGGTTGCTTTTTTTGGTCACTTGTTTTATTGAAACTCAAAGCCACTCTAGACGACTTTTCGAAACCAAAAACGTGCAAAATGTGTTGTTGGAGATCTGCTCTGAATCCAAGCAGCTTTTTAAATCCAGGGTCGCAAGCAAGGGCGGAGGGCTGCCGGGCTGTAGCCCCCAGAAACCCCCCTCCCCCCAAAACCGAAATTTAAAAACAGAGATTTTGTAGACACGGTGACATAAATCCTTTTACGTCATTTACCGTTCAGCCGGAATTGGCTGCTGAAATCAGCTGATGACTAGCCCATTAGAACTTTGAAAGTAAATTAATAAAATTAAAACAAACAAGAAGATTGGACACTGCAATTGAGCCATGGACTATGTAGTTGTATTCGTATGTGTATAAATGCAGTTGCGGACGGTGTGATGTTGTACTTAAAATATGATTTTTGTAACATCATTTATAAAACCAAATATAAATTATATGCACCTGCGTGGAGGTTTACCTCTAATCCCCCACATCCCTTCGTAGTATGCATAGCCAAGATTTTACCCTTTGTGTTGTCAAGAACGCTGGCCTTGCGCTGTCTTCGGATAGACAATAATTTCTAAACACGTTCGTAAGATTTGTGTGTTGTTGACGATTTAAAGAATGCCTGGCCTTGAGAAGTCTTCGTATAAACAACAGTTTCCGCACACGTACGTAAGATTTGTTTATTGTTGATTCAAAGAATTCCGGGCCTTGAGAAGCCTTCATATCAAGTCTCGGAACAATTAGCACATGCGTACGAGAGTTCGTTGTTCCACTTTTGCGGGGTTAATATCCGTGGCTCGCTGCTTATGGAGGCTGCTAACCGCTAAGCGTCATCACAGGAACGTGGATATTCTTCAGGGGAGGTCGGTCAATGTCCATTGCTTGTTTCAGCATTTGTTCAAGTTGATTCTTCTGCATTTTCCAACTAATTATTAAGCGACCCTTTATGTGGAAGTTGCTTACAGAGTTTGTAGGAAGAAGTTACATGGAATACCTAGGCATAGGCGGAAATGTAACTAAAATTGATCTTACATAAGTATGAACTGCCCGGTTGGAATCCTGACTTGTTTCGTGGCTTCCCTTTTGCTTCAGGATGATCTCGAGTCGTCATCCAAATAGGCCAGTACGGTTTTCTTGCAAATCATTTCACACCGTTCATGATTTCCTTCCGCATCCCTCAGATTTATTTAACATGTGTATAAACAATATTGGCCGATCCCAGTGCCCGCGCGGTCTAAGACGTAGGTCTGCGGCCGGGCGCTTGCTGGGATCGTGGGTTCGAATCCCACCCGGGGCATGAATGTTTGTCTCTTGTGAGTGTTTGTGTTGTCAGGTAGAGGGCTCTGCGACGGGCCGATCCCTCGTCCAGAGGAGTCCTACCGACTGTGGTTTGTGTCTGAGTGTGATCAAGTGAAAATAAACAACCTCGTCACCTGTGAGTAGGTAGAAGAGGGAAGGACTGCGACGAATAGACAATGTTGTCTTTAAATACTCTTAAGATCATACAGATTGGTTTAGCAGTAAAAATCTATATTTGTAACTCGGAAAGTACTCGATTCAGATCTTGGCCGTGTTACCAGCTGTTCTCACCTTTGTCGTGGATTTTCTTAATACTTATGTTTAAAGTGATTGCTAAGACATCTGCATGTACATCACAAACGTCTGCTTCCATATCGTTGCAAAACGCCCATAATATTATTTGGATACTCTGTGACGTAGGTTGAAGCACTGTCATTAAATAACCCAGTGATCGGTCTTTGTATGTGTTGTATAGAACGTAAGGCCAAACCCTTCGTGGGCACATTTGACAGGGATGTGGGTATTGTGTTCGTAAACGTCACGTTACCGACTGAGCTGTCAGGATTGTCGGTCACTTGAAATTTGAGATATATTGGTGTGGACAAACCCACATCAAGTCCCTGGAAACACTCGCCTGCTATTAATTAAATAAGGAAATAATAGTGTTTTTTTATTTATACATTGTTAGCTTGCTTTCGGTTTCTCAGATTACGAAGCATCTGATTGTTGGATGAATAGTGTACGGAAAATTGGAGGGAATGCGTAAGGAAGCTGTCGTGTCGTAATTCAATGTAGTATTCCGGACTTTGTATGGAGGGACTGAGGAAAACAAGACAGCAAGTTTCCGGACCGAAATTTGAACCGGGACCTGCCGAATACGAAGTGGGAATGCTAGCTACCGACCTGTGACGTACGCTGTGGATAAAACAGTTCATCTGATTAAATATGGATTTTTGGCGAGGTTGACGGTGTGGACTCTAAGCTGTGGATTGCAGCATAGCCAGATTCTGCTTGCGGAAGAATATTTGTGCACAGTTTGCGTCTGGTAGTTGAAATGTGCCGCTCCCTCTTTTTTTTGGAAAATCACGCACAGTTTGTGTCTGGTTGTTGAAATATTCCGCTCAAAATCTGCTTATGGAAGAATATTTGGGCCCAGTTTGTGTCTGGTCGTTGCAATATTCTGTTCCCAATCTGTTTGTGGAAGAATATTTGGGCCCAGTTTGCGTCTGTCTGGTTTTTTAAATGTGCCGCTCCCAATCTGAGCCAAGCGGATGAGAAAGTGCAGTTCTCCGAAAGTAATTAGCAACATTCACATTTGTAGTCCACACGTGTCTTAGGACTAAAATACATTTCTTCTAAACACACACGTAAAATCTCTTCTGGGTCAGAACGCGGATACAGGAGAGAACCTGAGTGCTGTAATTATGCGTAGCTTTCACGTCCAGTCGGAAGAGTTTGTTTTGTGTCTGTGGTTTCTTTAATGATACTGTCACTAGCTCAGGCTTTATATCGTCCAGTGATAGGCTAATTAGCGACCTGATTAATGGATTGCAAGGTGTTTGGAAGGAAGCTGTTGTGGCCTGATATGACGGCCTGTTTCAGCGTTTGCCTTCAGGGAATGAGAAGAGCCTCCTTCATAATAACAGGCCTCCGGGCCGAGGTTTGAACGCGGGATTCCCCACTGCGGGGGCCAGGGTTTCATCCCAGTCCAGTCCATGTGGGATTTATGCTAGACAGAGTGACAGCGGGACAGGTTTTTTTCTCCAGTACTTCGGTTTTCCACTGTCAGTATTATTCCACCATATTTCCATACTCTCTGACACTATGACCTGAGCATGGAGCAGCGTCGTTAAATATAGCTTCCTGACACGAAGAGTGCTAACCACACGACCGTGACGATCATTGCGTTCGTGACATTTGAGTTATTCACTATGGTAACCATTAAGGGAAGGGCTGTTCGTGTGTGACGCCGTTGTGTTTGGTAGATAGGAACCAACTCTTCGGAGGAACGTGTGCACATAATATAAAAATTTTACGCGATTCACTTTTGTTTAATTAACTCGAAAACCGTAATACTTACGGCATTGTATGTTGGGTCGCCCGTCAAATGTTTCATTTTTGTGTGTGCAACTTTTTTCTCCCCGGAACATTTTCTCTGCGTAAGTGTTCAGCGAGTAGTTTTAGAATTTCACTCACAAACTGCCGTAGCTCTTCATATAAGGTGGTCTTTATTATTGACCAGTTCTAACCAAAATTGGGACATGTGTAAAAATTTGAGGGAAGTTCGCTGATATTAACCCTTCAAAGACGAAGCGTGTCTGTTTTATGTAAGGACTCAGTGCGTACCGCGCTGTAAACACTCTCCACTTCGGTTATAAAAACCAATCTCTTAATGTTTTATAAGGCAAAAGTTGCTGTTTGTTCTGAGATCCGTACAAAACACATAAACGTAATGTGGGCACCATGTAGAATTTTTTAATGTTTAACCTGGTGGTACGTAAAGTTACCGCTAGGCTTTAAAAGGTTAAAGGCGAAGCGTATCTGTTTTATATAAGGACTCAGTACGTACCGCGCTGTAAACACTCTCCACTTCGGTTATAAAAACCAATCTCTTAATGTTTTATAAGGCAAAAGTNAAACACTCTCCACTTCGGTTATAAAAACCAATCTCTTAATGTTTTATAAGGCAAAAGTTGCTGTTTGTTCTGAGATCCGTACAAAACACATAAACGCAATGTGGGCACCACGTAGAATTTTTTAATGTTAACCCTGGTGGTACGTAAATTTACCGCTAAGCTTTAAAAGGTTAATGTTCATTAGTGTAGTGACTAGGCTACGCGTTAGACAACTGGGATTGTGTTCCCGGCATGGGGAAGAGCATTTTCCCATCACCACTCTGTACATACCGGCCCTAATACTCACCCCTCAGTCCAACCCGGCTCCGATATGCACCACTCTGTCTAAACCGGCTCTAATACTCACCGAGGGCTTTTCGCTCGAGGTTAAACTGCAGGGGCGTGAAGTTACCGGCTGGTATGTGTCTCGTGCCCAAGTTAGTAATTTGTGGAGCTCTACATCCTCTCCACCCATACGTCATCAGATCGCAATGTTCTATTAAATTTTATCTCTGGACTAGTTAGAGGACCTTGGGACGGCTCTGAACCCGTATTGAGGGATATACTAATTAGCATATAGGCTTTCGAGGTTCTTAATCCAATACAGCTGAAACCATATGGTTGGTTTGACAAACATATTTGACGGGCTGTTACAAGAATAATGCAAATCAAGTCACTTGGCAGCTTTGGATACTGTGTTAAAATAAACATGTGTAAGATATTCAAATTTTAAAATCATTTCATTCACAGATTTATTGAATTGGAGGCACCTCATCTTTGCATCGTATCGATACGACGCCACAGGGGTAGCCAAAATGCCCGCGAAAGCAATTTCAGTTGTACGAATAAGGTCATGTCGGCGCATGTTGGACCGTTACGTTTAACCCTTTAAAGGCGAAGCGTATCTGTTTTATACAAGGACTCAGCGCGTACCGCGCTGTAAACACTCCCCACTTAGGTTATAAAAACCAATCTCCTAATGTTTTATAAGGCAAAAGTTGCTGTTTGTTCTGAGATCCGTACAAAATACATAAACGCAATGTGGACACCGCGTAGAATTTTTTAATGTTAAAGCTGGTGGTATGTAAAGTTACCGCTAGGCTTTAAAAGGTTAAGTGTATACCGCTCGACATGTTTGTTTTCGCTTTCAGAATCAATTACCACCCGCTCCGTGAGTTTGCCTGTCAATAGACATGTCTGAGTCTTAGAACCGCAAGCGAATTGTCAAAATACAGAACAGCTGCTTTTGGTTTGTGAAAGAAATTAGTATAATTCTCAGGTCTGCAGCTCAAGTACGTCCGTGTATCTGTAAATTTAACGATGCTGGTTAATCTGCGTAGGTTACGTAGGAGGCGTTCTTTCTTGATCCGTTTGGAGGTACGTTCACAGTGTTTTACTTAGAAAAAGGCGGAACAACTTAATAGAATTCATTCCATTGTGTCTTCAGGAAATATTCATCATATGCATGCTCGATATGTATAGTATCTGTTATTTGTACAGATTATTCTGCTATACACTTTCCAAATTCCGCGTGACATGTACTGTATGAAAAATCAGCCAGTCTGCATCTTACAACCAACACCCAAGGCTCTACCTGTATACCTATATACCTTCGCGCGTTTGTTTTTAGTAGTTAATAATAAAAAGCATGTATGCCCAACATTACTGTTCAGCTACCATCGGCCTTATATAATTCTACAATTTTATTGCAAAACAAAGACATTTTACATCTGTGGGATCCCCCATGGAATATGCCGATGTCCTGTATATTGCATTTTTTACCCGCCATTTAATGATTCTATGTTTTAACCTGATGATAGTCGATATCTAGAACGAAACATGTAGCTTTTAAATAGAAACACAGTTGTGTTAGACTGACTGTTTAGTATTGTCTTGAAAAAGCGGAATGCTCAGGATAGTGGCACCCGCGACACTAGAAATGAACATGGGACAGCCCGTATTTGAGTAAGGAATACTAAGCACAGGGCCTCATTAACACTGTGAACACGAATTTGAATATCTCTCAGGAACGAGATGTTTGTGCACGCTGCAGGCCTCACGGTGGACTGACTGATAACGCATTTAATCAGTCGTACCTTTGATACACAAAATGTACATTGTGATTAGAGGGGATCAAATTTCGAATTCGGCATTAGCGCCCAGAATTGCTGACAGTGCCAGCGAGGTGTGTGTTCGTTTCTGTACATTCCTGTGAACCCCTTTAAAGCACAGTGTTAGCTGTGTGGCTGCTTTTTAAGGCAAGGCCGAAACATGTTGCAAATAATAAAATAGGCTGTTGTGCTTTGGCTGGCTAGATCTATGGTAATTCTAATTTTATGGCTGCTGCTTCAACATAGAAGCTGCAGATGTTTCCCAGACAGTGCACCTATATATTTCATATGGTCTTCCGAACAAATAGCAATCATCTACTAAACAGTATTAGCTGACTGGTCTTCGTAGTGGAAACTCTGAGGTAGGAAATGGTTTGGTTTTACGTTATTTAGGTTAACGTAGGCACGAAGAGGGTTATTTACATGTTGCGTACGCACACCAATATTAAGTCCCGTTATGCCGTAAAATAAACTATTACTGAAAGAAGTGGCCGGCCAGGATAGCTCAGTTGGTATAACGACTTGCTACGGGCTGGACGGTCCGTGGATCGAATCCCGATGTGGGCGAGACTTTTCGCGCCCGTCTAGACCGGCCATGGGGCCCACCAGCCTCCTGTACAATGGGTACCGGGTCTCTTTTCCGGGTTAAAGTGGCCAGGGCGCGGCGCTAACCGCCCACCCCATCTACCACCGAAGTTAAAGAAAGAGTACAGCTGTACCTCTCTTCCCCCCTGGGCCTTCATGGCCTGTTCTAAGGTGAATTCTACCTTTACCTTTACCGCTTACTGAAGGAAGGTTGTGGAAATTGTGTTCCCTTTTCAACAGCCAATTCAGCTGTGGGTATTCACCATCAGTATCCCGTACTGAGACATTTTAGGAACTCATTTTACATTATTATTTACAAATGGTTTTTTTAGCATACTTTCCCTCTAAAAACGAAAGATAGGCCTGTTAGTCAGGATGCTGTCTGTGTGTACTGTCTTCGAGATTTTGGATCATTTGACCGAATCTCATGAAACTTGTATGGCGCATGCGCGAACGTGCGAGTCGGGGGGCAGCACGAGCGTCAATTTCAGGGTCCGAAATTATATACGTTAACAGCCTTGGAAGAATAAGAAACTTTGATTAGGTAATGTTGTTGTATGGGATCATTGTTTGATCAGACCCATACTGCTGGGTCCCTTCCCGCTGCTGTTCCAATTTGCCGTGAGGCGGGGTCCACGGGTTTCAGTTTAGTGTATTGCAGTTAATACTAGGTGCTTGTCACAGCAAGTAAAGCGGGTGCAGGGAAGTGGTTTGCTTCGGCCGACAGCCAACCCATCACGTGTAACAAGCACGTCACACGTCTCGCCTTAAAAACACATTGTTCAGTTCACCTCTAAGTTCTGTTGGTGGAACTGAACACATCACGTCTTGAATACGAAGATTATTGCTATGCAGTTTATCCTGCTGCATGCCCCACACGGAAAAATCGCACTGATTAGACCTGGCGAACGAGGTCACGTTTTATTGTTCAGTCAACTAAAGTAATCCGTAAAGAATGCCTAGAATTGCTTGTGTTGTGAGTAGTTGGCAATGGTTGATGAGAAAAAGGTGTAGGTCTTGTCGTAATTGGACAGGTGTTCAAAAATTGCCAGAATGTGTGAATTTGTATGAATGTACGTCAATTTGTGGTATCAGGAAAACAGTATGAATCATTGTTCGTAGCAGTATGTGTAGAGTATTGAATGTGGACACTAAAAGTAGAGCTATCCCTGTACAGGCGTGGACAGGTCCCTAGGGCTGCAGGAGATTGAGGCTCCCAGGCTTTATATACAATCGGCATATGAAAGTGGTAAGGTTGTAAGCCCTACGCACCGACCGCCTTTACCCCCCAGGAGATATTCCTGGTACTCATTTCTGTTAGAGGCTCAGTTGACCCCAGGGCCATAGTGCGGCCGGAAGGATTATGTCAATGAAAGATTCCAATGACACCATCGGCAATCGAACCCGCGACCTTCCGGCTTGTAGCGCAGTGCTTCAAACACGGATTTAACATTACGTAATGACAGTTCGTGGATTAAAGTGATTTTTCTGCATACCGGTACCTGTTATTGTGAGAGGTCACGAATCTGCTCAGATGTAACCGTGCTATATCGCTAGACAGAACTAGTTTCGTTCTGTTTCTCAGGCATGCACCATAAGGAGGCACGAGTTCACTAAATTCACTTTTTGTAGGAGAGATGGTGTTTAGCATACATATCATACTGAAACATGCGATCTGCCAGTGGGTTGCACGTTGCGACTAAAGGTGCAAAGACAAGTTTCAGAATGACATTTCTGACAAATAACCCTCCGACTTCTGTGATTGGTCTAGCAACGAGAGACGGCCTTCTTTCCTTGCCAGGCCAATCCTTGAGGGACATCACGCAGTTCTCATTGGTTAAGATTAATTACAATTTATGTGGGAACATGACGTCCTCACAGAAACTAAAGGATTTTTGCAAAGGATCCTCTAAGTGAAACTTCCAAATTGTCGGGTTTCTAACAGCGAATGTCACAAATGTCACAAGTGGAAAGAAACAAATGAATTCGAGAAATTCAAAGGACTGGTTTCCAGTTAAGGTGTAGACTCGGCAATACAGACGAATTTCTGCCCCCCCCCCCCCCCGTATGGCCAAACACAGAATTTCAGAATATTTCCACGTTCTCATACTAGGACGTCTTATGTTTGGGGTATGAACTCCGTGTTGGCAGCAAAGATTGTGCGGCTGTAAACGAACGGAGACTGTTGTGTGAATGCCCCTCGTTTGTTACAGGATAGTGTTTATGTTGCCGACAAAAATTTTAAACGTGTAGAATCGAAGTCGGGTATACTAAAGTCAGTCAGGTTAGAACAACAGAACACCAGTTTTCTCTCTGTGAAAAAAAAAGAAATTCGTAGCAATGTTCCGACGATACTTTCTTCCTATACGACATACTTTGAAAGGCTCTTTACAACCAGTTCTCTTCAGCTGACCTACTAAATCTGTACACATAGTGAGTTGTTTCAGTTGATCCGGTGTTATTCAATGTTTCGTACAGCTCTCTCTGCTAGTCTGTAGATGCAGGCTTTTGTACGGGTTTTTAACAGGTGTTTACTGCCCCTCTTTCCGTTATACTTGCCGCGTACATTCTCTTTACACGCATTAAAGACAGCCATGTGAGCGCCTGTGAACTGTACTACACCTTCTTGGAGCTTCCTATTTGCTACTAATTACTGACTCCATGGGGCAGTGTACACCAGAAGCTGATTTCTTCGCCTTTTATGGAACCGAACTTTCTATACAGTGTTTTTCAAAACCCGCCTCTTATCTTTATCCTGAGCCGCATAAATCCAGTCCATACACTCTAGAACATGAAGACTGAGACAGTACGTTTCTTCGAAACGTTGCACGCGGTGGCACAGCTGGTTGAGGCACTGCGCTATAAGCCGGCAGGTCGCGGGTTCGTTTCTCGATGGTGTCAGTGGTATTTCTCATTGACATAATCCTTCTGGCCGCACTATGGCCCTGGGGTCGACTCAACCTCTAACAGAAGTGAGTACCAGGAATACTCACG
>BLKM01000211.1:211161-229635 GCA_013340265.1 Coptotermes formosanus
CCCCCCCCCCCCCCCCCCCCCCCCCCCCCCCCCCCCCCCCCCCCCCCCCCCCCCCCCCAAAGGTGGCCGGTGCGTAGGGCTGAAAACCTTACTACCTTCTTGTGCCGATTATCTGGAAATTTGGGAGCCTCACCCTCTTGGAGCCCCAAGGGCCTGTTTAGGCCTGTAATGAGATAGTTTTTTTAAGTTTCTTGGAAACGTAGGTAAATTTCTAGCAGACTACACGGCGTCACGCTAAGAAAACCGTAATCTTCATGGTCGCTGCCGTAAGTCCCAGATCTTCACGTAGGCTGTGTAAATTCCCAACAATATGTGTTTCGTGCACAGACGTTTCAGTCATTTCATTTGTTTATGATGTTCGGGACGCCATTGCGCTGCGTTCTGAACAGGCTTGGATACAAATGCGTTGCCCACTGCGTCAAAAGTAAAGTTTACTCACACTACCAAAATTGCTGTTTACTTTCAGTGAAGGTAGTAAGCAGGTTCCTACTGAAAAAAAGGAACGGTTATTTAATTGGCTTAACTGTTCTTCATTGGTAGCCATGTTACGAAGCATGTTTCAGATTAAGGAATCAACAACACGAGAAAGAACGGAGCTTGTTCTACTGTACAGGGACTCCAAGGCCACCTGGCATGTGCACTTTTCAATGCGTTGCTTCATTAGACACATCAGCATTCTTCTCGCACAGCGCATAATGTGCTTCTGCCAATTTGATCTCCCGGATTACGGAGCCATTATCAATTTAGTGTACGTGCCTACCAAAAGGTTATTTATTTCATTTAGCTTTCAGTTTCATTATTTTCAACTTGTCTCTTAAGCGCTCGAATCAATTCAGTGGATTTCACCACGTGACACCGAGGAAGCTGAATAAAGTGGTGACGCCTCCCACATGTCGTCGTCATAGTCCTTACGTCTTCTACCTACGCACAGTAGATGTCGAGTTTGTTTGTTTATTTTCATTTGATCACACTCAGACACATACCACAGTCGGTAGGACTCCTCTGGACGAGGGATCGACCCGTCGTAGAGACCTCTACCTGACAACACAAACACTCACAAGAGATAAACATACATGCTCCCGGTGGGATTCGAACCCACGATCCCAGCAAGCGCTCGGCCGCAGACCCACGCCTTAGACCGCGCGGGCACTGGAATCGGCCTCCCACTTGTTCTCGGGAGGAAAAGAACGTAAAGGGGCCCGCATACATGCAATTAGGCCCAAGGGGGAGTAGAGGTATAGCTCTACCCTTTCGTTAGCCTCGGCACTAGAAGGGGTGGGGTGGCTAGCTTCACGCCCCGGCCACTTTACCCCCGGGAAAGACCCGGTACCCATTGTACAGGAGGCTTTTCGGGAGGTGCCCAGTTCGAATCTTTTCCGGGTCACCGTGTTTGGTGACTGAGCTTCCCACGGTTCTCTAGGCCCTTTCTGTCAAATTCCGGGTGATCACCGTGCATTACGCCGGGATCAATTTCACATTATTTGGAAGCCTGTTCAGCGTCATTCAGTCATTTCACGTATGGTTTTCTGACTGCGTCGTCAGATCGGTAAAGGAATTCGCTTATTATGCCATACGCGTTCCGACACTGCAATGTCATCATCTATGTCCTAATGTTGTACGTTGCAACATACTGTTGGAGCGCACTCTGGGTTCGAAAATCCTCAGACCATGAAAGCGTATTTAGTAAAAATTAATTGCGGTGGAACACGGTGATCTGAAATCGATAGAGAGTGACGCCTAGCGCAGTCGATCTGCATTCGTTGGTTTGGAGTCAGAACAAACGTAAAATGCCTGATTGACGAAAAGAATTTGTGGTCATTTCGTAGGGTTTGCTTCAACATTCTCTGTAATTTTTTTTACAGCTGCGCGGACCTGCTACTGCTGTTGAGCAGAAAATTTTTACACGACCTGACGACTTCGCGGCGCTTTAAACGTTTTTACAAAACAAAATTCCAGCTGCGCGGCAAAAATTCAGTGAGCGCGGGAGAATTTCAGTTACTGTGCGGCCGCGCACACGGCGCACCTTGGAGGGAACATTGGTTCTGTTTTTGAACCGTTGCTTCACCGACAGAGTACATAGTTGCAGCTCACTTGCGGCAGTGCAGAATTACCATATCGCACAGTTAAAGCAACTTCGTGTTTCTCTTGACGGCATGAAGTTACTTGTTCAGGAATTTGTAAAGTTAAAACTCGGCACTGGGGAATTTTTGCGCTGAACTCTTCTGCTGTGCAGAGCACTGTTTTGAAAATACTGTGTTAATCTGGGAGGATACGTGTAAATAAAATTAAAGTCGAAATGACACTTACGTTGGACTTTTTCCCCATCGTCTGTAGCGTCCCAGTTCTGCTTTTCTTGTGTCATAACGTACGAAGTCGTAAAAGCTACGGATTCGAAGCGTGCGCCATACTTCCGTTAGCCTGAACTGATATCCGTCCCCGGACCAGGAAGATTAAATCGTTCTAAGGAACCCAGCAGAATAATTTTACGTGATGATAGAAGCACAGCCACCTCTCTAAACGTCGTTTTAACAAAAGTCATATGATACGAAAATTCTAGTAAGCCTGTGTGTGCCAGTTTAATTAATAGTACACCTTTTCTCACAGACCTTTCGACCTGAGAATAAAAATCACCCTTTGCTGGGAAAGCTTGAAGGAAAGAAAATACCCGGAAGAATAGGCCGTACATAGGAAGATAATGGGAAATGGTTCTTAAAGAAACAATGTGGGATGTGTGGACTCTCTTCGTTTGGGACTCAATAGGGACCAACAAACAAGGTGAACCTTAGGGTTCTGCAAGAGGAGGTGACTTGCTGGACTGTGCAGCTGTTAGCTTAACGGCAGGGACCATGGAGTGTGTTCAGGTGCCCAGATTGTTTCGCAGATAGCAAAACCATATAAACAAGATATTCAGTAAGAACTTTTCTTATGTCTTAGCCACGTTTGCATATAAGCGGAAATAGGCATAACTTGGCCAATAGCGTTGGACGTGGGGCGGCAAAATCGGTCATGGATATTAGGAACTCAGGTGCCTCTATTCTGCTTCCCGTAAAACGCAGGTTTTTAATTTTTTCTGTCTTTTCACCAGCCAAATGATCATTTTGAAAATATCTGTCTTTTTATTTGCCCCTCATCAACTCAGTAGCCAAAAAGTTATTGGTAGGTGGAAAAAATATTGGGAAGGCGTTGTCTCCCCACTCCCCCCCCCCCCTTTCACCCCCCCTCCCCTCTCAAGTTACGCGTATGTACGCGGAAATCTTACGGTTAAGTTTGATCTAACGAGCCTTACGACCGGTACAGCGTTTCGGAGGATGGTAGGTACTTAAAGTAAAGTCTAGACGTGCGAAAGTGTACATGTCAATTTTCTGCACTAGATGGCGGTGAGTGATCAGCGTAACGCCCCGGCGTGTCTATCCCGGAAAAAGTGGATTGGGGGGGGGGGGGGCTGGGTGCGCCCCCCAGAGCCGGTCCTAAGGCTGTGAAGAGCAACATCTCATGCCCATACCAGGATTCGAACCCAAATTCCTCGGTCTTTGAGCCCGTAAGTTAGTCGCTGTAACGACTGAGCCGTATTTTTATTACTTTTGCATCACCTGTTCCTCTTGGTGATCTCTTGGTCTGCGCTGCTGTAAGGTAGCTGGTGAAATTCATGTAGAAAATCGAACACCTGAAGTGCTAATCCATCACCCGTGAGGGAACACTTAATGACTTACATTCGATGGCCAACTTTAATATTTGTTAATTGATTGGATTCCACAGTGTGAACATGCGGCCAGATAGGAGCGTGTCTTTCCGAAAGCATGTCAGAGAAAGCTTGACTGACGACAACCTGCTGCCGTGGCCACTTGACTGTTTGTGATGAAAATGTCAAGGCCTCATTGATATTCTCTCCGACCTTCATATGGCTTGTTATTGCTTAAAAAATATGTATGTGTTTTTGTACGCATTTCGCTTTGTTTGCTATAAGCCATTTTGACCCCGTCACAACACGGCGCGTCCTCAGGTTGCGGATAGAGGAGGCGGCCTGCCTGTGTGGAGGGTAGCAACAGGTGCTCGTTTGGTGCGTCAGCAGTAGCCGGCAACCATCAAAGGATGCTCTTCCAGCTGGAGGGTAGGGCGGATATAAGACTCGAGTTATTAACGCCGCTCTGAGAACCGCAGCTCTTGCATATTCCAATTCTATTCCACAATTCGGTTAATGTTGTTAGGGACATAATTATTGTTGACGGGGGAGTCATACGGACTGTACGTATTACACACAAATTAAGTGCAGCTTTCTATACAGTGAGATCAGTTAAGCCCTTTATGTCACAGGAAGCGCTGAAGATGGTTTACTGTGCCTATTTTCATTCTATTATGAACTGTGGTTTAATACTCTGAAGGAACTCTTCACATAGTGCAAAAATTTTTAAAAGACAAAAGAATTATCACAGGTAGCAGAAGTAGAGACTCATGTACAGACTGTTTAAGAATTCAAAAATTTTACCTCTTCAATCACAATATATACTTTCAATTTCATTTCATTTCATTCTCTTATTTGTGGCTAACAACACATATGCATTGGAATTAAATTCTTATATCTGTAACATAAATACAACTTCCACCAACCTTCATGAGATTTATCAGTATATCAAAAGGAGTCTATTTAATTGGCATAAAAATGTCTAACAGCCTCCCACAAAGTATCAAAAATTTATGCGATAAACATAAATAATTTAAATCAGCCCTAAATAATTACAGTAGAACATAAAGACATCAGTTTATGCGACACATCGCCTATAGACTCAGAAATTCTGTGGCACCAATTAATTCGTCGCTGTTAGCCATAACATCATACTCCTCTGTTATAACAACACTCGTTTATAACGACACAAAATATTCAGTCCCTTTCATGACGTTACAACCGAGTTCGACTCTATTTATATGTTCATTTCTTCTGCTCTGTAGGTGAATACTTTAATGTGAATACGGAATGATAAACTGAGCTAGATCAGTTTTCAGCTAATAGTATTGTACCAAAACTACTGTATGTATGTAAAATTTTCTTGAGTTGTTCTTTATCCAAAGGTTTTAATCTGTTTTTGGATTTATAGAATGTAAATAAATTTAAATTCAAATTCGGATAAACGCACCGCATGGCGAAACGCGGAGCGTTGAAGTGCGTTAAGGCAGGTGGCACATGTACAGCAGTTTGTTACCACTGTGCCGCATTGAAGGGGTAGCAATCGAAGGAGCAGTGTCACTGGATGTATTGCTGCAAGAAGCACGCCATCACAGTTCCGTTATCGCACGCATGGGCCAACAAGCAGTAAGCTAATGTGTCGTCCTTGAACTGGTGTGTGCTTTGCGTGGAAGCGACGTCGTAATGAAGGAAAAAAAGAGTCGAGCGTGTTGCGTGTCCTTGTTTTTGCCTGCAGGCTGAACAAATATGTGGATATCAGCAAGGCACACCGCCGTACCGTAAATATCCAGTCATCGGTTTTGCACCCTGAAGGCCCCTGTTAAATCCCACGCGGGACAAGGTCGTACTGGGACTGGTCTTTCTTCAAAGCGTTTCTATGTACATCTGTCATTATCATCACAACAATGATACATGTAAATTCATGTGTTACTTGGAGGGTGGACAATGCGCCCATTAGAGGCCGCAGGTACAAGAGCTGCACTCACTGCTCTACAAAAGAATAAGTAAATAAACAAATAAATAAATAAATAAATAATGAAACGAACGACCGAACGAATGAATGTAAAAGTGAATGTACAAGTGAATGAAGAAGTAATTATGTATGTGCCAGTTTTGAGCTTTTCACGTAGGTATAATCGAGGATTCCTGTCTTCTGGGATATGACGCTGCGTCGCTGCGTGAGTTGTTGTCGACGTTTCGAAGGAACGTGTTATCATCAAGGGTTCAAAGCCTACGAAGAATGCCGGAGAGAGTATATATAAATATAGGTCATACTCAGGACGTTCCATTTCGGTTACAGTCAATCAACAGACGTTTGATATCAAAGGACAGCAGCTTTTTCAATTAATTCTCATAACGCGGATTCCAAATGTAGATGCAACAACGTTTCGTCGCGTCACAATCTTAGTGAAACTGGTGGTTATCTTTTTTAGCCAGAACGCCATGTCTTATCCCGGCGTTCTTATAATTTTCATGAGCCGTAGTGTTACAGTCTGTTATGGTAGTGCTCGAAAGTTGGTTGTAAATTAAATAGTGGCATTGTTTCAACTTACGTAGTATGTGGTAATGAAGACTGCTGTATTCTGGGATGTGACGCCGTGAATTTTGGTGGAGGTGTTACGGCGTTTTTAAGAACCCAGCTGCCTTTATTTTCAGGGTCAGATAAGTTAACTTGTAGCCTGAGATGGAGGCAGCACGATCCTCTGGAAGTGTGGTTGCCAAACATTTTTGGTCGCGTGTTTCTTTTAGCTTTGAAAAATAACCACAGATCCTCACATCCTTGCTGACGTAACTGTAGAGTGTCCTGATGATAGGTATGTAAAATATTAAATTTATATCTCAGGACTGATTTTTAGATAGACCCTAATACATACCAGTAGCATACGTACCAATGCATTGCATTGCATGATTTGGCCTTAATTAAAATGATTGTCCTCGCTTTGTGGGTACGGAGGGTTTCTTAATTAGATATTCTAACGATCTTACAAAATTAACATATCGCCAGTTGAAGAAGTTCCACGATATTTTAACAAAAAATTACCTCTTTCATTAAAAAATAAGTAAACTTCAAAGTAGTAAGTACAGAAATGTGTCCACGGATCCCCCAGGAACTGCTCGCAGACCTTTTGGGATCCGCGATGCACACTGTTGAAATCACTGCTCTGGAACGTAGATCCCGATCTATCGATCTACACGGCGTCACATCGAAGAAGACAGCAGTCTTACGTGACCGCTGTGGGCATCTCAACTCTCACGTGGTATGTACATTCATATGTCTTGCACAAAAAGACGACAAGAAAAACACTGTGCGTGTTACGACTGCCTTACCGTAATTTCTGCGGTCATCTTGCCCGCTTTACACAAGACACAAGCGGTTTTTTCGTGCGTGTTGTCGAAAACGTGAAAACTCGTTGCAGCCTGCTAAGGACGTCGGAGACTGGCTGTGTCAGCTGAGAGACGCTGACGTATAGCCATACTGTAACTTCATCGTCAGAGTTGACTGAATTTGGTAACGCAAGTTGTGGGATGGCCTGTTAATGCTATGACCAGCTGGAATTCCAGCACGACGTTACTGTACACTGAACCTCTCTCGCGTTGTATTTCCACCGTACAGTGTCACGCATTAACAGCAACATCCACGATGATTTCTCTGTATTTGGGTTTACATTTAGTAGCGTTTTTAGATGCGTTCTTAAAATTGCGGAAGATGACTGTTAGCTTCATTGCATCTGCCTGTCCGTCCGAGCGTCCGTCCGCCCGCGTAAAACCACTCGACTCCCACTGGACGTATTTTCATGAAATTTGATATTTGAGTATTTTTCGAAAATTGTGTCGAGAAAATTCGAGTTTCGTTAAAATCTGACAAGAACAATGAGTACTTTACACGAAGACGTGTGTACACTTATGATAATATGTCGCTGAATTGTTCTTAGAATGAGAAATGTTTCAGACAGAAGTTTTAGAGAAAATCAGATACACATTTTATGTTTAGCAAGTTTTTCCCCGAAAATCGTACCGTTTGTGAGATAATATGGAAAAATATGGTAGAGTGGCACAGGCCACAGATGACAATATGTTAAGGCGCATGCGCTTTGCATGATGGATGACTAAGGCTACAGACACACACTGCTTATTGCTTTTCCACAGCCACAATTGTGACGCGAACGGGCCTCAATGTGACGCCATGCTTACATTGCCTGACTTGTTACTATCTGATCATTCATAGGAAGAACATGACTCATAGGCCTACTGTCACAGGGCGCCGCCATAGCGTTGTCAGTATCACTGGACTACGGATTTGGAAAGAAAGCAGTCCCCATTCGATTCCCGGTAAGGGTAAGAGATTTTTCTGTTCTTCAAAGCGTTGAGTCCTCGCAGTCTCCTATTCAGTGCGGACTGGGCGCTTTTTTCCCCGGGGAAAGCGTCCGGAGCATGAAGGTGGCTGGTGCCGAGATTAAGAAGGAGCGGAGCTATACCTGCGCCCTAATGCCGTGAACTTTTCTTCATGTAACTGCCTCAGTCCGTATGGTGAAGCTAGCAGGAGCTGGATTTTGTCGAAGTTACTATCGTCTGGGATGTGACGTCACGTCGTTTTGCAGGTGTACTGTGCATTCTGGTTTATGTTAAATTTTTCAGAAATGCACAACATCAGGGTTTCTCGTAATCGCCACGTCTGTGAATGTCAGCGTGTGCAGGATGTTGTCTGTGGTCCAAATTTTACATACTTGGCCCGATTATTCTTTAGTTATGACAATCATACCGAAAGCTAAACGTAGATTTCATGCGACCGCCTTGCTTTACTTTCCAGACAAATATAGCATCAGAAACAATTGAATATTTTGTAAAGAACTATTTTCAACCCCAATTTAATGGCCCTGCAGTAAGTGCTATGTTTGGAGCTAGTCGTTTTCACCTCAGAACTTCGCAGGCGTTAAATGTTATGTACCCAGGAACAAGAACAATCAATATCTGATGTTACTTCAGTGATACCAGCCACCAGACATAATATTTGTATTAGGTCCGTTTTGAATGGTGTGGAATTAAAAAATGAAGAAGCGAAACATGTACGAAGTACTAACCGGTGACGTCATTTTATGAAAGTCAGTCGTGTTTATTAATTCTGATACATGATTTTTTGAAGCTGCCGGTTTCCAGAAGACTTCTGTTCTCCAGAATTCTGTCTGCATGACATATGTACCTCGTTATAGTTACAGGTCCAGTTCGTATTATCTTACACTCACCATAACAGTTCTGTAAACCTACGAGCGTTAAGCATTACACTTTATGAAATGTTGCATAATTAGTTACGGAAACTTGTTTTAGGATAAGAATTATAGCCTTTAATCTATAAAGAATTATGCTTTTAGTTGCTGGGATTGTGAAGCGACGATGGTGTATGAATGAAATGCGTGGAACATTGCTGGAATCATACTGTCTGGGGACAACCGAAATAAACGGCAGAAAACCCTATCTCAGTGCCACTTTGTCCACCACAGATCTCCGCACGCTAAAGAGATGGAAAAATCGTGGAATGCAGTCTGGAAAGACTGAGGAAACCACGAAAGACCTCTGTAGGTGTAGCCGCTCTCACTTGCCGAGATTTGAAACCAGAAGCTTCTAAACACGAAGAAGGAATGCTAGCCACTTGTCCGCGACGTTCTTCCACGTTTTATAGCACAGCGTGTTGTTTTAGGGATGGTAATTACGAAATATGAAAGTGTGCTTTCGGAATGTGTGTGCACGGAATGCGCCGTTGAACGTTTCGTTCCTGTTGCTGTCGTGCTTCAGCCTGCAGACATATCAGAATGTTTTACGACCAGAAAGTTGCAACAGTGAAATAGCATGCGCTGAGGCTGTTTGCTGTACCGCTGTAGCGCGGGGCCCAGGCTTGTAACGGTAGGACACGCAACTGTGTGCAGGTCATGATGACCATTGTAGGTGACTGCGGTCTGAGCAAGGAACCAACAATCCAGTTGCAGTATTTGCTTGAATTTCATGCATACCTATCATTTGAAGTTACGTAGTCTGAGGCTGTGACGCCATTGTTAAATAAACGATAACAAATAAACTGTTCTTAACAGTTTAATTGCTGTCGACAGCTGTGGATGTAATCAACACTTTTGGAAATGCCGCCAACATAAAGCATAGTCAGTTTTCTAAAGGTACGTGTGTATGGAGGGTTTTGGTGGCGAACCTTAAGGAAAGAGACAGCTTGGAAGAACTAGACGTACGCGGGAGTATAATATTGCAATTGAACTTTAACCTTTTAAAGCCTAGCGGTAAAATTACGTATCACCAGGTTTAACATTCAACAATTCTACGTGGTGCCCACATTGCGTTTATGTGTTTTGTACGGATCTCAGAACAAACAGCAATTTTGCCTTATAAAACATTAAGAGACTGGTTTTTATAACCGAAGTGGAGAGTGTTTACAGCGCGGTACGAACTGAGTCCTTATATAAAACACATACGCTTCGTCTTTAAAGGTTTAAGATATAAGATTTGGGGGTGGACGTGAACTGGATTTATCTGGCTCAGGATAGGGACAAGTGTCGGACTCTTGTGAACGAGGTAATTAATGTGTGGTGATGGGTTTATGGACTTTATCCATCGTCCGAAGGGTAAAATATTAAAATATTAAAGATATTAAAAATTAAAATCACGACGTTTCGGAAGCTGGCTCTGCTTCCGTCCTCAGTGAATGGAGGGGGAGAAAAGAAGAACACCTATTCGGTTTGGTCCCTTAGAGCTTGCCTCCATCACTGGACCAAATTAATTAATTAGTTAATTTCATCCAGGTAATGAGGTTATTAATTAATCTTCGGCTTCCGTAAGATGCGGGGAGTTCTTTGATATCTGAGGAACTGTTAGCTTCTCAGGAAGGACTGTGCTCCATGGAATCACCTACATGTATATGGAGGAAATAGGCCTTGTAATGTACTGTACGTAAAACAACATCGAGGCGCGTTTGGACTTCTACATCCTGGACGCTTCTAAGACGGTCATGGGCATAGCATTCAAGCCACTGTGGTCAGTCACACTGCTTGTTGTTGCTTACAATTGTACTTATATCACACACAAGATATTATGAGCATTGTTATTATGATCTTTTATTAATTTCTCTGAAGAACATATTCTGATTTCCTGTGCGTTGAATTTGTCAGCCGTACATAACCTCAAGGGTTTTAGCTCGTCGAGATATTTTGTAGTTGCGAATTTCAAACGACATTTTATACACAATTTTTAGGTATATTCGTAATCTATCCACGCAGAAACTTTCGTGTTTGTAATACTGTATCAGCATTAATTGCACATGTTTATTTTCCTTAATTTTGCGTCCTGTAAGTCGCAGGAAGAACAAAGATTTCTTCGTAGTATTCAGAAGCCTGTTTTTCAGTTTTTCACAGTCGTTGCTGCTCAGTTACTGCAGAAGAGCAGAGCAGCAACTGGTTACACAGCCTACACGCCTGTTGCATAGAGTTCTAGCCATAGGCCTCTATGTATCTCCTGTTTTGTTAGTGCTGTGGTTGGGAATGGGGTACAACGTTTGTCGTGACTTCGCGTTCTGGACGTTTTCTTAGTTGGCTATAACATTCAAATACAAGGGTCACAATTTTTATCTTTTTTTTTAATAATTTTAGATACGTTATAGCATTCCACTATTGTTATTGTGGGCCTGTTATATGTTATTACTTGTTATTATATTTCTTCGAAAAGTGTATTAGTGTTTATGTGTCTACATATACCGGTCATAACCTGGAAGTTCACCCATTAGAAATGGTTTGTAATTGTTGACTTATGGGCAATATTTCGTACCCCATTTGTGGAAATATTCATCAACAATCTATCGGCCTCACGAAACTACAAATTGATTAAGAAATTGAAGACTTCTCTGTTTATTTCCTGGTAACAGCGAGCTGATTAGTGCAAGTAATACACAGTCGACCTTATAGACTTACACAAATCAGATTTACTGAAATGCGACTGTTCACTCACAATTTCAGCCAGCAGGAAACAATTATTGAAATTATGCTTACCAGTTTCAAGAACAAATTGTACTGCATGCGGTTAACACTGTTTACGTGACATGAAATGTCTTTTGATTTTCTTCACGAATTTTATCTGATTTTTTTTTCAACGGAAGAAGGGTGCAGCAAGATATTTTCACAAATTTACGTAGGTCTTCGTGCCAAGTACCTATTATTTTTGTCCGATTTTAACCGAAATTGAAAATTTAAGGACAGATTTTAGCAAAAATTCCAAATATAGGGCGGCCAAAAGAGAACTTTACACCCACATTAGTCGATGTAGGATTGTTCAGTTGGTACTGTGATACGCAACAATTATGACGTGTTCCTGTAAACTCGTTGTGTGACCGTTCAGTTGGTACGTATCATCATGCACAGCTGTTAAGAAATATTGTTGTGAAATCGTTGTTATGTCTGTTCAGTTGGTACTGTGATGCACAACAATTGAGAAATGTTTCTATAAAATCGTTTTCAGCTCTCACCACTGTTTTTATTCCACTCATTGTAGAAGTGAAGCATCTCTTGATATGGGAAAATTACTTTTACTTGTTTCTTGTCCGCCATTGTTTGATATGAGAATGTGACGTGTGGTGGGTGAGTGAGTGAGTGAATGGGGCATTCTATGTAGGGACTACGATGTACTGCGCTGTAGGGAGGGCTGATGCTGAAACTATATATAATTTATGTCTGATTTTAAAAACTATGCAACAAAATCATGTCAAAATCTCCGATCCGAAATCTGGTTAGGTTACAGGGAAAATTAAAACTGACTGAAAAATAAAATAATCTAGATACTTGGAAGTTTTATTTATATTTTTCAATATTCCAATGTGCTAGTCATCAGCCGATGTCAGTGGCTGATTTTGGCTGAAGCGTAAATCACGTACAACCTTTGATAAGGTAGTGTCTACAAAATCTGTGCTTTTTAAATTGCGCTTTGTGAGGAGGGGCTGCAGCCCGGCAGCCCCCCCCCCCCCCTTGGGTGCGCCAATGACACGTAAGGTGGAATATTCTTGTGACTGGTTGGAAAGATATGCCATTCACCGTTTTCACACATGATTGTATTCCACACGGTGTATTTATGTATTTCATGTGAGTCTCACAATAAACAGCAAATATTTCCCTATACAGCATTAACAGGTTTGTCTTTTGAATGGGGACTGAATGTCAGAAAGGAGCTGAAGGTTTATAAATTACTGCCTGAACTTAAGACTTCAAAAGAATCTTGAACTGTCGGCATTTGCTTCTTATGGTTTTAATATACTAGGTGGTAACTTGAACTGTCGGCATTTGCTTCTTATGGTTTTAATATACTAGGTGGTAACTTGAGTTTTCTCGTGCGAATTGATTAGCACACACGTGTATCGCGTAGCCTCTAAACCAAAGGTCGGTTATCCCGAGGGTGTCATAGTTTTGCTCACTCGAGAGAAATGCTGATAGACCCTGTCTTAATACTTACTTACTCGCTGACCTTTCATGGCCAGCAGTTGAAATGCACGTGGCATAGTTAAAGGACAATTCTCCCCTCCAGAAGGAGTGATTATGATTCCGTTCCTAGGTGCACAACTTGAGCTACCATTTTCTCCTTACATGTTTTCTCCTGTGTCACGTTTTCGTCCTGGGGGTCGAAGTGTGTGTAATTTTATGGTCTGCTTGTTGCGTGACCACCAGCAGTGATGGCGGAAATCTCACGGACGTATTCTTCGGGATCAAAAAACCTTATAGCTCTGTGATGTAGAAGCTAGACAACTGTCCACCCACTGCTGCTCTTTGGCCTCAGTTTAACCCTTTGAAGACGAAGCCTATCTGTTTTATATAAGGACTCAGTGCGTACCGCGCTGTAAACACTCTCCACTTCGGTTATAAAAACCAGTCTCTTAATGTTTTATAAGGCAAAAGTCGCTGTTTGTTCTGAGATCCGTACAAAACACATAAACGCAATGTGGGCACCACGTAGAATTTTTTAATGTTAAACCTGATGGTACGTAAAGTTACTGCTTGGCTTTAAAAGGTTAAGTAACGCTGATCTGTGAACTGTCTCCTCTAATGTGTTAGGTTGATCGGGCTTCTGGTTTTTTGAAACAATTGAAGCAAGGAGCGCTCACTTCATGGCATGGGAAAGTTGTCGCTCGTTGGTGAATAGTTCACCAGAACGCGTCGCCGGATTTTCCATATCATGGGAAAGGTCAAACACCTGTTGCCTCATTTCTTGACCACTCATCGCGATTTTCAAGCGAGGGCTCACCCGTGTTCGCCCGGAAACGGAGAGGTCTTGCCGGAATATCCGTGCAGAGAACTCGTATAGGCTCAGGCAGGCAGGCAGGCAGGCAGGCAGGCAGGCAGGCAGGCAGGCGGAGCGGACGGAATAAGAAAGGAGAGCAGGTTGGTAATTGAGGAAGGAAAAATAGTTGAAGTTAAGAGGAGGGGCAGGGGGCTGGGTGGACGCCAGACCCGGTCTGATGCTTTCCAGAAGAGAAAAATATCTTGCTGTTGTCGGGAATCGAGCTCTGATTCCTACCTCGTCCTTCCCGTGGCCTCGTCTCTATAGCGACTGAGCTGCCTCTTCTAACGAACGTAACCCACGGTTTACATCTCACGAAATGTATAAGTCTGCATATTTCCCATATCTGCCTATGTACGAAGTGGAAGTAATAAACTTGATGTTATCCTTTCGGTCTTTGGCGTAACTGTTTATTGAATTTTGCCTTCCTGCAACAGTTTTTATTTTTCCTGCTATTAGATGGTGTCTTGTCGAACTTATAGGCATTTTAGACGCCGTGACTGCGAGGTTTGATGTTGTTGTCCTGCTTCCATGTTCTACTAGGTCACCCCTTCGGACGACTACTTTTTCGTGTGTGGATGTCTCAAGAGGCCATGTTTACAAAGCAACAGGACATGCACATAACATGCAAACACTTTAAGAAAAGTGCCAAATGGATGTTGGGCCACACCGACGTTTGTCGGTCGATATGTGTTTGGAAAACGGCTTCTTAGGAAATGGAGAGGTTCTAACTTCTCACAGCAATGTTGTCGAAGAGTAACGCTTTCCAGGTAATGGCGCCGTGGTGAGTGGTAAATAGGTGCCGACGTTTAGGGAGGAATTACTGCCTCCATCGTACGGTCTGAGTAGCCCAAGAACAGTGAAAAGTGTTTGGACTTACGAGCAGGCGGTATAGTGACTAGATAGGGCTGAACGGCAGAGGAACAGGGGTTCAACACCCGGCTGGGGCGAAGGAATTTCGTTTTTTTCCACACCATTCGGACCGGCTGTGGGACACACACAGCCACCCGAGGGGCTCCTTTATCCACGGTAAAGCAGCTAGGGCTAAGCTGGCCACACACCTCCATCTGGTTCTGAGCTGTACTTTATGCACTCCAGCACAGCTTCATTTCGTGGTGCGCAATTAAGTACAGAGGCAACTTGACCTTCACATAACGAAGAACATCGCAATATATATTGACCATATTCATTGAAATTAATTCTTTATCTGTTTTTCATTTATATAACTACCTTCTCAGTAGCTTAGATTATTTGTTTCGTTTTGTTTTGTGGTCCTTCCCTCTTCTACCTACTTGTTCACAGGAGATGTCGAGGTTTACTTTCTGCATTTCACTTGATCACACTCAAGACACACACCACAGTCGGTAGGACTCCTCTGGACGAGGGATCGGCCCGTCGCAGAGACCTCTACCTAGCAAAACAAACACTCACAAGAGACAAACATCCATGCCGCCGGTGGGATTCGAACCCACGATCCCAGCAAGCGCTCGGCCGCAGACCTACGCCTTAGACCGCGTGGCCACTTGGCTCGGCAGCTTAGATTGTACAACATCAAATGGTGGATTGGTTACTGAGTAATGAGCTGGGAAGCTATGGCCTCTTCTACCCAATGTTGTTGTTGTTGTTGTTGTTGTTGTTGTTGTTGTTGTTGTTGTTGCACTTATCACACTTAATGGCACACACGATCGGTCGGACTCCCCTGGACGAGGAACTGGTCCGTCGCAGAGAACCTGTACTGAAAACACACAACACTCACAGGAGACAGATATCCGTTCTCCCGGCTGGATTCGAACCCGTAAATTAGCAAGCCAGCGGCCGCAGACCCACGCCTTAGACCGGGGGGCCACTCGGATCGGCCAAAGGAGCAGGCTGTGCCCCAATTTAAGGCACTATCCGGACATTTGACACGAAGCAGTACGGTACATCAAAATGGCGTAGTCATGACAACCGAGATTCTAATCTGGCCCTTCCGCATACCAGTCATTCACGATGTTCAGTGTGTCTGGAGATCAAGGGCTGTGTCTTACGAAGGACGCGAATGCGCAGACAAATATGGTGAGAATGCGTGTTGGAAAATGTCCAGTTTGAAAACCGAGGAGGATGTGGGAATTGGGAGGAACTGGCTCAGTACCGTGTTTTGTGGCGGGCTTTTGTACTCTGGGCTGAAAAATAGAGTTAATTCGAACTGGTAATTATATTGTTGAAGTTGCTTTGTAGTAGGCCTGTGATGACGTAGCTGTGTACAGCTATTGTTAAGGAACTTAAAGAACAGGTCTTTTGTAATGTGTGAAATGCAGAAGTTCACTAGAAAGTGTAGGATCATAAATTCGTTGGCCCCAGAACAAGAAATCCTGTCATGGTCGAGATGACTTCTTTAACTTTCCGCTTCTGTTGTTCACCTGATGCCATCCCACGTTACGTTTCACTCCGCCACCGGGAGGGCCGTTCAACAAGCATTCACGTATACAGCACGCCATGGAAGGGGGACAGTAGAATTCTTTATAAATCTTACAGCATCAACATAACAATGAAGTTACAGATGGCTTTTTATTGGTTAATATTTCTTTTACTCTTGTGTGTTCTCAAGAATATATCTTTATAGTCGTGAAATTAAGTTTATTCTTATCTTTATGACAGGAGAACATTTTGTTACTGCTACTTTAACTTAAGGAACCTGACGTGGTGGATCTTTGGACAAATTTTTAACGCCGGAGCTGTAAAGTTTCACAAAACTTAATAAATAATGAAACGTCTTTGTAACAACTGTGGCTGTAATAAAATTCACACATCAATAGTAGCTGACAGTTTACAGAAATCTTCCAGTTTATTTATAGTGATGACACATTGTGCACCCTGCCGCCATGCTGGTACCTCTGAAGCCACAAACAATTGTGATTTGAGGTTTTTACAGCTCTGATGATGAAGCAACACGGCGTCATATCCCAGAAGACTGTAATCTTCTCAAGCAAATGTTTTGTGTGAGATTTGTAATAGCATTTGTAATCTCTAACAAAAAGTTATATTCATGATATTGCATATTTTAACGGAAGTGTATTTAGTTGTATGTATGTACACTTCCACGTCTGTCTGTCTGTATGTATGTATGTATGTATGTATGTATGTATATATGTGTATATGTATGTATGTACTTGTATGTATGTGTATACGTTTGTATGCATATGCATACATACATGTATACATGCGCGGTGTGTACGTGGCTTTCGTAGCACATTGCTAGGAGTAACTTCACGAATAAAGACCCAATGAAGCAGGATTTTTGAACGCAAGTCACCAGGCTTGCTTTTCTCTTATAGGCCTACAACCTTCCAGTCTTAGAGGTTTTTTACTCTTCATTTTGTTGTTTTATTTGCCTTTTATGAAGAACTTGTCGTCTAAGTATGGATTTGTTTACATTAAGGTTGTCGAACTTAACCTCTAAGATTCGCATCGTTGCCAGGTTTGTAAATGTGGAGTTACTGTATTTGATGTACAACGTGCAGGTATCTAGGCCTATGGTCTATCTCCGTGCCAAATGTCACGTACCTATTTCCGTGGGTTCAGTAGCTGTCGCTGACAAACTAAAAGCTGAAGATTTTTTTCTACTACTGTGTTGTTATTTTACATTTTACAGGAAAGTTACCAGAAGCTACAGGCAGCATTTTTCAAACTTATCCCTATACATTAATTCAGGAGTCGAAGGAACCTGACGCTAGTGTTTCTCCTGTCCGATAGTTTCGCGTGTGTGCCGAGTTGTTAATGGTCGGAGGGAATTATGGCATTGGTATGGCCTGTAAGAAGCATAATGTTGTCGCCAAGTTTCGTGAAAATCAGTCAGCTTGCTTAGTGGTGAAGGGGGGTGAGGACACTCAGACTCAGAGGTCGTGGTGATATCCGTAAGGAAGGGAAGTAGGGTAAAAATAAGGGATGCGGGTTGTTACAGACAAACTGTGATAGAAGAAACAAAGGTGTGGTAGCTGAACTGGAAACAAAATGTAAATAGGATCCAAGGTGTTACACTATGATAATGAGCATACTTACATCGCAAGAGACAGAAACGTGGGAAGACCCAGAATTAGACGGAAAGGCCAGTTTTAAAACTTCTTAACATGGCAACGGTCTTGTTCCCAGCATTCCTGGAGGAATAAAGCTAAGAACAAAATGTGTGCACGTGTGCAAACCTCTACTATCTTTATATAAATCGCATTAAGTTACTGATAAAATCACTTCAACAAATACCAAAATTCGTATATTTATCTTGTGGGTTATGACACCACGTGAACGCCAGTTTTCATATGCAAGGTCCGTATTTTATCTGACAAATATCATCTGTTCTTGTCGGCTCGCTTGTGGTATAGAACTTGGCTTACTCTCCAGTGATCTCTACGTCTGCGTTTTCGGAGGGAGGATATTATGTCTGGAATCGTCACAGTCGTCAGTCGGAGTGGCGATCCGTTTGCAACATCGCGTGTTCGGCCTTCCCCCCCCCC
>BLKM01000211.1:229708-467171 GCA_013340265.1 Coptotermes formosanus
CCCCCCCCCCCCCCCCCCCCATTTTTCGGAGACAGTAAACTCTCATCGACATGTTAGGCACATTCGGACGCCAGTCGTCTATTGATGGGACTAACTAATTAACTAACTAACTGACTGACTGACTGACTGACTAACTCACTAACTTAACTAAACTAAACTAACTAACTAACTAACTAACTACGTGGAGTAGAAACCTTCTTGGGAAGCTAACAGTTTCTCAGCTGGTCAGGAAATTCCCCGCATTTTATGGAACCCGGAGGTTCATTGCCGCATTCACAAGATCCCGCCACCTGTCCCTATCGTGAGCCAGCTCAGTCCAGTCCATTCCCCTCCATCCCATTCTTGAAGATCCTATTGACGGTACGTGTAACTAAACTGTATGTTGCTTACAGAGCAGTTTTGGTGACTGAATAATGAACAGGGGGTGGTGGTCTCCCTGTTCGCCAGATCTGAAGTCATGTGAATGTGTTGCTTTTGGGGCTTGTTAAAGGATGAAGTGTATAATGTGAATCTTTGTACCAGGTGTGCACCAGGATTTTTTCCTTGCGCGCGCGTGTGTGTGTGTGTGTGTGTGTGTGTGTGTGTGTGTGTGTGGTGGGGGAGGGGAGCTGACCCTGAGGCTATATACAATTTATGTTTCATTTTAAAAATTGTTATAAAAATCGTGTTGTCAGTACAACATAACACTGTCTGCAACTGCAGTTATATACATACGCATATAACTGCATGTTCCATGACTCAATCACAGTGCCCTGTTGCCTTTTTTTTTAACTTCATTAATTTATTTTCAAAATTCTAATGTACTGGTCGTCAGCCGATTTCAGTGGCTGATTTGGACTGAAGGGTAAATCAGGTAAAACTTTTGATATCATAATATCTACAAAATCTGCGTTTTTTAAATTTCAGTTGTTGGGGGTTTGGGGGGGGGGAGGCTGCAGCCAGGCAGCCCCCTTGGGTGCGCCCTTGCCTCATAGTGAAGACGATCTGGGGCGGGAGGGAGCATTCAGGGTGTAGCGTCGCAAGTTTGACGAGCAAAACTTTGAAGTACAAAGAAAGACTTGTGTTTTAGATGTGACAGGTGTCTGCGAGCCAATGAAAACCACCGCCAGCAGCTGTCGTACCTGCGGTATCAATTGCAATACACTGAACTAAAACTCTCCGGCACCTTCTTTAAATAAAGTAGTTAAAAGCGTAGTATTAACTGCAATAAATTGAAGTGAACGCGTTGACAGCGACTCGCGGCAAATTGGAAAGGCGGCGGGAATTGACAAACGATCTTTGCCAGATAAAGTAATGACGCTATATAAAGAATTAAAGTAACTCACCGTTACTGTAACATTTTGAGATCTGCGGCGGTCATATTTCATGTGCCAAGACCCAGTAGGTTGAGCATTGTAATAATGTCTTTCTGCAGACATAGGCCTTTTGCTGCCTGAACTAATGACCTTGGCGGCGTTGTTTGGAAAGTGTCAGCAACAGCGCCGATTTTGCTGACGTTCCAGTCCATAGCAGGAGGCGGTGGAGCGCGGTTAATAGGCCTCCGTGCACTCGGCAAAATCACCTTCTCGTACATCATATTCGTGCTGTTTTTCCAGTATAAAGAACGGGAATTTTACCGGTTGTAGTGTTGCTGAAAGAGACAAATTTCTTTACCAGCTGAATGAGTGTTAGCTTCTTAAGAAGAACTTTCCTGCATGGAGTTGGTTTGGTGCTGCAGGTTGTTACAGTCCTGTTTCTGAAGTTTCTAGTTGACACGGCTTTCTGTTCCAGAAGACGGGAATCTGGGTTCAGCTAGTTCTACGTGAGTGTGAAACCTGGTCTGTCTCCCTAGTCACAGATTGAAGGCAGACCTACCATCTTGCTTGCGTTAGCCGTGAAAGTGTATGGGGAGTGGAGGTTGATTCGGCAGTATATGTAAGTGAGCTGTCGGCTTTAAGGCCCTGCCGCTTTAACCACGAGGAAAGTGCTGATTAGAATTTCTAATATAAACCAACAGATGCACAAACTTACAAATCACTGTATTAAAACACCCCTACGTATATTTCGGTAAGCAAGTCACCATCATCAGGGGGTTACATCAAAAGTTTTTATCGCTGATTACATGTAAACACTATATGGCGCTATATTAAAAGATACTGTCATGTCAAAGTTGAAAGAGTACACTGTGTATTGTTCCGATTTTTACATGACGACAACAACAACAACAACAGGGTATAAGCCATTCCAGTCGTGCTCCTCCTCATTGGGTGTTGGTCTGTCCATCTTTTTGTTGGTTGACCAATTTTTCTTCTGCCGGTTGGACTCTATTCATACACCAACTTCGGAATGCGTGTATCACTCATTCTTAATACATTTTGTCCCCTTGCATGTATAATCCATCATAATTTTATTTAAGTTGTGTTATTTCTTCATTTGTACGGTCATGTACTGTATAAAAACAGGGACAGCGCAGTCGGTGTAGTCTGATGACGAGGCTACGGTCTAGATGATCCGGGGTTCGATTTCCGACAGAGGCAAGAGATGTTTATTTTCTCCAGTACATTAAGACCGCTTCTTTGGCCTATTCACCCTCCTGTTCAATTGCTACCGGTTTGTTTGCCCAGGGGTAATGTGACCGGGTCGTGAATTTGATCACACTTCTCCATGTAATGACAAGGTTAAGAATGAGTGGAGCTATACATCTATTCCCCTTGTGTGCCTTCGTGGTGCAGACAGGGACAACTTTTACATTTTTCGTATAATGTAGTCCTGCAACTGACTCAAAAAAATTTCGACTCCGTTATCTCAGTTCTTCTTTCATGCTGTTTTATAAATAACAATTCTCACACACGTTTAGCATGGTTGGTTCCGCCTTTATCTCCTGTAATTCCAGCAGCATTTTCTTGTTACTTGTTTGAAATGTGCGTCGAATTATTTCACACTTCTATTGAAACCTTTGTAGCTCACATTCTGCACGTCATTTTTATTTATACACGATACGCGTACGTCCCAAGTAGTAACGTAGTTTTTTGCCTGCTCAGTTGTTTTGCTGTCAGTAACTATTTTTGCTGTAATGTGCTCACGCCATTTAAGTGTCATGGTTTGTTTTTTAGCAGTAGAAATTTTGAAGGCATTTTTCCTACATATTATGTTTAATGTGCATGATGCCCCCTGGAGGTGATATTCTGTATCAGCAATTAGTGCCTGATTGTTAGCAAACAAAATGGCGTGTAGATTATGTACACATTTAAAGTTTCGATGGTACCCGGCACCATGGTCTCACTCTCTGTTGTATTTTTACCATTTTTTGTATTTCAAAATATTCTTGACGCAATGTAATTTTTGTATGTAGATAGGCCTATAAGCTTTGTACCACTGTTATTAAGTGTCGTGGCGAAATGTCAGTCATGACTTTCCAGAATTTATTTCTCATAACGTTTTGGGAGACTTTCTGATAATCTGGGAAATAAGTGAGAGTTGGTAGGTTAAATTTCCTGCGTTTATCATGTAGTTGATTATTATGAAGATACAATCCGCGCGTGACTACAGGAACATCTTGTCACACTCATAATTAAGTAGGTACGCCATTTCGTAAGGAACCTTGATTTATTTAAAATCGTCGGCGTTCAACAAAAGACACATGCAGCAAGCTATGCGTTTGCAAATTCTCACAAACTCCATTACCATTTCGGACTAAATTTGAACTGACTACATTCCTTAGTGTTGGGGCCGCGGTGGCGCAGTTGGTTGAGGCACTGCGCGGGTTCGATTCCCGATGGTGTCATTGGAATTTTTCATTGACATAATCCTTTCGGTTGCACTATGGCTCTGGGGTCGACTCAGCCTTTAACAGAAATGAGTACCAGGAATATTTCCTGGGGGTAAAGGCGGCCGGTGCGTAGGGCTGCTGACAACGTTACCACCTTCAAGTGCCGATTGTCTAGAAATCTGGGAGCTTCAACCTCCTGGAACCCTAAGGGCCTGTCCAGGCCTGTAACGGGATTGCTTTACGTTTTTACATTCCTTTGTGTATCTGAAATACGCATTTTGACTTTCGGTATACAATAATGATGGTGAATTCTACTTTTTGTATTAAGTGGCGTGATAACTGTCTCAAGATGGCGTAATACTGGAAGAGGAGTGATATGTCATACATATTTGCTAGTGTTGCCTGTGAACCACCATTTGTTGTCTTAGGAATAACAGAACAAATGATGCTGCTTTGTCAAGCAAATTTCTTCTAGCCCTACGTGGAACAAGTTGTTGGTAAATGTTGTACATGACATATACTCTAAATCTCACTCAATCAGTAAGTAAATCAATCAGTCAACCAGTCAATCAATCACTGGTTACGAACACCAGGTTCTGAATAAAGGTAACCTACTGGAAAAGGGACACGGTAGTTCTACAATATAGCAAGAGTATTCAAAGCATGGAGGCCCACGGAGACGGGGCGATCACGAGCCTATAGCAACAGATTATTGCTTTTAGACTAACTGAACATCGCCCATTATTTGGGCGAATTGGAACGTATTTGCAAACCTAACTTACCGCGAAAACGCTTCAGCGTTGCCAGCCGTCACGTAATATTAATACATAACAAATGAGCTTCAGTACGCGAAATGTAGTATCTTACATTGTGAGAGTGTGCTGTTAGATAAGTTGCAGGGGGGAAAGATGAATTATTGAATCAACTGACAGTTGTTATGGGTGCTAACAGTGAACAAATACTTTGAATTTACGGAACCCCAAAACTCATCAGTATTCCAGAAGCAGAGATTTGGAGCCTGTGTGCAGACTTCAACACAAATACCCGGAAGTTGTATCTCCTCAGTCACCCAACCAGTTTGTTCATGCAGCTTCGAGGTTAAGAAAAGGTTTAACTGAAAAATGCCCTTCAAGCAATTTGCAGAATTTCTTCTTACAAAGTGCATTTGTTTGGAAACTGAATTTTCCAACATCTGTACTGTTCTGTTTTTCATTTTGTGTTTCCGTTAAGGTGACCAGTGTTGAAAAGCCATTTAGTGAATTGTGTGTAATATGATACAAGAGAAATTCCATAGGCCAAACCGGACTAAATAATCTACCTATTTGGCTATCGAACACAAAAAACAGCAAAAACGGACATTAAATAACTTCCCAGTGATGCTGTAAAGGCAAAGGTTAGAAAGAAGAATTTCTAGGTGCTTTCACAAAAATTGTGAAAAGCGACTATTAGCTTCGTCTTGTCTGTCTGTCTGTCTGTCTGTCCGTCCGTCCGCATAGAACAACTCGGCTGCCACTGCACGGAGTTTCTTGAAATTTGATATTTGAGTATTTTTGGCAAATTTATCGAGAAAATACACGTTTTATTAAAATCTGACAAGAATAACTGGCACTTTACATGAAGACCTCTCAGTTCTTCTTAGAATGAGAAGTGTTTTAAACGAAAATTTCTTAAAGTAGTGATTTCAGGCGTCCGCCGCGGTGTAAGTGAGCTGTTCACTCTTCTGGGATTTTACGCAGTGTAGATTGGCAGCTTGATAGGTAGCCCTGCAACGTCGGTAGCAGACTACCAACCTACGCTGCGTAAAATCCCAGAAGAGCGAAGATCTGAAGTTTTCTTAAATTTTCTTGTCATCTGGAATTTAACTTTGAGTTAGTAAGTGAAGACACTGACGATTTCGTTACCCGCGAATTGTAAAAAGATCGCATGTGTGGTACTGTGTAAAACATTTGTGTGTAAAACATTTGTGTGTAAAACATTTGTGTGTAGAACATTTGTGTGTAGAACATTTGTGTGTAAAACATTTGTGTGTAAAACAGGAATGAAAATGCTTTGCGCAGCGGTTTGCTGTTTCGCTGTAATTCAGCGTAGAACTAAACCACAGCTGACCGTTTTAGTGCATGACAAGAGAGTGTCCTGAACGTCCCAGTACTCGAAGTTTATGAATTTATTACATGAAACAGTTTACAGTTAAGTATCTGAATATGACATGTATCCATACTCTACATACATGTTGTATACTGATGGAGTTCATAACACGTGTTGGAAGTGTCCACCATTCTCTCGCAGGCACAATCCCACACGATTGCACACAGTCCGCTACACACGTGTCAGTCCTGTAGGAGTGATACTGTTTATTGCCCGCAAAATTGCCTTCCTGAGGGCATTCAGCATGCGGGGATTAGAAGTCAGGTGTTCGCAGTGGTAGAGAAATCACAGCTGTGGGCACTCGGTGCCTGGGGGCTCCATATAACTGGGTACCTCAGTAACTGTAAGGCATAATATTCCAAAATTTTCCCGAAGGGTGCGATACATGGGTGCCGCCAGGACTTTTTCCAAGGTGGTAACAGTCAGAAATTTTGATACAAGCCTGATTTTGTTGTTGATGTTGTTAAGCGCTTTTGTATTGAAGCTACAGAAATATGTTTTTTTTTATTTTAAATTTTAGTGTTAATATGTGGTGTACTTCCCCCCCCCCCTTTTTTTTCCAAAACTCGACGGGGTGCGTGCCTGTCTCACCCTTCCCCCTTCAGCCTCCACATTCTGAGGAAAACAAAGCCAAAGCCCTCTTAGTAATACTGTATGTGCCCGCATAAAACTTTAAATTGCTTTGTGATTACCGCTGATAAAACCTGCTCGGTGGCGTAATGGAGCCATTTGTTATTAATGACGCTGCGATGTTTCCAAGGTTACGGATGTCGTTTGTTAGTAGCAAGGTGTTGGGACATGTCATTTGTTTTTGCAAGTGTGCCATCAATTTATCTTACAATGAACACGTCATTTAAACCAAAGCATTATATGTCGTGGTGACGGAATGCAGCTGTTGGAAATAACAGCATCTTGGATGCGTCATGTGCTGTGCCATGTGTAATGCTGTGTTGCTCGTTTAATGGATTGTAGCTTGTTAATGATTTTGTCGTTAACATTTTTGCTGAATCCAAGCGAGGAAGAAAACCTCTTTTATTGATCAATTCCCTGTGTTTGGTATAGTTTTGAATTGTTGTTTATACTGTGTTCTCACATTCATAAGTTCTGAGATCCAATCATGGGCATATTTTATGTATAGCTGTACATTTTCTGTGTTACAAGAAGCAACAATGAGCAACTAACAATGACCACGATTTCTTATTCGGACCAATTCTCTGACGTTCAGAATTCATTTGTTGTTTCGGTTTTCGGAGATTTGCCGGCTGACAGGGTTTCCTAAAATGTCGCACTGTCTTGGCCAGAGATTGATGTATCTTCGGCACAAATTAAAAACAAGAATCTTTATTAAAAGTGACAACTTTTAACACTTCTGTCTGTGGAGGCCCATAGTCACTTTTATTTCCATGTATTATTTGAGACAAATTCTTCCTCAAAGAGCGTCATCACCTCAGAAGCTGTTCTGTGTCTGTGCTCTGTAATTGTGGCGAATTATTCTTTAGGTCTAGCAGTTCCTTATGGGTGCCATTAGTTTCATAAGCTGCATTTTTGTTCTTTAAGAAGCTTTATTTTTAGTCACTTTGCCCATTTGAAGTGGCGCGCGGTGGCGCAGTTGGTTGAGGCACTCCGCTACAAGCCGCTAGGTTGCAGGTTCGATTCCCGACGGTGTCACTGGAACTTTTCATTGACATAATACTTCCAGCTGCACTATGGTAGGCTCAGCCTCTAACAGAAATGAGTACCAGGAATATTTCCTGGGGGGTTAAATGTGGCCGTTGGGTAGGGCTGACAACCTTACCACCTTCATGTGCCGATTGTCTAGAAATCTGGGAGCCTCAACCTCCTGGAACCTTCAGGGCCTGTCCAGGCCTGTAATGGGATTGCTTTACCCTTTTCTTACTTATTGGAACAAGATTGTTATCAGGCATGTCGTTAAGGAACTGTTGCTCAAATCTTCCAAAAATATAAGAGACCACCTCAAAAATTGAATTCGTCAAAACAGTGACATGATGCAAGTTCCATCCTGCAGGCCCACAAATATTAGGCGCATACGTACAAAATGTAGTCGCCACGGCGACCAAATGCCCGGTATTTGTGCACCCCTGCCTTGAGGTATAACAATAGAGAAACTGTTGCAGGAAGTTCGGGGATCAGATTGTTATAAAGGAGTATAAATTGTGGCAGGGTAAGGAAGCCTTTTATTGTGCGAACAATGGGTGACCAGATGCGGTAACCATGGCAATAAAGTTACTGTTGCCCCAGGTCAAGACGGAAGCGACACCAAAGGAATATATTTCGTAGCGAATTTTTAAATACCTATGTTTATACGTGTGCAATAACTTCGTGCGTATGTAGGGCTGTACAGATATTAACGACAGCACATATTTGTCGCAAAATGGAAGCCGTACGTGTATTGCGTATTTCTGTTTCTGGTGGAGTATAAGGATTTAGCGTAGGGTATTTCTTTAATTCTGGTTTTGTTGGTTTGACTTTAAGTAACTGCCGCTGTAGGAACAAAAGAGGGTGTATAGGTCCAAATAAGGACACTTAATCCACAAGTAGCGTACATTATTGTACTGTTTGTACCTTACAGACGGATATAACTATACAAGCGACGCATAAAACAAAATAACGACAGAATAATACAGATGTATGTTTAGGCGGGTGGCTGGACTGTTGGACTGGTACGGACTGATGGTCTAGATGCACTTTCTGGGTTAAATTGATTTACTGAGGCATGCAGTAACGTATACAAGTTTAGTTTTGTGGTATTTTTGAAAGTAAGTTGACGAAATAGCGCACTGTATTTAGTACAGTCCGAGCCGCTGATATATTTATTAATTAAACCATAAATGGAGCAAATATAGTGTTATTTAGTCATACGTGAAGTTCGACCTCGTGCACATGTGTTATTCACTTCACGAAATATTTGTGTTGTAATTAAGTACTTTTCCGTCTCTTGCGTGGGTGGTGCATAAACTGAATGAATTAATTCCGATAACACTTGAAGTTGTGAGTAAAACAAGGTAGGAAATTCCTGCAGTGCGTAACACGCTCTGCTGTTCACCCTCGAATCTAGGGAGAACAGCAGAGCGAAGGCACGAATTAACATCTAGGGTCTAGATATTAATTCATGAATACTTTTTGGAAAAACAGTACTATAACAAACGCTATAAAATTTCTACGTATCCTAGCAACAGATTCACAATCACTCGTCACTGAGATGTCGCAGGGAGAGAGATATTTGACGTTTACAACAGAGCTTGCTCGCTGCTGCATGGTCAACTGTTCCTTCAGCCTCTGCTCATATCTCGCAGAAGTCTGTCTGTATGTAGAACAATCATGGCGAAAAATAGTAAACGCGCGTAGATAATAATGGAGAGCATATGTTATTTATGTTAGATTTTAACCAAAATCGGAACCTGTCGATAAATTTTTGGTAAAAATTGTAAATATTAAATGTCACGAAAATTCTTTGGATGGGAGTTGCTCTGACCCGTGCGGACGGGAGAGACTTTCGAAGTTGGTAGTTTCGTTTCGCAATTGTTTTACAATCGCGCCTAAAATGGACGCTTGCTGGAACCGATGAACTTGTATCAGAAATAGACTAAAAAAAAGCCATTGTTATACGTGGCGTGCATTAAGCGGGCGTCTGTTTGCTCTGTTGTAGCTGCAGAAGGAGGATTAAAGTTATCTGCAAGCAGCGTGAAGATCATCAAAACAAAGCACCAGTTCTTAGCACATCAATTTCCATGTAACTCGGTTACAGAGTAGAAAAGAACACGAACTGCGTGCATACTGTGCTGGTTAGCGGAAAACAGGTAGTGTAGCAACAGAGTGCAGTCTTCATTTCAGGCTACAATGAAGTCGATCTTGATACTATTTTCCAAGACTGGAAAGTGGCAGTCTGATTGTTTATTTAAACGCTTTAACTCATCAGCCTTTATTGGCAGGTCAAAGCACTCCTCTTCGTGTTATAAACAGGTACAAATAGCAGCATTTCGTACATATTGAGTATATGCTTGCAAGAGTCACATGGTTTATTATTTACCACCATGAAGTCGAAAAAGGAGTAAAGTTTTCCCTGTCTACGCCATGAAGGCATGTAGTTGAAGTAGACGTATGGCTCCACTCATTCTTAACTTCTAATAGGTGGAGGTGAGTGGTCAACTTGACGCTGCGGCCGCTTCACGCCCGGGAAAAGAGCCTTCCCGGCACCCATTGAATAGCAGGCTGGATGGGCTCCACCGCCGGTTTGGACGTTTTGGAGAACGTCGGACCAGAAACTGAAGACAGTTGTCGGGCCAGAAACTGAAGACAGTTATCTGACCAGAAACTGAAGACAGATGTCGGACCAGAAACTGAAGACAGTTGTCGGACCAGAAACTGAAGACAGTTGTCGGACCAGAAACTGAAGACAGTTGTCGGACCAGAAACTGAAGACAGATGTCGGACCAGAAACTGAAGACAGTTGTCGGACCAGAAACTGAAGAGTTGTCGCATCAGAAACTGAAGCCAGTTGTCGGGCCAGAAACTGAAGACAGTTGTCGGGCCAGAAAGTGAAGACAGTTGTCGCGCGGCCACCGTCTAGTTATTTTTAATTCTGCAAAAGTGTTATGTTAACAAACGTTTCGTGTGTTTTTAAGGTATACTGACATGCATAATTTCACGGTCGAAGGAGATTGACGCTGTCTGTACCGCCTCACACGTGCTCCATGTTGTCAACAATTGTAGGAAACTAAAGGCGACTCCTTTGGGGCTTCCAACAGTTGCATGCCCTTCGTACCAAATTTAAGCAGAATCCATTAATTTGAAATGTAGGACAGACAGGCACACAGCATGATGATGGTATAAGCCTACTTTGTGTCTTCTAAAGAAGGAAAGTAGGCTAGAAAGGCAAAGGTACTAAACGGCCTTTCTCCGCGATTGTCTTCGACTTGTGACACATAATAAATTATCTAAACCAGCAGTTGTTTAGCGTTTTTAGGTGCGTTCGCAAAATTGCGCAACGCCACTATTAGCTTCGTCATGCCTGCCTGTCTGTCCGTCCGCATGGCACAACTCGGCTTCCCCTGGGCGGATTTTCATGTAATTTCGTTGCTTTGTATATTTCGAAGACCCGTTCAGAAAATTCAAGTTTAAGTCTGACAGGAACAAAAGGCACTTTGCAGGGAGACGTGTGTACATTTATGATAATATCTGGCAGAATTCTTCTTAGAAATGGTAAGGACAGAATAAAAAATAAGAAAAAGACAGAAATTGGGACGAAAAGGGATAAAAGAATGAAAAAGAAGCGAAAAATAAATGCGGAAACAAACGTGGAATAAAAATGAATGGAATGAAGGATGAATCTAAACTGTCCTGTGTTTATTGGAAAAACCCCTCAAGAGTTCAGACTGTATGGCGTCGAATAGTGGATGATTGCGAATAATTAAGTGGGAAGGATATGGAAGGGATCTGTCTTGGCCGCATACGAGAATGGGGTAGAAGGTGAATTACCTGTCTCATAGATACTTGGTCTGAAAGTTACGGACCTGTCACTGTGTAGTCCGCATGGGATTTGTGGTGGACAGTCTTGCAGCAACCGTCCTCGTACCGTCTCATCTGCGGCAGGCGGCAGGCGGCAGGCAGGTGACAGGCCAGACGGGCCTGCATACTGTCTTCGGTTGTGTCATCAGCTTTGATTTGGCTGGACTCAGATGTAGAAAAGTGACGAAGGAATATCTAGAACGTACGGCAGATGGACCGAAGGGACGGGGCTCAGTTCCCGGCGTGTCCGTACTGCAGTGAGACCGGTTTTGGAGCCCAAACACCTGTTGTACAATGAATAACATCCTTAGCTTTTCTTGTTGACGGAAAGACGAACGGATTTTCACACTAATTATACGTATTCATCTAGTGGTGATATTAAAAATACATGATTATTTTTCCACTTTATTTTTACTGTCAGACGAAGTTTATGAACCTTATGTTTGTCACATGACTAAAGCTGTCTCTCGAACCCCAGTTTAAGACCCCTTCCCATAGTGTATGCGAGCGGCTGTATGTGGAGTGCGGGAATGTAATGGTGAATGTAGCTTCTTGCTGCAGTGCAACCTTCGGCATTCCTTCACGCCGCTTACCTAGCGAGTTCCTTCTGTTTCTCATGTGAGTTTCATCTTGCAAGACCCACATACATGCCTCGAGCAGGAGCGTTCAGCATGTACTTAACTCTGTCGAGCTGCAGTCTGTTTTGAGCTGAGTTTCCCGAAAAGTTGCTCCGTATCCGCACGAAAACACCGGGATACTTACCTTTAAATGGATCACAACTTTTACCTTCCAAATCTTTCCTACTTACTGTTAATAATTGTCGTCCTCTATAGTCTAAACACAAACGAACAAATAGGATAGCGGGAGTAACAGGAGACTGGAGAAAGTTACATCCATCAGCTTCGTAATTTGCACCCTGCCAGACATAGGCGTTACGTTGGGGGGAGTGGGCACAGTGAAAAATAACCCCCGCAAATATTTTTTCTAACTAAGAATCGTTTTGGCTACAGAAGTGAAGAGGCAATAAAAACTGGGTTGAGAGTGGCTGAAAGATGTGCATGTATATTAAGAACTGTTTCAAACCAATCCTGCACCTCTTTCTAACTCGACTGCTTTCGCAACTTAAAGTTCCCAGCACACGTGGTCGATTTTGCCCCCCCCCCCCCCCCTCCTGTGTTATTCGCCAATTTACGCCTATGCTGCCGGATATTATTAGGGTAATTCGTTCTTTCATAATCCTTCCCTCTTCTACCTACTTGTTCACAGCAGGTGTCGAGGTTGTTTATTTTCACTTGATCACCCTCAGACACACGCCACAGTCGGTAGGACTCCTCTGCACGAGTGATCGGCCCCTCGCAGAGACCTCTACCTGACAACACAAACACTGTACAAGCGACAAATATCCATGCCCCCGGTGCGATTCGAACCCACGATCCCAGCAAGCCCTCGGCCGCAGACCTACGCCTTAGACCGCGCGGCCACTCGGATCGGAATTAGGGTAATTAAGGAGAGTAAGGTGGTCGGGCACGTAGCACGCGTGGGAGAGATGAGAAATTCATACATAATTGTGGTTTCAAAATCTGAAGGCAGGGGCCGCTCGCAATACTTTGGTGTAGGTGGGATGGTAATATTTAAAGGCAGGTTGGGACGGTGTGGGCTGGATTAGTCTGGCTTTGGACTGAGTACGACGTCGGAGTGAGTTAAAATTTCGGTCTTCTAGGAAGTTACGCCATTTCCTGAGGTACGTGTACCTAGAACACTGCGGCAGCAGGTTCGTCTGTGAAGCTTGTACTTATATACCTATCAATCTGCTTGGCGCTTAATTCTGATCAAATGGTGGACTGTGTAATGTTTTGGTCTCCACATTAAAGCGTCCTGTTCTGACAGACGTAAGTTGGGAGGGCTGCACGAGAAACATGTAGTACAAATTGTCAACTTGGTAGCCATTTCAGCATTTGTTTCAAGATCGGAAAACAAGGTGGCCGGCCACGTGATATTCCGGAGTCAGCGCAGACTTCTGACCAGCAGGACGGCAGACAGACGACAGAAGACTTTTAATGTTACCATAACATGAGCGCTGCTGATTTATGTAACATTTAGTAATGCATAATAAGTTTGACCTAAAGATGCTTTGGTTCTGGGATGAAATTGGAACAGCTAGCCAGGTTGCATGAATCAAAATTCATTTTAGCTGCATGTGGGTACAAATTGTCGCTCTTGAAGTAACTGGCCGGTTCAACCAGGTTTAGATATTGTTATATTTTTCTCTTATCGACTCACAACTGCCCAGTCCTTATTGGTTGTACATTTGCAACATTCTTCCGCTGTCATGGCAGCCGTCGGCATCTCATGTGGCCTCTAGGTTTGACCCAGCGTAGGGATTAGCCCTGATGCTGCTGCCTATGATTAGGGATCTCCGAAAAATCGGCTGATTAGTCGAACACAGACGCATCTCCGAAGATGAATACCTATTTTTCACTAATGCATTTATGAAGCACATAGAATGAGTGCCATAAAATAGTTACTGACATATTTGAGATGGTGGCTCCGCGTAGCGGCAGGAATTTTCGGAGAGAGTCGTAGTAACCCTGCAGACAGAAGGTCGCCCGCCTCTTGTTTCCAGAGAGTACAGAGACAGCAGGTTGGATTGCTTGCTGCCTGCCTGCATGGGTCAGACAGAAAGTTGGTCTGCCATGTAGGCCAAAAGAAGGAAAGTTTTGTCGTCAGTTGAACACAAATATTATCAATATTTGACCTCTTTCTAGAAAATTTAGGTCTCTGTTCGGTGGCGCTTTATTCCCGCAGAGGTGAAAGACCGCCCCCCCCTCTCCCCCGCTTTTTTGTAGAAGGATCATTCTGAAACATGGAAGGCTTTACGAAGTGACAGAAATGGCTGTATAAGCTATGTGATCAAAATGCTCTGAGTCTGAGATAGGGCGTGGTTTAAACAGCGTCATCGGAGTGTTCTGAAACTGACATAGGGCTCTGTGTAATATCTTCACAATGCTGTAAAACGGAGTCACAGCCTTGTGTAAACCTCTGCCATCAAAATACTGTGCGACTGAGACACGCACTGTTTAAACCGCCATAAGAATGGTCTGAAACTTAGATAATGCTTCGTCTTATCTTCGTCAAAAGCCTCTGGATCTGGGTCACGTGCTATTCAAACTGATTCATCGCATTAGTCTGAAACAGATATACTGCTTTGAAAATTCTTCCATCAAAATTCCCTGAAACTTGGGTTAAGCCTTGTATGAAACTGCCATAAAAATTCCCTCCAACTTTATATTGTGCTTTTTTTTTTTAACTTTTGTGGCCTAAAGGCTCCGAAACTGAGATACTGCCTTTTGTCGACTCTTACCTAAATGTTCTGAAACTGAGATATGTGTTTAAACTGTCATCAGAGGGTTCTGAAACTGAGGTACGGCATTGTTTAAAGTGTCATCAATCTGCTGTGAAAGAGAGACAGTTCCTTGCGTAAAAACTCTGTCACTAACTTTCTCTGAAATTGAGGTATTCCGTTGTTTAAACTCCATTATCAAGATGCTATGAAAGTGAGACAATGCTGAAGAGACCACAGGACTAATCGCGATTGGCTTTTCAGTTTATGCAGATTTGATGATGAAATCTTGTTTTGTTTTTACAAATGTCGCTGATATACAAAATGACGCCATTGGCTGATGTGTTTAGCAGTGTACTTTATGGCTCATGTCGCGTTGACTGAATACTTTTCAGGTATGTTACTTTGCAGCACAGGGCGTTTCTGTTGAGAGAACAAAGTGACTAATTGATTAAATAACCTGAGTTTGGTAAAGCAATCCCATTACAGACCTAGACAGGCCCTGAGGGCCCTAGAAGTTTGGCAAAGCAATCCCATTAGAGACCTAGACAGGCCCTGAGGGCCCTAGAAGTTTGAGGCTCCCAGATTTCAAGACAGTCGGCACATGAAGGTGGTAAAGTTGTCAGCCCTAAGCACCGGCCGCCTTTACCCGAGGAAATATTCCTGATACTTATTTCTGTTAGAGGCTGAGTCGACCCCAGGACCATAGTGCGACCAATAGTATTATGTCAATGAAAAGACCCAATGACCCCAGCGGGAATCGAACCCGCGATCTTCCGGCTTGTAGCGCAGTGCCTCAACCAGCTGCGCCACCGCGTGCTCCCTAACTTGGCGTTAGCTAAGTATATTTTCCTTCCCTTTCGTTAATTGCTCGTTTAACCCTTTAAAAACGAAGCGTATCTGTTTTATATAAGGACTCAGTGCGTACCGCGCTGTAAACACTCTCCACTTCGGTTATAAAAACCAGTCTCTTAATGTTTTATAAGGCAAAAGTTGCTGTTTGTTCTGAGATCCGTACAAAACACATAAACGCAATGTGGGCACCACGTAGAATTTTTGAATGTTAAACCTGGTCGTACGTAAAGTTACCGCTAGGCTTTAAAAGGTTAATTAGGTTAAATGACGTTCGGCGTGAAATATTTCAGGATCGCATCCGGTAATAAGGTTTTGTGTTGGCGGTGTCGAAGGCAAATCTAGGATTCTGATACCAGAGATACAGGGAAAGGCAGGAAGTAAAAGTCTTCTACAGTCTTCTCAGTTTGACAGGATTTGCTTGCATTCACAGAAATGAAATATGAGAGTAGTCAGACCGGTATAAGTGACTTCTCTTCGTACGCAGTTCAGAAGCGCGTCCCGGGTTACATGCGGTTGAAAGTCGCTGAGATGTGGAGCGGATGTCTGGACAGCGGGTTCATATCTGAACGGACACCATACAGAGGGAAACTGAAACGTGCTGTAGGGAATTTTCTGTGCTCTTTACTTCAGAACACCACAGTTGTTTAATTTTGTTTACATTGCCAGGGTGTTTAACTCCGAGTCATATTTTTATTGTGTGTAAACCGTTAACGTAAAACTATCCCTCTGCTTAATTAATTATGGACGTGAAGATGTATGGAGGGAATAAAGGCAAAACCCCCACCCATTCTTATTCGTGGTGCTGGATGGAGGTGCGTGGTAGGCTGTACGCGCGTGCCGTTTAACCCCATCGTAAACATCGTCCGCTACCCATTGTACAGGACGCTGTGGTGAAGAAAAAAGAATTGACTGTGGCGGGAATCGACCTCCGATTCTCCGGTCGTCCAGGTCGTACCGTCGTCGCTGTACTGACTGTACCGGCGTCCACGTCGTCTTCCCAATGTCTCCGTTTGCTCATAGACCTAATTCCATGGTGTCTTTATTCATTGTCTGATTGTCTTTCCATATATTCTTATTGTCCCTTAAGAAAAACAGCCCAGACGCTGTACGTCACGGTTAAGCGGTCAGAATTCCAGCTTGATGTTAGGGATGACCCGGGTTCGGTATGCGGCTCGGAATGTGGCTCTGCTGACGGAAGGCGTTTGTTGTTTGGCGGTTTCTCGTGCGAAACTGACAACATCTGACTGCATGGCGAATGAATGATATGGAACATTGGTGAAATGTCACATTGTCCACTACAAATACAACACTGACTGCCGTGGGATCCATGTGGGATTTGTGGTGGACAAAGTAGCTCTTTGGCAGGGTTTTATCCGATTTCCGTTTTTGTCATTCCAGGATAGTGCATTTTTAATTAGGCTTCCAGATCATCTTTGCACATGCTCGACAGACAGTTGATTGTTCACTGATCACGCTGTCGTTTGATGCAGTACAGTTTAACCTGACCCATTGTGCGTGTCGTTAAAAAAGCCAAGAATACATTGACAGTGCGATAATCTGGCTACGTTCTGTCTGTATCGACGCAGGTGAATTGGAAAGCAACTGCAGTCAATCAGATGCTGACCCTGTGTGACACTTTGATGGAGGACGCGATTTCTACAAACACTGTTATTGTTGAAATGAGTGGCTGAGTCAACACTATCAGAGACGTTGCACAAAGAGGAGAGCTGTAACCGAGCAAACAGTGACGCGTCAGGTTTTTATTGGTTTCATAATTGTGTACGAGTGTTCTTATGGCTGCTTTGTTACTAGTTAGCCTAATAATAATAATAATAATAATAATAATAATAATAATAATAATAATAATAATAATAATAATAATAATTAATATTATTATTAATAATATATTATAATAAATATATATAATATATATAATAAATTAATTAATAATATTATTAATAATAATAATTGTTGTTGTTGTTGTTGTTATTATGCCGGTAATAATTGGAGGCATTGGAATAGGAACAAAAAGTTTAAAGAAAAGTTTGGAAGCCATACCAGGAAACCATTTAATGTATTCACTACAAAAGACAGCTATACTTGAAACATCACACATAATACGGAAGGTACTGCAGTCTGAAAATTACAACCGAGGGGAGAAGTACCAGGAGAAATGGCCTGTGACAGGAGACAACAACCTAATAATAATAATAATAATAATAATAATAATAATTGTGAATTCGGCCACTGGTTGACCCCTTCCAGTTTTAGCCATCCAATAGCGTCTTCTGAGTCTTGTTTCATTGCGTTCTGCCGATATGTTGAATCAATTGTTCGTCTGTTTAGATATTTTCTCCAGTATGTATTCTATTTATAATTATTTTCTCTTCAGATTATAGAGAAGGAAATAAAATTTGTTTTCAGTGTTCGAAAAATAAATCGAAATTTCTGCTTATATTTAACCTTCTCGGCCGGCCCCCGCCCCCCCCCCGCTCCGTACTGCTTTGAATATAAACAAATCCGGAAAACTCAGGTGGTGGCAACTGAACAACAAGGACAGATTTTTGTCTCCATTACGTAGGCTGCGGGGCCAACCGAACCCTCTAGAAGCCGGGTACAGGCAGCTCCACAGGGACTATAGCTGCTGGGGTGTGAAGTCGTCCACACTTCTGTGTCTGTTACCGACGCTGAAAGTGCATAGAGCGATACCCTACTGCACCATACCCTCTCAAAAGCATAATGGTAACTATATGTACCGTCTTCCCTACCGCCACAAAACTATATTTTTCTCGCGCGGTATAGCTTATTTGGGAGTGTCGTAGGTTGTCACCATGAACAACAATTATTTCGCTAAACAGCATTAATGGTTGGCATTTATAATGGATACGGTGTGTTCCATATGACGTATGAAATGAATTTCTATACATCCGTTTCTTAAAAATTTATCGTATGCTTTAAATGTTTAATTACGCACAGGGACAATTTTGGCCTTTTTGGCGCGTTCACCAAATTTCGAAAAGTGACTACTAGCCCTGTCATGTCTGTCCGTCCGCATGGAACAACTCGGCTCCCACTGGACGGATTTTTGTGAAATTTGGTGTTTGAGTATTTTTCGAAAGTGTGTCGAGAAAATTCAAGTTTGATTAAAATGTCAGAAGACTAATGGGTAGTTTACATTAAGACGTATCTACATTTATAATATCTCGCTGAGTTCTTCTTAGAATGAGAAATGTTTCAGACGGAAGTTATGTAGAAAATCAAAGCACACATTTTATGCTCAACAACGTTTTTCCGAAAATCGTGCTGTTTATGAGATAATGTGGAAAAATATGGTACGGCCAGAGAGGCCACAGATGACAATATAATACGCCGTTTGCGCTATGCATGCTGGATAACTAAGGCTACAGACACACACTCAGAATGTGTAATACGTTTTTTTGCACGACAACAATGCTTACGCGAATGCACTTTAGTGTTGCGTTTAGACATTGTCTGTCATGTTACCGTTCAACATAAACTAATATTTCAAAGTGAAGTTTTCAGGAAAAATTCAGCGTGTTTCTTTTATCGCTATCCTGAGCACCGCACCTGTCACGGGGTGTCCCGGCGGACGCAGCCTTTCTGTGCAATAAGAAAGCTGCCGTGCTTGGTGGAACGATAAAAAAAACCCCTTTATTATGAAACTAGGAAGGAGTAGGTGGGCGGTTTAACCTTTAAAGACGAAGCGTATCTGTTTTATATAAGGACTCAGTGCGTACCGCGCTGTGAACACTCTCCACTTCGGCTATAAAAACCAGTCTCTTAATGTTTTATAAGGCAAAAGTTGCGGTTTGTTCTGAGATCCGTACAAAACACATAAACACAATGTGGGCACCACGTAGAATTTTTTAATGTTAAACCTGGTGGTATGTAAATTTACCGCTAGGCTTTAAAAGGTTAAGATACTACATAATGAGAAACTTACTGATATGTGCGGTTCAGGTATCGTCAGAATTGTGTCGTCCAGACTTTATGATTGGCTGTGCAGGTAGCTCGGAAGGCAAAGAGAGTAAGGAGCCTCTTCTTGGTTTTCTGAATGTTTGAAAAAGTTTCGCCACAAAAATTCTTTACTGTCTTCTTTTATCCTTGAACAGAATCAACTTAAGCGACTGAAATACAGAGGGTACGCTGAAATACCAGCCAGCTTTTCGTCCCGAGAGGCAGAGCAAGGCATTGCAGGAAGGGGGGGCACCTTCTGTGTATGCAGCTCGTGTGGTGCGTGATACGCGTATGTGAGAAGTGCCTACAAGGAGTTCTGTATCAGCGAAATACGATACAGGCCTGCTGGTACCTCACGGTGCTCTGCTGCAACTTCGACCGTGGAGACGGAAAAAAAGCTGTGATTGCGGGATCGACTTCTCTGTTCCTCTATAGCAATGTTTCCCAAACTTTTCCCCCCGCGGACCCCTTGAGGCTTCGAAAAATAACCACGGATCCTCACATCCTTGCTTACCTAAATATGTCCGGATGATAGGTACACAAAAGAAGAAATAACTCAGTCAGGTTAGCCACTACCCGATTCGAAGCAGGAGTACTAGCCGTAAAATAAATGTGTATGGCTCATTTTGGACACCCCTGCGTTCTAGATTTACAAGAGATTGCGAGTGATTGATACCCCTGGAAGCCATCGATGGGTGAAATCTTCATGGAAACAATACGAGCATTTGCCGTGTAATAATAGACTGAGAGTAACAATCAAATATTGTGTGTTGCAACACTGCAGTAAGGAACACTTTCACCAATATCATAACGAAGTTGTGGACCTTAGCGCCAAACGGACGTAAGGTCATTTTGGCAATCGCTTGTGTGACACAAATGGAGTTGAGAAACTCCCTGGTATGCAACTGTTTCAAAATTACGACCAGTGCTGCCAAATTTTGAAATTGTCCTTGTGTAGGGTAGGCCTAAGGCCGATCCCAGTGGCCGCGCCATCTAAGGCATGGATCTGCGGCCGTTCGCTTACAGGGATTGTAGGTTCGAATACCGGCGGGGGCATCGATGTCTGCCGCTTGTGAGTGTTGTGAGTTTTATAGGTAGCGGCCTCTGCGACGGGCTGATCACTCGTCCAGAGGAGTCCTACCGTGGGTGTGTGTGTGTCTCATTGTGTGTGATCTATAAATCTCAACAATCAGGCGGCCTAGGCCCGAGTTGGGCTGTCGTGCCACAGGAAGGGAAAGAAGTGTAGGCCTCATAGATTGTACGTACTAAATTACAGACCCCCGGATATTGACTGTGCAAAAACAAAACAACTGCAGGCTTGTTACTGACCTTCTTGAATCCCTAAAATTCAGCAGGGTTGACGTGTGTACGCTGTGAAGTAGGCGTAGATGGGAGGATAGTATTAACCATTTAAAGACGAAACGTGTGTGTTTTATATAAGGACTCAGTCCGTACCGCGCTGTAAAGACTTTTATTATTGGTTATAAAAAGGCAGTCTTTAAATGTTGTATAAGGCAAAAGTCGCTATTTGTTCCGAGATCCATACGAAACACATAAACACAATATGAGCGGAATGTAGAATGTTTTAATTTTAAAGCTGTTGGAGAGTAAAATTACCGCTAGGCTCTAAAAGGTTAAGATAAATCTTACTGAAATAGGGATGTGAGTCGCAGCAGTGTAAGCCGTATAGTGACTAGGCTACCGGCTGCAAAAGCGAATTATCGTGGTTCGATTCCTGGCACAAGAATCGATTGTGTGTTATCCATCTCTGAAGAGGGGGCCAATACGTTGCCTCGAAACGTCGGTATCCCATTGCCCATAGACGCAGCGTCATATGGCAGAAGAAACTAATAATGAGCCTCAGAATTGTATATTGGGTGTATCCGGTTCCATTCTTGGTCGGGGCGCACACAATCCTGCGTGAGGGATTTGTGTGGATTTCCTCAGACCCTCCAGTAAAAGCCGGAGTAGTAACTCAGTTAATTATAATTAATTATTCACCACTCGTCCTATTAGAGGTCACAGAAACCATCCATAGGTAATTTGTACTGTAATTGTCAAAGTTTTCACAGCGTGCATTATCTTCGATCTAGGCAGCCTGTACCTCCAAAAGGTCGGTATCCACCTACAAAACTCGGCGTGTAAAACCCCAGAAGATCATAATCTAAACAGTATATGTAAGTATAGTTGACTAATTAAATCCATGGGGCAGAGTTATTGTTGAGAAGCTCACAGTTGCTCAGCTAGTCAAGAAATTTCCCCCATTTTATGGAAACCGTACCTACATTACCGTGTTCAAAACAGCCTGCCACTTGTCCCTGTCCTAAATCAAGTGAATCCAGCCAACGCCACCCATCCCATTTCTTTGATATCATTCTCTCATCTTCGCCTAGGTCTTTCAAGTGGCCTCTTTTCGTCAGGTTTCCCCACCAAATCCATGTATCCATTTTTATTCCAACCCTCCCCCAGACATGCCACGTTCCACACGTGACGCCCTTTATCCTTCTTGATTTGATCACCCTAATAAGTTGGTGAGGAGTAAAACTCGTTAAGCTTCTTATTGTGCTTTTTTCTCCAGTTTCCTGTTACTTTGCCCCCTCTTAGGCCCATATATCTTCTCAGCACCCTATTGTCGAGCACCCCTAGCCTGTTCCCACCCTCAATGTGAGAGACGAGGTTTCATGCCCGTATAAAATAACAGAGGAATTGTAGTTCTTATATTTCAATCTTGGTGTTTATTAAATAGAAGACAGGATTCTGGATCGAATGTTAATGGGCATTTCCCGAATTTAAACTGCTGTCAATTTTTTCGCCCATGCAAATTGATTTGTTAGTGTCGTTCCCAAGTATTTGAACTCTGCCATGTTTTCAAGTGATTTGATTTTGTTATGCATTCTCTTCACGAGGCACGAAATTTTCTTAATGTTTACTCCAAGATTCGTCTCCTTATTAGTGCCGAATAAAACGTCTGTGTTTTTCTTTAGGCTGTGTTTGTTTTCACCCAGTAAACTGACATCGTCGGCATAGACCTGAAGCCGATGTGTTCCATCCAGTTTCAGTCTCTCCTAGCTAACTTGGGCATCCTAACGGCATATTTTAAAGCAAAATTGGACAGCAGTGGTGATATTACATATCTTTGTTTCAGACCACTCTGAATAGGAAACGCGTCGCACGGCTGATTACCTGTCCGTACTTTAGCTTGGGTTTCATTTAGACACGTTTTAATTATCTAAATACTTCCATGGGTACAACAAATTCAACAAAACTGTGTACGTAAAAAATTCCTAACCGAATCATAGGTTCTTCTCAGGTCTATAAATATCTTGTGTGTTGTCCCATAGTATTGCCATTTTTATGAAGTATTTGACGAATGTAGGATATACGATCTGTCCCGTCTGTTACGTCGAAATTCGCACCCGTGATCCTCAGTAAGTTCGTCTATACCACGTATATGCAATTATCATTGACAGAAAAATGTTGGATAAAATTTTGTATGTAACCGATAAAAATGATATGCATCGATAATTACTACCATCTTGTTATTTTACGAGTCTTGTTATAAATAGGTACAATGATTGACTCTTTCCGCTGTTGAGGTAGTTCGTTTCGTTCCGTAGTCCTTCCCTCTTCTACCTACTTGTTCAGAGTAGGTGTAGAGGGTTTTTGTGATTTCATTTGATCACACTCAAACAAACACCACAGTCGGTAGGACTCCTCTGGACGACGGATCGCCCCGTCGCAGAGACCTCTACCCGACAACACAAACACTGTACAAGAGATAAACATCCATGCCCCCGGTGGGATTCGAACCCACGATCCCAGCAAGCGCTCGGCCGCAGACCTGCGCCTTAGACCGCGCGGCCACTGGGATTGGCGAGGCAGTTCTTCCTTATTCGAAACAAAATGAATAACTTTGTGGATCTCACAACGTGCCGCTTTTACGTACTAATTGAACCGTTTCTGTTGGAATTTGATCAGCACCTAGTGATATATATTTTTTCTGCTTTTCAATGTTCATCTCAACCTCAGTGACACTAGGTTTGTGTATTGCTGGCTCTGCTGTATGTATTCCACTCTGCATAATACCGTTAACCCCATGCACATTCAGTAACTTACACAAGTGTTTCTTTCACCTGTTCGACATACTGCGGGAGTCTGCATGCAGTTCACCCTGCTCATCCTTCACCAAGTTAGTTCTAGGGTGCTGTCCCTTCGTAAATTCCTTGTGCTTCTATACAAGTCTAATATTCTCGTTCTGCTGTTTAAGTTTATTTATTTTACCGTTCAAATGTTCTCTACTTTTGTTCCTGAAATTTATATTATTTTCACTTCTTATGTTGTTCTGTTTACCTCGACTAACTCGGCTTGGATCTTGTAGCCATTGCAGTTAGCCTGAACGTTCTTCATTAAGCCGTATTTTATGCCGCGTCCAGTCTCAGTGACTTAAACTGTTTTTAGCAGAGATTTGATATTATCGCTAATATTTTCCCAATTCATACTGATGACTGTCGCTAACGTCTAAGTTCTCAAAAGCTGCACAACTGTTGGAAATTTTAACCTGGCACTTGTTTTATGACATCCACATCGCTTAGCTTCTTGTGGTCGAACCTGTACGTATAAAACTTTCACATTGTTTACTTGCCAACAGTCTGTCCCTAACGTGTGCAACCACCAGGTATTGATCAGTATCGCAGTTAGATCCGGATTTACTGTTCCTTTCTGAGCACTTAAGAATATTCTTCTGTTTCAGATAAGCTTGCTGCTAAAGTTGGGCAGGAGAGGGTACATGGACACGACTTCTTGTGTAACGGAAACTGCAGCACTGAAGAGAGTAACGCCTGCTGTGTTTCAGGTTTGCTGATTGTTGTAACAATTCACGAGGCGGGCATATTATTATTATCCGAATTTCTAACTTCTCAGCTTTAGCTGGGAAATTTTCACCTATCCTGGGATGTATCATCAACAGGATTAGGCTCGGTGGTCTTATGTGTAATTTAGGAAATTTCTTACAATTGAACATGTGCCAAGAATTGCCACTTTTTGCATTTGTATATATGTGTTTGGGTGCAGGTTAAGTCTCTTTAAACTTTGTGACAGTGACTTTATTATTATTATTATTATTATTAGTAGTAGTAGTAGTAGTAGTAGTAGTAGTGGTAGTAGTAGTAGTAGTAGTAGTAGTCGTCGTCGTCGTCGTCTTTATGCAGGGTATTTACAATTAGTGGGGCCGCGGTGGCGCAGTTGGTTGAGGCACTGCGCTACAAACCGGCAGGTCGCGGGTTCGATTCCCGATGTCGGTCGCACTGTGGCCCTGGGGTCGACTCAGCCTCTAACGGAAATGAGTAACAGGAATATTTCCTGGGGGGTAAACGCGGCCGGTGCGTATGGCTGACAACCTTACCACCTTCATGTGCCGACTGTCTAGAAATCTGGGAGCCTCGACCTCCTGGAAAGCTAAGGGCCTGTCCAGGCCTGTAATGGGATTGCGTTACCGTTACCTTTTTTTATTTACAATCGGTACCTGAAGCACACCATGTTTCTAGGGTATATACATAATGTTACAGATGTTTTGTGGTTAGAATATCTTTTTTTTTCTCATGGCTCGACAGCCCTAATGGGTCTAGGCCTTCCTTTTGAGGTTCGTCTATCACACTCAGACACACACCACACCTCTGGACAAGTGATCGGCCTGTCACAGAGACCTCTACCTAACAAAACTCACAAGAGACAGACATCCATGCCCCCCGGCGGGGTTCGAACCCGCAATCCCAGCAAACGAGAAACCGTAGACCCACTCCTTAGACGGCGCAGCCACTGGTATCGGTGGTTACAGTATATGGTATATGTAATATTGTTTCCCGTGATAAACGTTTTGTGCTTTTACATTAGTACTGTTCGGAGTATGTGCGCAGTGCTCCATGTGGCTGTTGTCCGTAGTTCCTTCATGTCGTGCTTTCCAGGTGTGTTTTTCAGGTATTTATTGAACCATTTTAAGATGGTTTCAGTTGTCTCTATTATTAGTGGCATCACATTTGTTTTTACATTCCACATGCGCTGTATTTCTGTTGTAAGGTCTTTGTATTTTAGGATCTTCTCGGAATGTTTCCTGATCACATTTCTGTCTCCTGAAATTGCAGTGTCTATTGACAGACATGTTCGTTTTTATTATCGCGGATTGTGATGTCCAGTTTATTGTTAGGGATGTTTCTGTCAGTTTCCCGTGTTGGCATTATTATTATTATTATTATTATTATTATTATTATTATTGCATGATAAATTTCACAGACACATTATTCGTCTATTCCCTTTGGATAATTAAATTAAGAAGTTCGGGCTGGGTGGGACATGTAGCATGCATGTGCGTAGCCGAGGGTAGTGATCTGCAGAATATGTACAAGTTAGACTCAATCACGCGGTGTTACCTGTTCGTCTTAAGCGACACTGACCCACTGCTATACGCTATCCACAAGGTGCTGTTGTCCCCTTGCATGTCTTCTGGGAAACAGCTATACACCTGTTCTCTAGCGAAACTTGGTTTCACACGTGTTCCTTTGTTAAACTTAGCTATTGGCTACACGTGTTCTTTAGTGAAACTTAGCTGTACACGTGTTGTGTAGCGAAACTTGTATGTGCACGCGTTTTTTAGTTGAACTTGGCTCTGCATGTGTTATTTAGTGAGACTTAGCTATACACGCGGTTTTAGTCATACTTAGCGGTACAGTTATTATTTAAACTTGGTTGTACACGTGCTGTTTGGGAAAGTTCTGGTGCAGGTGTCAAACAGTACATTAAGGCGCGTGCAAAGTTGTTCCACATCATGAAGACGTATGGGTCAATGAAGGTATAGCTCCAAGCATACTTAGCTTCGACACTAGAAGGGGGTGAGGAGTCAGCTTCACGCCTCTGCCGCTTTAACCCCGTTGCCACTTGAAAATGAGATAAGCATTTTGACCACAGAGCCTGTCCGGACGTTGTGGAGAAGAGGGACATTTTTTTACTTGGCGCGAATACCGATTTGTCTGTCTCACACCCTGAGCCCGGTCGTCCATTTACAGCTTTTTTCTCCAGATAGGCCTGTAGTCGTTTTTCTGTGGGTAGCTATGATACTGGACTGTCTTATCTACAAGGTGTACCGTATAAAACGCAACCCAATACTGTAAACAATTTATTTTTGTTTTTTTTTATTTTTTCAAAGGTATCGAGAATGTGATAAACAACGTAAAAGTACAGGTGATGCTGAAAATGTCTCCCATCTTTTTGAAGAGAAGCATACACTACTTTCACAGGGGGTTTTTTGCAAGTTTTAGAAAAGTTTGTTGGTAAATGCCGACAAAACCTGTTCAGTGTTATGTTCAAGGTTCTCTAATCTTCTTGGGTTGTGGCTGCAGACTTTTCTTTAAGAGATCCCCACAGAAGGAAGTAGTCGGTGTTTGTCTGGGGGTCATGGCGGCCGAAGACCACGCCCGGCAATACGATCGCAAAAGTCCTGTAAGAAAGCTGTTTTTATGTGCGCAATATGGGCAGTCGTCCCATCTTGCCGAAACCAGCAGTCCCGTTCATTCTGTTCCAGCAGAGGAATGAATTGAGTCAAAAGATTTTGATAATTTTCCGCAGCAATTGTCTGTTCAAAGAACAACGGTCCAGCAAATCGTTTTCGAGACACTACGCACCGAATACCAATCTTTGAAGAATGCAGAGTATTTTCATGCTGTGCAGGTGGGGTTTCAGCACTCCATATCCTGCTCTTCTGACTATTAATGTATCCATTCAAGTGGAACCATGCGTCGTCCATAAAAAACAAATTGCCCAACACCTGAGCCCCTTCTTGTGGGGGGGGGGGGGGGCCATGTTCTCGATTACAGAATAACCGCGCAACTGGTAGCCAACAAAACTGAAGCAAGGCAGCAAACTTGTGCTGAACGACTCAGCAAATGTTGCAAGTATCTATTGCGGCGGCGGCGGCAGGGGGGTGGGGTGCGGGGGGGGGGGGGCAAATTTTAATGTTCTTGTTTCAGTATTTGTACATGGCTGATCTTTTGGTTGCGTCTTATACCCTGTACAATGTAGGAATCGTCATCCCGTTGTTTTGGCCAAATCAGTTTTCAAGTGTGAGGACTGAATAACACAACTTTAAGCACTGTATGTTCTTATATGACTACACAGCTACATGTTTCGGCCAAATTATACGGCCATCATCAGGTAGTCTACAAATTCATACAAAGAACGTGTGACCAAGGACAATTTGGCCAAAACATGTAGCTGTGTAGTAAATATACGAACATATAATACTTAGAAGTCGTGTTGTTCCGTCCTCATACTTGATAACTGTACAATGTATTTATTTGTCTGTAGGTAATATGTAGTAAGTTAGCAATGCTGTTTGTAGCTCAGGATTTGTAGTGTCGAATGATAGGGTTATTGTGAGCAATTCATTGAAAAGGATCTGGAAGGAAGCGGTCGTGGCCTAATTTGAAGTACTATACTGGAGGTTGCCTGGAGGCACTGAGGAAAGTCACAGAATATCTCGGCCAGAGTTGGCGAGGTGCAAGACAGAAGCGCGCGCGCGCGTGTGTGTGTGTGTGTGCGCGCGCGCGCGCGAGCTGACTTGCTCTGGGCTTTGGTCCAGAATTGTGCTGATCCGAAGATTTGTCGACTGTTTGCTGTGAGGTACACAAATACACTCTGTGTGTGCAGTGTCGAACAGACCAGCATGTAGCTGGTGGTACGGATGGTTACCACAGTAGTGTTTGTGGTTTGTCTAAATCAACCAACAAATGCACAAGATTATTGGTAGGTATAAGATATATTTTTAACTCCTATGTTTCGGCAAATAGATTGCCATCTTCAGTGGGTGTGTGTCAGAGAACTGCAAGTGCTGTCTGCACCCACATATACAATATATGGTTTCACAGTACAAGTTCTTATGCATGTCACAATTCAAGATTTATAGATAAACAAAATTGTGAATTAAAACTTGAGGCGTTGTGTATTTATTGTTTTTAATTCATAATTTTAATTTTGTCTATCTATAAATCTTGAATTGTGACATGCGTAAAAACTTTTACTGTGAAACCAGATATTATATATGTGGATGCAGACAGCACTTGCAGTTCTCTGATACGCACCCCCTGAAGATGGCAACCTATTTGCCGAAACATATGGAAGGGTTGAAAGTATATCTTAGACTTACGATAAAATGCACGGTACGTACACCATAAAATTTATTTGTGGTTTGTTTAACGACGCTCTCAGTAGCTCAGGTGTTGAGTGACGTCGTATTGCAGAATGAACGGGTAAGGATATGAAAGGAATGGTTCGTTGTCTAACTTGCTGTTAATAACGGTCTTCGGGTATGCCCCGCAGTGTCGCTTGCTAGGATTATACCAGTGTTACGGAGGACATTTCTGCCTGCACCTTCATGTTGTTTTTTATATCCTGAAGACAATGGCAACAGGTTCGTCTGACACTTTGGTAAAATTCTACCAAATTACACGGCGTCACTTTCCATGAGGCAGTCTTCATCGTCACTGCCGCAAGAGTCTCGTATCTCATATAACTGAGGGCAATGCCCCTGCATTTGCATGGAAGGAATGACGAAAACACCAACATCCGTACTAAGGATAGTCGGTATGTCGGCCAAACTCGAGAAACGGGCCCCGCAAGTCGGAAGCGTTACCACAGGACTGTAGAGTACCGGAAATGCCAACAGAGCCAGCAGGAATGTGCCGGGGGCCATGACAAAGGGAATTTGATGAAGGGCGTCGGAAGGCCATCGTTTGTCAACGTTGCGAAAAGGAGTGCCATTCTCTGCTAAGAATGCAGTAGGGTGGAGACAGCACAGGTCGCCAGTACACCTGCCGGTTTTACAGTACAGTGTCTGGCTTGTCGAACTCGCCAAACGAGACCGTTGCGTGCAAATTCCGCTGTTGTGAGAGTTTTCGCGGTTTGTAGCCTACTTCACTTATTTGTGGGCTTGTGACATCGCCTGTCGGCCCATTCGTGTTAGTCCCTAGTAATCCTGTTTAAAACAAAACAAATTGTGCAATGTATGCATAGCATAACAATTTTAGCGTGTTAGGTATGTTACTAGTTCCAGATTGTCGATTCATGGTTTCTACAGTCATAGTTTTTATCCGTACCGAACGTTACTTGACAGCCCAATCGGTACAGCGACTCGCTACGGGCTGGACGGTGCGGGGGTCGAATGCCGGTGGGAGCGAGATCGTCCGCACCCCTCCTGACCGACCCTGGGGCCCACCCACCCTCTTACAGAAGGGGTACCCGTCCATTCCTGGCGGTAAAGCGACCGGGGGCGTACCGTTAACCGCCAACCCCCATCTAGCGCCGAGGTCGCAGGAACAGTAGAGCTGTAGGCTACTTCTACTCCCCCTGTGGGCCTTCGTGGCCTTTTCTAGGGTGACCTTTATCTTTACTTACCAAACATTACTTCCATTTCCTTTGGCGCAACGGCCCAAGTCGGGCCTAAACCGCCTCCTTTTGGAGTTTTCTATATTACACTCAGACACACCACACTCAGTAGGACTCCTCTGGACGAGTGATCAGTCCGTCGCAGGGACCTCTACACGCAAACACTCACAAGAGACAAACATCCGTGCCTCCGTGGGATTCGAACCCGCGATCCCAGCAAGCGCTCGGCCCAAGGCCCACGCCTTAGACCGCGCGGCCACTGGGATCGGCCACCAAACATTACAAGGATGAGCGACTCAAGTGGAATGAGGTAGGCAGGGAGATGTCAGTAATGTGTTCAAAATTTCTGGTCGGAAAACCTAAAGGGATCAGATGGCTTGGAAGACCTAGGCTTAGACGGAAAGATAATATTAAAATATATTTTGAATAAACCTAGTGGGAAGGTATGAAGTCGTTTGATGTAGCTCGGTTTCGGGCTATTGCGGACACGGAAATCAACCTTCGGGTTCTGTAAACGGCGAGAATGTCCTGAGAGATAAGCGGCCATTAGCTGCTGAAGGATGACTTTGCTCAGTGGAGTTATTTAGAATGCTAACCTTTGATACTCATAAATAGTGTTAAACGTGAGATTCTCCAAATATTTAGTGAGGTCTTTGTGCAAACTAGCGTGCGACTTCATACACGCTAGCTTAGCCTACTTGTTAACTGTGCTGCCTGCTGGCGGTACCGCGAATGCCCCGTAGCTCGAGACAGCGGTAGCAAGTGGAACTCCACCTGTGTGACGGATGGAATAGACGATTGACTTCCAGAATGAATTACCGCGAACGACCGACTTCTTCTGGTATGAAACAGCCGCGCATTTCTTGCGCCGCCCGAAGCACTTCGCGCAGCAGTAAGGCGACTAACGTGTTCATCATCTCATTCCTCCTCACATTGATACCGACGGCATTGTCGACTGCGAACGTAACACTTTCCAGCTAGGAAGAAGAATGATCGATTTCTTAGCGGTCACTTGTAGGCGCACTGACATTCGTGCCGAGTGCCTATGAAATCACACTGTCTGTACACATGTAATAACTCGAGAACCTTACACCCTTATGTCGTTGCACATTATCCCTTGTCTGAAGTGTCGTACTTAACATACACGACGTTTCGGGAATGATGTATTCCCATATTCATGTTCTTAATCCCCGTAACATTTTATGTTTTGAGACAATGGAAAATGCGCAACGAAATCTTCCCCATAGCCTATGACTCGCTCGTTCTGTGAATGTCAGAATCGAAGTTGTTCTTATATCCGATGGTACGCCAGATGGCGGTTGTTATGAAGGAGTCAAGAGGTACCTACTGTTCTGTAGATATCGCAGCGCCCTACTTTACCATTATGAATTTACGAAGTCTGAAATGATGTTTGATTTCATAGCACTCTACAGGGCTATAATATACGGTATACGAACGCATGAATTGAAGAGATATGTGTGAAAATCATAGTTGGAGCAGGGGCGCCGTTGACTGGCGCGTGTTATGATAAGCCCGCTGTATGACGGGCCGTTCCTTGTGATACTGTAGTGTATCACCCATTGTCACAAGCCTTCAGAGAAGGAACTGATGGACAGCTGAACGCAGTTTTCTGGAGCATACTATCATGGAAATTTGAAGTTGTCCATACCGTGTACGTGTAAATCTAATTTGCATTATTTTTAACCAACTCGTACGCCAAAAAACACAATATATCAGGTTTCACATATTTCCTGACATGTTTCGGTGTAGGCTACACCATCTTCAGGGGAATCTATATTAGAACACTTTGAAACCAGTGGAGAAAGCCAGTTTTTGTGCTTACAGGTTCGTTAAAAACAACGAATGTAACGAGCATTTGCATGCCGTTTCTGATGACGCGCAGAGTCTGTGAGGCTGTGAAACCATATGCAAGTTAGACAAACTTAGATTTTGTATCATTTAAATTCCATATCCCAAAATCGGGAATCTATATTCCACATATTTCCCTGTATCCTAGTAACAGCGCTATATTCAAACGGCGATTGTAGCTCTCTTGCTGGGATTCATAGATGAGCGAACATGTCAAAAGGCAAGGGAATGCCTTTGTGGTGAAAGTTTCAGCATGTAGCATTGGATAAAATATGTTTTTCTTATATCTTACTTGGCTTGCCATCGGAATACAACTTCGAACTTGTTAAACTGAGCGTTGTGGAAAAAAGAAATGTTCGCCACCGATGTATATATCTTACGTGATTCCAAGTGTTACTAACAGTCATTTCACATTACCACACGTCTACCCCGAAAGGTTCCACAGTTTTCTGCTTTGGGCGTGGTTCAATCAGCAGTTTAATGTTCCATTTTCTGACGTAAGAGTGCAGACATGTCTTTGTGCTGCAGACCTCTTATTACAGCCTTATTGTTCGTAGCATTACTGTATACTTTAACCTTTTAAAGCCTAGCAGTAACCATACGTACCACCAGGTTTAACCTTCAGAAATTCTACACGATGTTCACATTGCGTGTGTTTTATATGGATCTCAGAACAAACAGCGATTATTTCCCTATACAGTATTAACTGATTGGTTTTTGAAACCGAGACAGAATGTGTTTACTGCGCGGTACGCACTGAGACCTTACTATAAAATAGATTACGTTTCATCTTTAAAGGGTTAAACCACAGTAAGTAAAAAATGACCGACATGAAGTGTCCCGGAAACGCTCTTTTTCGCTTTTTTTTACAATTTTAATTGCAAATAAATGTATGGAAAACAGAAAGAATCGATACAGTAATCTTGAAGCATACGAAAAAGAATGTAACCCTGTTAAATGATCAGTGACGTAAGAATGTGCATAATGGCGAAAAGTAAGGAAATGAGAAGACTTGAGACTCTGCACTTAAGACACATTCCATTTTTAAATGATGTCATTCCGTTGTGTTGTTTTTATTCCTTCCTCATTATGTTTTGAATAAACAAAAATTGTGAACCTGAAGATGACCTAAAATGGTCGAAACATGTTGTTCTGTAGAACAAATAGAAAGTAGTTGTGTTTGGACGAATTTTGTTCTGATTTCTGCACATTTTTTTCTTCAACAGCATCCTTCGAAAAGACAGGCCAGTGGAAATGATAATTTAATAAGCACTACACACCTGCCCGATTTGCAGGCATATCTTTATTTCGCGGCACGACCTTTGAAATTCGTCACCAAATTAAATCTGCGTTACACACTTAATTTTAACAGTTCTCCATAGATGGCTCCATTATGGATAGAGCTATTTGGTACAGTAATATAAACGATCCTGCTACGTCTTTTTGTTGTTAATGGTCTGTAATATAGACTGGCATGTTTGTAACCTAAACATGTTTCTCATTACGCCGTACAAAACTTCTCTGTACGAGAGTATCCGGATTCTTATTAATTCTACAGTAATATGCTGCACTTCGTTTTAAAAATACGTTTTTTGTTACAAGTTTCGGCTCACAAGAGCCATCATCAGGCCATAACAGAAACTACAAGCTGGAAAACTCCATATGTTTTGTCAGTAGGAGGGGGAGATCTACTGACAAAACATATGGAGTTTTCCAGCTTACAGTTTCTGTTATGGCCTGATGGTGGCACTTGCAATCCAAAACTAGTAGCCAAAAACGCATTTTTAAAACAAGTGTTGCATCCGACCAATGTTCCCGCTAAGCTGCGCGGGTACGCGGCCTCGCAGCAACTGGCATGCTCCCGCGCACACTGAATTGTTGCCGTACAGCTGGCATTTTCTTACTATGCATATTACAAAAAAACTTTCGAAGTGCCGCGCAGTCGTCAGGTCGTGTAAAAATTTTGTGTTCAGAGCAGTAGTAGGTCCGCGCAGCTGTAAAAAAAAATTAGAGGGAACGTTGCGTCTGACTGTATAATTAATAAGAATAAAGGAACTTTTGTAATCTGTATGCCAGTGGGGATGTCTTGCATTAAAACTTGTCTGTACAGTTTCTTCATACGTATGTCGCTTAAATGACCACACACACGCACGCACGCACGCACACACACACACACACATATATATATATATATTTGTATTTCTCTTCTTTCCCCTGTCATAGACATTATGTGTCAGTGTCTACACGTATTCGGAAGTAGCCTATGTTCAACTGTAAACCTCGTAGCATGTTTACAAGCGTGAAACGATTGTGGATGAATGCAGTCTGTTTCTGACAGACACGCACAGACGGGTGGCTGTTTGATCTGTGGACTGGCGAAAGAACTGGTAGCTGAAGTAGGCCACAGGATCGAAGAGAGAGACGACGTTCGTTTGCATCTCTTATCTGTGCACTTTCTAATCGCATTGTTCTCTGGACAATGGCGGCCCCGTGTGAGGAAACAAGTGAAACTCATCTTTCACATGTGATGAGGGATACCGTTAGTGTATTGTTTCCTGAATCCACAGCCTGGAACTAGGAATGTGCATGCTTCGTAGTGGAATTCCTTGTGCCTTTGTTTGTACAATATTTTGGTCTAGCTCGATTACAAATGGGCCAACTTACCGGGACATTGGAAGGCGATTATACATCGGTTTAAAGGTTTCGAGTACTATAAAGATACCATTTCATTATGTCTCAGTCACATGTTTCGGCAGTTCGTAATGATTTACACTAGTAGTGGTACTAAAATATTATCTTGTAGCTGACATTCTGTTTAACGCGTCTTGGCGGCGCAGTTAGCGACTCGCTGCGGACTGGGCGGCCCGGGGTTCGAATCCCAGTGGGGTAGCCTTTCCGTACCCCTCAAGACCTAGGTACCGGCGTTCTTTCGCTGGAGTAAAGCGGCCTGGGAGTGGCGATGACCACCCACCCACTTTTAGCACCGATATTAAGTGTGGGTAGACCTATACTTCTCCCTGCCCTCTGTACCTTCAAGGCTTGTTATAAGGTAACCTTTACCTTTCAACACGTCTTATGGAACCGTGTCGGTGGCATTTGTCAGTTTATAAAGACTCAAATCTTCTGGGATCTTATCGCCAAGGTCGCAGTATATTTGAGTGTCCACCGACACCGCTGTGAGAACTACGGGTCTTGCATTGTCAGGTGTTATTAGTGATGTTTAATTTTATCATTCTTTTTCCCCTGTTACTTCGTATAATTTATCAATATCACACATACTTGAATTTTCATTTTATCTTCCTTCGTGATTGTATTGATGTAATTTTATGCTGTTCTCATTACTGTCCCATAAAATCAGGTGCAGTGATGACACTCCCTGCTTCTTGTGGCAGTGGTGGCGTGTGGACACTTATTTTCTTAATTTTGGTTATTTATTCATGACGTATGTAGTGCTGATTTTTGTTCAACCTGAATATGCCTAAGTATCAAGTAACAGTGAATAGCTAGCTGTGTGTGGATTTAGTGTTTATTTGCTCTAAGACTTGAGTCGGCCGCGTTTTTGTAAGACCGGACCACACTGTCAAGAAGTGAAGTGGGCCTCATAGTGACACATACGGGCCTTGCATTTAATTAAAAGTAGCAAAGTCACTGAAAAATTTTTTGGTCATATTCGTCCGTACTTGATTAACCTTTTAAAGCCTAGCGGTAACTTTACATACCACCAGGTTTAACATTAAAACATTCTACGTGGTGCCCACATTGCGTTTATGTGTTTTGTACGGACCTCAGAACAAACAGCATCTTTTGCCTTATAAAACATTAAGAGACTGGTTTTTATAACCGAAGTGGAGAGTGTTTACAGCGCGGTACGCACTGAGTCCTTACATAAAACAGATTACGTTCCCCTTTAAAGGGTTAAACGTACGTGTATTCTGCTGTTAAGAACCTTCAGAAGCCTTTGAATGTACAACAGTTACAACAGCCATAGACATCGCACAGCCACGGGTTTTTAGAAACATAATCGGACGACCAAACATGAAAAGAGGACGTTTAAAGAAACATAATCACATACACAGTGTTATATCATAACGTAGTTCGCTAGAGTTGACATAAATACGGCTACATCCAAGGCACTACGAAGACCAAATACATTTCATACACCCACGCTTTATTCAAAATAAGCCTACGTCTGACACGACAGACCGATAATCTTACAATAACAGGGTACAAACATCTTAATATATTCTTATCTTCTTTATTCAGCCCTGTTTTGCTAGCAGTGTTTATCAATAAGGCCTGCTATTGCCTCACGCTGCAGAGCACAGTATAACGTAACGTTATGCGTTTCGTAAAGCGATGCAGCATCTTTAACCTTTTAAAGCCTAGCGGTAACTTTACGTACCACCAGGTTTAACATTAAAAAATTCTACGTGGTGCCCACATTGCGTTTATGTGTTTTGTACGGATCTCAGAACAAACAGCAAGTTTTGCCTTATAAAACATTAAGAGACTGGTTTTTATAACCGAAGCGGAGAGTGTTTACAGCGCGGTACGCACTGAGTCCTTATATAAAACAGATATGCTTCGCCTTTAAAGGGTTAAGACGTGTTGCACTTTTGCTGTCTACGTAAACCGTGTAAAGGAAAATGAAACTACAATTCCTGTGACCTTTTGTAACACGTGGAATGTAAATATGTTGTAATCCTTGATAGATTTGTGTTTGTAATCGACCTGGGGTATAATGCTGCATGGAGTCATACTACTCATGTCACGCTACATGGAGTCACACTGTTGATATCATAGTGCATGGAGTCACACTTGTATCACACTGCATGGAGTCACACGCTTGATATCACACTACGTGGAGTGACAAGTGAATCTCCTTTGCCCGTGGTGTAGCCAGGTTTTTTGGCGCCTGGCGTGAGTAATCCCAATGGTCGCCCCTGACAGAAATTATGGACTCTAAAAATCACATTTATCGCGTTTTTTTTTTTTGTTATTGGTGTCAATAAATTAAAATTTCCTGAGCGCAGAACTCAGTATTTTCTTTTCGCTTAAAGTATCCGTTTTGTTGCCTACTTTGCTACCCTTAGACTTTGCCGCCCGGGGCAGCCACACCACGCGCGCCCCCTCCCCACAACAGGTACGCCCCTGTCACCTGCATCTACGTAAAATACAAAAAGATTTCGAACAAAAGTTTTACGTCTTAATTAGGACCGAATGTTTTCTTTTCGACCTGATTTGTTGAATATTCTTTTCCCACAAAGTGGGTACAAAATCGAAGTCCGTGTGACAGGAATACTGTTCTTGTTGGTAAGATACGTAAATGGTGCAGTGGGACAGTTTCTTGCCTAGCAGAATCTCAATCTGTCCTCCTTGCACTGTTTGTGTGTCTGTTTTGAGAATGTTTCTTCGAATAGTTACATTTTTTTGGCACTTGTTTTATTTCGGTGTGAGTTATTGTGTCTTCACTTGTTTTGTACCACTTGGAAAGGGAACCGTACTGTGCAGTGCTGCAGTCGGCCGACCGTAAAGTGCGTTCGTTGAGGCTGTAATTTCGAACTATATCGTCAAGATTAGAAAGTTCTCATTAATGATTTTTCAACCACTGACGTAAGATACGTCAACTAGAATATGGAGTAATGGTAATTTATTATACTACTGATTTTTAACACTTATACAAAGGCTACAAAATGGCGCCTGTTAGGTTTGACATGTCTGTCTGTCTGTATGTATGTCTCTGTATAAACAACTCGAGCACCGGCGAAAGGATTTCCGTGAAATATAATATGAGGGAGTTTTACAAAAATGTGTTTAAGGATTCCACTTTCTGTTGAAATCGCATAAAAATAACAGGCACTTCACATCGATGTTGACATATTTATTTGTGGGTTATTTAACGATGATGTCAGTAACTCAGATTGTGTAGCTTCGAACTTTACGTGAAGTCCTACGCGCGTCTTTGCTGTCGCACCTTGCATGTAACTCCCTAGCAACGCTGTAGAGAAACAAATCGGGGAAAAGTCTACAGTAGCACTGACGGCAGATTCACTGTGCTATTGACCCTGTATGTTTTCTCTGCGTCTTATCAACTGATTTCGAGTCGATCACGTTCACTTGTTTTGTTTGGATCGACAACTGTTTCTTCGGCCTTATCTCATATGTGACGTCTCAGTTCTTACTGTTAGATCTTCGGATGTTTTCTGGGCCTCATCTCGTACCTAACAGAGAACACTGTCTCCATTAAAAGGTAAAAGAGCGAAGTGGCGGGACTGATGCTATCGTGCAAGTGGGCTTGGGTGCCTAAACCATTTGTAGCCGTTTTCTCTTCATGTTATGACCGCCACGGATTAGCGAAAAGAAAGTTCTAGCTCAATCAAGTCGCCCGTAGCAGCTCCGCGCGTCTGTTGTTTTTCGTTGTTGTCATGGAGCAGCAAGCAAACATCAAGTGTTGTTACAAACTCGGAAAAACGTCTAAAAACACACGAAATACTTGGAGCTGTTTGAGGAAATGCGTCTTAATCTCGTAAGTGTGTCTTCGATCATGGAGATGATCCATAGAGTGGGTGGTCATCATCCTCTCGAAATCCGGACACGGTTTCAAAAGTTTATTAACCCTTTAAAGACGAAGCGTATCTGTTTTATATAAGGACTCAGTGCGTACCGCGCTGTAAACACTCTCCGCTTCGGTTGTAAAAACCAATCTCTTAATGTTTTATAAGGCAAAAGTTGCTGTTTGTTCTGAGATCCGTACAAAACACATAAACGCAATGTGGGCACCACGTAGAATTTTTTAATGTTAAACCTGGTGGTACGTAAAGTTACCGCTAGGCTTTAAAAGGTTAACTGGTTTCCGGAGATCGTCGAATGACCCAAAAATGGTTGGAGGATCAACTGCATCTTACCTGGAAGGCGAATTATCAGATTCTCGATGAAGATTCTGGGACACGCAGGATCCGGACGGTCTGTGTGCCGCAGGATCCGGACGGTCTGTGTGCCGCAGGTTCTCACAGCTGAGGAAACGAAAACGACAGTCACAACTTGTGAAGACTTTATCCTGCCCTGTCAGACGAGTCCACAGTTTCGTTACTGCATGCTTATTGAGACGAATCTTTGGGTTTGTCAGTACGACACTGAAAATAAATTCCAGGCCATGGAGTGGAGAACAAAATCATCACCCACGCCCAAACATATTGCCCTTGAAATTAGAGAACCTAACTACGTTGGGTACGTATTTAACCTTTTAAAGCCTAGCGGTAACTTTACATACCACCAGGTTTAACATTAAAAAATTCTACGTGGTGGTGCCCACATTGCGTTTATGTGTTTTGTACGGATCTCAGAACAAACAGCAACTTTTGCCTTATAAAACATTAAGAGATTGGTTTTTATAACCGAAGTAGAGAGTGTTTACAGCGCGGTACGCACTGAGTCCTCATATAAAACAGATACGCTTCGGCTTTAACCTTTTAAAGCCTAGCGGTAACTTCATGTAACACCAGGTTTAACATTAAAAAATTATGCGTGGGGCCCACATTGCGTTTATGTGTTTTGTTCGGATCTCAGAACGAACAGCAACTTTTGCCTTATAAAACATTAAGAGACTGGTTTTTATAACCGAAGTGGAGAGTGTTTACAGCGCGGTAGGCACTGAGTCCTTATATAAAACAGACACGCTTCGTCTTTAAAGGGTTAACAAAAGAAAGGCTGTGGCCGACAAAGAATTTGTGCCCGAAGGGCGAACAGTGGGCAGAAAATTGCACGTATCGGTGCTGGAAGTGTTAGTGAAGAAGATTTTGAGAGCTAGGCCGCAAATTCGAGAGAAATTGTGTTAGTTTCTTCTTGCTGACAATGCCCTTGTTTATTCTGCCTTACAATGAAGCGTTACCTGGCGAATCGCGCCGCGGTGGATATCTCACCCGCCTTAATCATTCGACCTTGCGCCAGCCGACTTTTTTCCTATTCCTTAAAGCAAAAATCGTCTTCATAGGAAGAAGGCGTCTGAATATCGAGGGCATCGAGTGGAATGTAACCACCGAGTTAAATGGAGCTCTTTGGACGCGTTCGATATCGCTGTGGGATTTTTAGAAGCGTGTAGAAAGTCGTGGTACTAAAACCAACAAATGCACGTAAGTGTATGATAGTGTATTATACACACTGTATAGCTGCTACGTGTTTCGGCCACTCACGTGGCCATTTTCATGGGGGTGCATTACAAAGAATACGTACATCGAAATGTTACAGAAGTTAATGGAACCAATGCGTAGATACAAAATATTAAATTTTAAAAAATATATGGTTTCATGTATATGTTGAAACTTAAAATACAGACAAAATATTTGTTATTTTATATTGGGGCGTCAAGTAGTTTAGCCGGCACATTTTATTGAACCACATAGCGGCATTGGTTCTATGTAATTTCTCCATGTCATATATCACATATTTTAAACCATATATATTTTTTAAATTTAATACATATTCAGTAGAGCCCGGTTATAACGACGTCGGTTTATGCGACAGCTCGTCTAAAGCGTCAGATATACTGTGGTACAGATTAATTGCTCACTGTTGACCTTATCAGTACACTCCTCGGTTGTAACAACACTCGTTTATAAAGACGTAGTATATTCAGTCCCTTTCATGACGTTACAGCCGAGTTCGACTGTATTTTAAACTATATGTATTTTTAAAGTTTAGTATTTTGCATTATGTCCATATGTTATAGGAGGAAACCTGATATGGCTCTATATTGTGGGAGGCCAAGAAAAACAAATGTATATCAGACGAAAATTGCTGTGATACTGTTGAATTATCATCAGCGTTGAATGTACAATGTACCTTTTGTTGTCTACATCGTAACGATTTCAAAAGAATCCAAGTTACATAAGGTGAGAAAACGCATCGGTATATTTATATATCCGAATCGAATTTGACATCCCAGAACACGTACCTGTGTTAAGCCATCACGAACCCAGCAGGGTGCAGCACGATCGTTGTGGCAACTGAAGAGAGCGCGGAACGTCTGAACTCCGATGCAGGAACACGTGCTGTATTGATGACTCAAGCAGGCATTGTAGTATAACCTGCCACCTATCCTTTACGTAGGCATGTAGGAAAAAGGCTTAAGATGAGCAAAAATATTCTGCGGTCACATCTTTCCGTGATTTATGTTTGAAGAAAGCGTTCGTCTGTCAGTAGGCCTATTTTCCCTTGGTAAGTAAAGTTGTCCCTGTGCGCGCCATGAAGGTGGCAGGCGTGTGGACGAGTGGAGGTACAGCTCCACTCATTCGTAACCTATCCTCTAGATCAGTAGTGGGCAACCCTTTTTCAACCGCGGGCGACTCAGACACGAGTAGCTCACTCAGTGCTTGAACTATACTACTGGCTGGGCGACCTGGGTTCGTTTCTCGGTAGGAAGTTTTAGGCGTGTTTGCTACATTGCGAAAAGCGACTGTTAGTTTCGCCATGTCTGTCCGTCTGCATGGAACACCTTGGCTTCCACTGGACGGATTTTCATGAAATTTGATTTTTCGAGAATATGTCGAGAAAATTCAAGTTTGATTAAAATCTGACGAGAATAACGGGCACTTTGCATGAAGACCTGTGTACATTTATGGTAATATCTCTCTGAATTCTTCTTTGGATGAAAAATGTTTCAGACAAAAGTTGCAGAGAAAATCAAAGCACACATTTTATCTTCAATAACTTTTTTTTTTGAAAATCGTGCTGTCTGTGAGATAATGTAGAACGACACAAAATGCAACGTTGCATTTACACTGCAACAATGGTTAGCGAAGCCCCACAATGTTACATCATACGTACACTGCCTATCTTGTTCTCTTCATCACCACTGGCAGACCCAACACTCTTTATCCACGTAGCACTGGGACTCTTCTCTCAGGGGATAATGGGGCCGGGGTGTGAAGCCTACGACTCGATTGCATCTGGTGTCGAGATAATTCTTAAGTCTAATTGTTTTACCTTTAACAAATGAAGGCCATAAAAACAGTGCACTCATCCAGACATTTTGTGGGAAATATGAAATTGTTCGTAGGTATGACGATTGTCGTCATTAATCAGAGCTGTGGATGGATCCTTTCAGCGCCCAGTATTTATTTAGTCCATTATCAGTTACGGCACACACATAAAGTGAGCATTTTTTAAACAATGTAAAACAGTCAGGTGTCCATGTCGCTAGTAAGTATGTGTTGCTGAGAGTGCATATGTTGACATTGATCTGTACGTGTGGACACACAGCATAAAATGGAAGAAGTGTAAAAATATCACAAAAACTTTTGTGGGTTAAAATTCGCCTTTACATATCAGAAGTTGGTGTGGGTATGTAACGAAAGATTAAAAGTTGTTACATTAGTTATTTCAGCATTCTAGTGTAAAAGATGTGTCTGATTTAATGCAGTTCCATTAGGAACAGTAAGCATAAAGTAACAAATGCAATCATACAATGTAACCAGTAATGCATTATAAAATGCATGGATACAAATAATTTATCTTCCTGTGCTAACACATATCTTGCAACATAATCGCTGAGAAAGTTGATGTATTTTTTTTTCATCTTGGCTGCAGTATGTCTATAAAAATTCCATCAGAGTAGATATTGGGCTCTTACATATACAACCACTCACAAGCAGCAATTCCCACTCCCTTGTATCATGGAACAGCAACCTCCAAGGTGTTGCCTTAGTGGCCCGAACGAATGACCTGATGCACGTTAAACCTATTGCACAGTGCTACCTTCTGCAACAAAATCAAGTGCTTAATAATCAAGAGAGCCTTGCTTAATATCCATCATATAATACACACATTTCATTGGATATAAACCCTGTATTTACAATTCATATCCACGAAGTCCTTTGGCACAAAGCCGCAACAGCATTCTCGATATTAGAAAAAATAATTTTTGAATAATGATTAGTATTTAAAGCTTGAAACATTCCTCTTATCATTTTGCTACTATTTTTCGTGCTGCATTAAAAAAGACTGCAAGTGTCACAGTAAGTGTCCTTCACAAATCATTTTGGCACTTTTCTGAAAATGTGGACTGTTGAAGATTGCTGCACACTTAGACCCCGCAGTTGTGGTGGGTTAATTACATATTTATGTGTGAATTAGTTTATTTCTGTTATTTCATGAAAACCTTTCATTATTTTACAGAGGCGGTATTAAACACAGCAAATTGAAAGGGAAACATTGTTACCGCAGGTATGAGGCATGTGGCCTGGCTGACAGCAGTATGGGCAACTCCACCTCACAGGCTGTGCACAAGCGAGTTGATGGTCGTCAGTCATGGAACAATTCATTCCCACGGGATCCCCGTGCTATCCGGAGTGTAAAGACTCCCCAGAATAAGGTCCTTCCAGAGCGCATTCCAGGCCAGCGGCTCCGGGTCACTGACAATGGAGCAATCTTGCAGAATGGCGGCACTCTGAGTGGCCGGCGGCAAATTATATCACTGGGAGAAAGCTTCAGTAAACATGACCGGGTATGCACTAGCTTTGAACTCTGTGGTTGTTACAATACTGCTTATTAGGAAAGGTGACCAAATACATACTTGCGCTTTGCAAAGCAGAAGAGTGTGTTTCTTTTAGGTTAGGTTCAGTTGGCTGTGTGTGTGATCTGAATGGAAATGAAAATCTGCGTGCCAGAGGCCATGAGCAACCCTGGCTGTGTGTGCATTCCGTCCATTTTGGCTAGCTAAAGAAAATATTATTGTTGCTTAAGAGACATCAGTTTCCTTTGCAAATTCAATATACCGTATAATTCTGGTCTGGCCCTTAAGTGTATGTTCATGCTGGCTGCACTGCAAGTCGAACTTGTCAAATTTAATCTTTTATAACATCCATCTCTATGTCATTTAAATTTATTTAATTTGTCTTGTCACGCAATATTGTCTTGAACATGAACTGCAACGCTGTGCTTGTAAAATTTGCCTCACTTAAGGTGACAAATTGCATGAAACTAATGTATTTAATGTCTTTTGTTATCTCTGTTCATCATTTCTACAGAAGGGTGGCCGCAGAAGAGGTACAGAACCTCTGAAGCGGAGTTTGAGTAGAGAGGAGTCTCTGGTGGGAAATCATAAGTATCATTGAGGCAATGTGAGCACCAACACTGGGTCCCAGTCTCTCAGTTGAACTATATCGCTTCAGATGTTTCTGTGATTCCGATCTGTGAACATGACCACGCTGTTACAGAGTCCACCAGGTGGCAGGGGACGTATGTATCGGACTCGCAGCACGTCTACCCATCAGCCCCCATCCCATTCACATCCCAGTGGAAATGGCGAGCGACTGGGCAAGCGGTTTGGGAGTGAACCTGACCTGAGGTTTCCACACTCAAACCACAGTGACAGCCCTGCCAAGCAGCGTATTTCCAGGTACTAGCTCACAGATGGCAGCATGCCTGAACGAATTCACCAAAACTGTATTACCACCATGGCTTTTCTTTAAAATGTACAGTCATGAAGATGGGTTTGTATCCAGTTGTACGTTCATCTCTTATCCTTACTGTGGCTATATTTATTGTTTAATGACCCTGTGTAGCAAAAACTGTTTAATGTTGACAACTGGAAGTGATTTGAAGGAAGCAACCTTGACATGTGGCCCATCATTTTGATGAGGTATGAGACAAAATACATAAAAGCTCAGTCAGGATAGTTACTTCTCAGAAGCAGATTTCAACCTTGAACTTTCAGAATATGAAGCAGCAGTACTTAAAGCTAGGCACTGACAATTGTTATGTGGCAAAGAAAAGGCTGGATCTAAAAGGGATAAATTTCAAGATGCAAAATTAAGAAGACAGGTTGATAACTCCTCAGATGTTGGGTGCGATGGTAGCTGATTGTCATATGATAGCCAGTACAGTATAGGATCTGATGGCGATTCATTGTGATAACGGGTTCATTATAGGGTCTGATGGTGATTCATTGTATGAAAACGGGTTCCTTATAGGGTCTGATGGTGATTAATTGTATGAAAATGGGTTCATTATAGGGTCTGATGGTGACTGTGATGTGGTAACAGGTTCAGTATAGTGTCTGATGGTGATTGATTGTGATGTGATAACATGTGCAATATAGGGTCTGATGGTAATTGATTGTGATACTATAATGGGTTCAGTATAGTGTCTGATGGTGATTGATTGTGATGTGATAACAAGTTCAGCATAGTATTTGATGATGACTTATTGCGATGTGATAACAGGTTCAGTGTAGGGTCTGATGGTGATTGATTATTATGTGATAACAGGCTGAGTATAGTATCTGATGATGATTGATTGTGATGTGATAACATGTTCAATATAGGGTCTGATGGTGATTGACTGTAATAGTGTAACAGGTTCATTGTAGGGTCTGATGGTGATTGACTGTAATAGTGTAACAGGTTCATTGTAGGGTCTGATGGTGATTGATTGTCATACAAAGTATAATGATAAAGACAGTCTTCACAACTTGTAAATTGTATTGAAAATTTATTGTAGATTAGGCAACATGTTTTGGTCCTGTAAGGACCATCATCAGGCCGGTGTACAAGAATGGATAGATAAAGCCTTGGAGATTGATTGTCGTGTGATAACAGGTTCAGTGTAGGGTCTGATGGTGATTGATTGTGATATTATGACGGGTTCAGTGTAGGGTCTGATGGCGATTGTGATGTGATAATTCTTTCAGTATGGTGTCTGATTGTGATCATTTGTGATGTGACAGACACATGGGGTTTGCAACTGGAGGGGATTTCTTGATTAGATGCATGACCGTCAAGGTCCAAGGAAGGTCAACGTACCACAGAGTTACATGCAGGAGATTAATTAAGATGGGTAGAAGGAGTATTATTATTTATATTCTTTACCTTACATCATTTGGTTCAAATGTAGTGCCATGTGGTACACATGACAAAACAATAATTTCTTACAGAATTGTTCGTCACTCTCACTGAGAGAGATCAGAGGGGTAGGATATTGTTAAAATGGATGTTAAGTAAATACCAGGAACTGCAATTCCCATGCAATCTAATCAAGTTTAACAGTGTTACAGTGACATCCAGTGTTGGGGTGGGGGAGGCAAATGAAGGATTTTCCATGGAAATGGTGACAGCTGACATCAGATAGGGTATTGTTTCCAGATTCACCTAGTGGTAGAATTAGTTACTATCTGCAACCAGCACTTTCTGTATAAATTAGACTGAACTCTCATGCAGCTGTTTGTTGTAATGACACTGTGTCAAATGCAGAAGCTATGTAGTGTTAGATTGCTGTGCAGTGTGATGTAGAAAGGTCTCAGGTGGAAGCAGTCGTGGTTTCTTGGAAGGTAATGGCTTCTACTTCTGTGGATTCTCACAAACAATGTAGTCGTCTGTGAAATCTTATGTCGTTGATTAGTCGTCTGTTGTTGGTAGGTCCCGGAAGAAGTACAAGGCTCCAGCGCCACCCGCAGACTCACATGGGCAGGACAGCTCTTCACCAGACTCCTGCCATCGGGACACACTAGATCCACCTGTGAGGCGTGTCAGGCTCTTCAAGACTCGTGCCGAGACCAAAAAGACAGCAAGTGGTGCCAATACACAGATGCTTGAACAGGAGCATGCTAGCAGCACTGCACCCTCTCCACTTTCACCACCTCCATCTATCCAGAGGAGTCTGTCATCCCCAGAATTTCAGGTGAGATTTTGACTCTTTTGTCACTGCCTGCTGCAGAAGGTGTATAATAGCTTCTGCTGCTTGGCAAACAACTTGATCTGATAAAAACACGTGCCTCAGTTCTAACTCAAGGCTAGCAAACAGATAAGATTCTCATGGCACTACTGTGAAAATTGCTGTCTTCTGACCTATGATGCCTTGTGGTATGGTAGATACACATACATACCACCAGCATGGAGGAAATTCCTCTTTCCATTTTCAAGATAGACCTGCATTGTATACTTGTACACTGATATCCATTTACCAAACTACATGGTCTGTCATCTCAGAAGACTGTATTTTTAAACTTGATGTCTACATTTATATACACAATTCCAACATTGGTTTGTGTAGGTAAAGTTTGTGGGAGGATCAAACAGACACCAGAATGTAGACAGAATTTGTAGTAACAAGGATCTGTAGAAAACCTAACCTAGTCACCCTCGAATTACTGCCCTTCTACACATACACACTTACTCCTGGAAGCTCATCTAGAAATCCTCTTTTGGTAAGGTTGTGAGACCTGCTGTCGTGGTCTTTGGAATTTCTTCTATAGATACAGAGCAATGACCCTTCAGCCAAATCTTGAGTCTTGGGAAGAGTCAGAGGTTGCACAGAGTGGAGTCTGGAGAGTGGCTGGAATTTGGTTCTTCTACAAAAACTGCTACCCTGCAAGGGAGGTGTAACAAGATGCATTGTTGTGGTGCAGGATCCAATTGTTTCTCCAGTCTTCTGACATTTTTGCCAAAATGGCGTGCATTGAATGCTTTAGTTCATTGCTACAAAAAGCATAATTCACTGCTTGTCCTAGAGGGCCAAACAAATGGTGCAGCACACCAAAGTGGTTGAAAAAAGTGATAATGTTGGTTTTAATACTGAGATCTTGTGATCCTTGATTTCTTATTTTGGAGTGATATTTTTGTGTGCCATTTGGAGGACGTTTTTAGTCAATATTATAGACATTGGGCCAGCATTCATTTCCAGTAATAGCCTTCAATAGGAGGTCTGCTTCTTGTAGAGATCATGCAGAGAGTTCAGTTAACACCCTTGTGACATCAACGTAATCTTCCATCAGAATGCCTGGCACAAATTTTGCACACATGTGCCACATTTACACATCTCTCAGAATTCGCTGAGCCATTTTATATGTGATGCCTGTTTCATTTCCTATCTGCCCAGCGATCACACACCAATCAGATGTCACCTTTGGGCATACTGTGGCTGCACTTCCACAGTTTCTTTACATTGCTGGCCTGCCAATGCTGTCCTCATCTTACAGCGATCTGTGACCTTCTTTAAGTCAGTTGTAACAGTTATACACAGCACATTGTTAAGGGCTTTAGCTCTATAAACCTCATTGTGGTTTATAAGGGTTTCCACTGCTCATTTTCCTGATTTGTGAAAGGAGTTGATATTCACCCACTGTTCAAACTGAGACATTGTGACTAAAACTGGCAATACACTTATGCTCCACAACCAACTGCAGTACACTAATGTGTCTCAACCTGTTCGAGATTCTCCACAGATAGCGTACGTGGTCTACCCCTGTTAACTTTATCCCACTTGTCTTAGTACGAAGCATGGTTTTCTCAATATGGCTGAATTCCAGAAACTTCATGATCCTCCCATGTGTGTGTCTTTTGTCCAGTATTCTTGTTGTTTTACAGCAGCTGCTAAATTTTGGCTTTGCTGGAGAGATCATTAAGTGCACTTTAAGAAACATGCCTGTCAGGGGGCGTATGCCTCATGTTGCTGGTATATGTGTAAACAGAGATAGAGGTGAAGTATGGAGTGTTCAGTATTGCAGTAACAGCAAGCCTAGAATCTTTAGTTTTTAGTTGTATATGCCATGCATGCAGTTAGATTATTGAAAGCTATGCCAGGGCATGTCTTTCCTGCTACATGCACTCCTACTTCATCAGGTGTGACAGTAACATACTGTGAAAGTTACAAGTCCACTTGCATTGTCAGTCTTACATGTCTTTGAGAATTAATTGCAGCTACATAAATATAAGGCCCACAATACTCACACTCAAGGTACCTGAAACATCATTTTCCATCATGCATAGTAAATTTGTATATTAGATGTGGATTTCCTGCAGTCCTTAAGGCATTAGGTTGAGTGTTCACATGCTCACTGAATGAATCTAGAAAAAATGGTCAACTCAGAATGAAGCTTACCACCAAAAATGACCAAAGATATCAGTCACAGGAGTTAATGGATCATGCGGCTGTAAAATGTGTTCAGTTATGGTCATGTATGTAGCCTCAGTAATTTTGTTGCCATTATGACAAGGTCCCCTTTGTGATGGACAAGGATAATTTTCTGGTAGAGCACTGAATCCTGTATGTGAATATTATATAAAGTGGCCTGCCCAGACGTGGCAGAGGAAAATTCAAAAGAAAGTCCCTGGGTTTCAAGTATCCCACCAAGCACTAGACAGAATATTGTCAATAAATTGAGAACAACTGGCTGTTATTAGGAGGAAATGTCAGTGTTGAGTGTTAACACAAGAGAATTTTAATGGTGTCATAGTTTGGCTTAAACATGATCCTGTCCCATGCCTTGTGCTAGGCTTGAGAATGTTAGTTCTCAGGACTACAAAAACATCATTGAAAATATTGCCTTACGAAACAAGGGTGTGCACCTTTCAGAGCCACAAGTTGGTAAGTTCTGTAAATGTTATCTTTATTCAGTTCATGGCAGTGTGGTCAAGTTCATTAAGTTTGTACCAGATGTCACTAGCATATTTTTTCTTGCCAGTACTCAGCTTTGGATACACTGGATCACAGCTTTTAAAGATTTTAAGACATGATCATCTTTAGTAAAGTCTTCCCAGAAAGGGTCATGATTGTGGCTTGTAGGAAGCATTCTTGACGTATTCCTTCTTTATTTATCACTCCTTCTGCCACTTCTTGATTGCAGATGGAACTCCTCCAGGCTGCACGAAGGCTTCGATCAGGCCTACCTTCAGGAGTGGTACGGGAAGCCCCGATTGGGGAGGTGACTGTGAGTAGAGAATCCAACACAAAGGCAGAATCACCATTACCACGTCTGAGTGTGAACCCTGCTCCTCAGTTACCACCCCGCAAGAAGCAGGAACCCAAAAAGGACCCTGATGCACACTGGGAGATGTATGTGTTTAGATCTCGACACAGTTCTAGTGTAAAAAACATAAATATATTAACCCTTTAAAGACAAAGCGTATCTGTTTTATATAAGGACTCAGTACGTTCCGCGCAGTAAACACTCTCCACTTCGGTTATAAAAACCAGTCTCTTAATGTTTTATAAGACAAAAGTTGCTGTTTGTTCTGAGATCCGTACAAAACACATAAATGCAATGTGGGCACCACGTAGAATTTTTTAATGTTAAACCTGGTGGTATGTAAAGTTACTGCTAGGCTTTAAAAGGTTAATGAAAGTTGTAGTAATGTGAGAGTTGCTGTGCCATGGCTCAGGCAGTTAGCCACTGGCCTCCCACCGTGGAAGCCTGGGTTTGATCCTGGGTCAGTCCATGTGTGATTTTTGGTGGACGAAGTGGCACTGGGACAGGTTTTTACCCGAGTACTTTGGCTTTTCCTGTCAGTTTCATTCCACTGGTGCTCCATTACTCAGAAAAGGACAAAAAATAATAATCATCTTGGTCTTCATCATAGGGTTGCACAAGAAGCCTTAAGTCTGTGGTGTGCCTGTGGCATCTGCCACGGGGCCCTTCTCCATTAAAAAAAATGTGAGAGTTGAGATTTTTAGAGCAATAAAAATTAAAATCGACCAGAGAATATATTCTTTTGACAGAACTATTTTACTGCAAACTTATAAAATTTTATCATTATTGGGTTACATGTTTTGGTCTCAATGGACCATTTTGAAGTCTTGTCATTGGAAAATTTATGTAGTGTAAGGAAATTATAAAGCTTTTATGAGTCTGTAATAAAACAGTTTTGTCAAAGGAATGTATGGTGTGTTCTGATTGAGGTGATGTTTTATGCAACGGAATGCAACTGATTAAGATTGTGAAAACTTATATTCAGGTAGCAAGTTTTTCAGGAATTGTGCTTACAGACTGCACAAACCCAAAAGACCACAAACTAAGTAGAACAAAATTCCTTTAATCCAATGTCTGATAATCTGGAAGTCCTGATAGTCTGGCACTTGAAGAGAGTAGTCCCTAGACCAGAAGTTTTGCTTTTTACCAGATAAAAGCTGCACTATTGAAAGAGACATGTTCAAAAATTCCTCTAGGAATGTCTGTATCAACTAAGCAATCATTTGATCGATCGATCGATCGATCAATCACTCAATCAATCAACTGATCACTTTAATCATTCTTTGAGCCCCATTTTTGGCATAGGACATGTCAATAAGTTACATGGTTTCAAGTTTACATATGCCTACATACATCTATGTTTAAAAGCATGTGTGAGACATATTTTTCATATCTACAAAGTCGAATAACAAGCAATCAGAACACCTAACGCGTAAACAAATCATCTTTTGAAAGGACATAAATTGGACATTAAAAATCTGCTAATTAATGGAACATCCATTGTAGTATCTCCTGACCCTTTGTGTCCTGCTCTTTCAACTTCTTCAGCTATGAAGACACCAGAAAACACGGAAGAGGACCTTGGTGACCCTGAACAAGCAGTTGAAGGAGATATCAAAATGGAATACTCCTCTGATTAGTTGTACAACCCAAGTATAGGAGCACTAGCAAAAAATTATCTATACCAACTTATGTCAGTAGAAGTACTGTCTGATAATCTGGAGTATGCAATAATTCGGCACCTGTCTGGTCCCATGCGAGTTGAATTAGTAAATTTTGCTGTTGTATGTATTAGGTGTGCCTTATACTCGTATATGAAGTGTCTTGAGAAAAGACTGTCATGATGGGAGTTCTGTCCATCTGCCTGCCCAACCACCTGCCTGCTTGCCCGTCTGCATAGTATTTTATCTCCCATATGCATCTGCAGTCATGGAGCCTGAATCAATACATTGGCTATCATCACTGAGATATGCCATGAGTTTCCCCAGTCTATCCCAGCAAACTGCCTTGATAAGTAACTTGAAATAGCAAGTAACTGCTTACTCTACAAGTTTTTGGACACACATAATCATTTTATTCAACTGTTTTGTGTCAGATAACCTCAGCATTCCCTGTGGTTTCATAAAATAACTTATGAACTGTCTTTTCTTTGATGCTGAAGATGGATGTGGCAAGCTCCTGTGAAATGTCCATAAGTATATATCAGTCTCAATGGTGTTACCACTCAGAAGACTTGTATGTGTATCTTCATTAACAATGCAGTGACAACTTCATGAAACAACAAACTGGCAAGCTGGTTAATTTCCACCTTTAACTTTCCTGCACTAAGAGAAGTGTGGATGAATCATCAACTGACCTCACAAACTGTTCACAGAAAACAACTGCAGTTGTGAGGGTTTCCTTATACAGCCATCTGGCTAACAAATCAGTCAGCTCCGTTCTGCAAGGAAGCCATGTACATTATAAGACCTCTGTTAAACACTCATCCACTCAACAAATCAAGTAGCTTCTTTGTGCAATTAACCAGCTGATTCCCTCGTAATATATACTGGTCTGAGAACCTCAGATCTCCAAATTTTTGTAGTACTGTTAACTAACCACACGCTTTGTTTCCATGGGTTTATGATTGTTTGCCTGTTCTAGCATTCCACCAGTGGCCACATTACAACAAGAGAGGCGTCATGGTGTGCCTGTCAAAACATTCTACTTTGGAATGGAACATGGTGAGCACGAGGCAGTGGACCGGTTTGCAGCAAGCTTGCAGGTGCCACGTGCACCCTGCAGTCTGTCCAGTGATGAGCCTGATGAAGAAACTGGTGGTAGCATTGCACTGCAGCTGAGACCAACGCTGCCCAAGAAGCAGCTTGAAATACCCAGGTTCTCCCCCACGGCAGCATGGCGCCTGCTGTCAACATTGGATGCTCACCAGCCTGGCAATGCATCACCAGCCCATGCAGAAGAAGGCTCAATCTTTCTAGAGGAGTGCATCGAGAGGTTATCCCGACCAGTTGCACCTCTCCCTCCCCAGCAGGTATGTGATGAGGAGGAATGAATGCATAAAACAGGGATTGTCAAATCAAGTGTTGCAACAGCTTTCTGATGGGTCTGGAACTCCAAAATAACCAAGTGCACAGCTCTCCATATTCAACGTTTTAACTTCATTGGGGAAGAAATAAAATTTAAAGAAGTTGGGCAGTTGTATATATATTTTATTTTATTTTTTTAATACGATGCTTTAAGTCGGTGGCCATCTGCTAGGATGTGAAGTATATGGTGGTACCATTTGGGTTTCAAAGCCAATGTGATTTAAAATTCTTGGTTATGGACAAAGAAAGTTTGAGAACAGCTCTCATAGATGAGTGAACAGTTAGAAGCTATCAACAGTAAAATAACAGCCAGACTAAAGACTGCAGAGATGTATAAATAAACACATGGGTAGAGAAATAAAGACAGAAGTGCATGAAATGTACAAGAAAAGTAAGTTTGTAGGAGGGAAAAGAAGAGATGAGGCAAGGCAAGGGAGATTAAGGAATAATAAAATGCATGGATCTGTATTCTCAGGACTGCATTGGTCAGTAAATCAATGAATAATTAGATGAAAGGATGCATGGATAAGTGAACAGTACATAAACACACACTTAGCAAACAAGTGAATTCATGGCGTGGTGTAAAACAGTGAACGAAGTGATGACATTAAAAAAAAGTATACCAATATGTGTGGATCACTAGTCAGGTGTACATACATGAAATTGTGTTTTATGAGTGATTAAGTTTTCTGGTTTAACAGTGGCTAGGGCATGACCATTTACTTGTATCTAGAGGGATGGTTTTAGGAAAATGATTGAGTCTTTCTACCACTCCGTTATATTCCTATGTACCTTACTTAGACATAATGTTAAATTTACTTATCGACATTGAAGGTTCTGCAGCAGCAAGCTCCACGAAGTAGCCATGACAAGTCTGGAGACTCTGGCATCTCTGGGGATGCAAGTCCAGGTGGCATCCACGAGGACTGTTCTGAGGTGCCAGCACCACTGTGTAGAAAGCCAGTGACACAGGCAGGGCCTGCACATCCTCTTGTGATGGCATGGACCCCACAGCAAGACCTGGAAGAAGAGGAAGAGTCCAGCTCTGATGGTGGACTGGAGGTGCCTCCTGCCACCAGGTCTGGGGTTGTGCAACCAAAATTCTCCCCACACTCTCGTGTTTTCTCTCTCTCTCTGCCTCGGGATGACAGGCTGTGTTTGTCACTGTATGCAGACAATGTTGATTTCATCGCCTCTAAGGTAAGCAGAAGCATGCCACTGGTATTTGTTTCATCTTTATTTAACCCTTTCACATCATCTCATGAACTGAATTCAGCATTCATCCAAATCATTTCAAGTTCAACTGCACACTTTGTCTGTTGGTGTCATTAAGAAGAAAATTAAAATTCTTCCTGTTGGTTTTTTGTGTGTTTTATAAATGGCTTTTACATTTACCAAGCTCACTTCAATATTTCACTCAGTCTATCACTGCACCACGTCTTGAGAGTTTTGCATGCATGAAGGATGCAGATTTGGAGAGCGCAGTCAGTAGTGTGACTAAGCTGTGGGTTAGATGACGAAGGAACTGAGCTTTGATTGTTAGCAGCTGCAGTAATTTTTCTGCCTCCACAAAACATTCAAACTGCCTCTGGAGCCGACCCATCCTCCTGTTTGGTGTATACCAGGGTTTCTTTCCCTAGGGATAAAGTGGCCAGGGAAAATAGCTGACAACTCACCTCCATTAGTGCTAAAGTTACGAATGTGGGAAGCTGTCTGTCCACTGTCCAAAGCATCTTCATGGTGTGGTACTTAATTCAGGACAGGGACAAATTCGCTATCTTTGATCTGTTCAAGTTAATAAGCATTTTAATTTTTTATCACTTGAAGTTCAGTCATTGTAGTTTCGAGAAGTATCTTCTTTATTCTCTCAGATTTGGTGATTAGTGGACTAGTAAATTGAATTTTAGCACATCAGTGCCTGTTTATGTAAACTCAGATAGTTCTGTTTGTACCCTTCTTCTCAGAAATTAAATGTTTGACGTTCTCCAGTTTTCAGACCCACATGAGGTACACTTAAGAATTGAGCTGTCCGCTACACTTTTGCACCAAAATCAAGGTGAAAACTTTGCTTATGTTTTGAGTAACAGCCATGCTGAGTACTTTGTCACAAGATGATTATCACCTCACTATTTTAGGCATGTTTGTAAAGCAGTTTGTATAATTGATTGTAAGTATGTTGCTAAGATATGGAGAAAATTTATAGTGTGTGTTATGTAATATGTGGAAAGGCACATTTTCAGGGTTTTTTTTTCCAAAAATATTCATAAATTTAAAATGTAGGGACAATAACAGAATAAACACACAAAAGTTTTTGTACTCCGCAAACATTTCCTAACTTCAAATACTAAAATAAGAACCAACTAAATGCACTGTATCAAGTTTTATTACTATTCTTTTCACTCTTGATACAGTGCATTTAGCTAGTTCTTATTTTGGTATTTGATGACAGAACAATGCAGGGAATTAATAGTGTTAAATTTCGTAACTTGTTTTGTTTGTAATTAAGCAAGAATTATTTTATGTCCAGTGATGATTATGAATATAGTTCAGATCTTGCAGTATTCAATTGTGATAAATTAATGAAATTGTAGCAAGTTAAGGTTAATTAATTATCCCTGATTTGACTTGGTTTCTGACTCTTTCTTGACTGAAGTGCTCAAGTTGTATTGGCAGCTTTGTGTGCAAAAAGATGGTCTGATATAGATAAAATCAATTATACTTCAAGTTAGTGTGTGTGTGTGTGTGTGTGTGTGTGTGTGTGTGTGACAGAGAGAGAGAAACTTAAGGTTTCTTTGCTACCATTCAGTTCAAAATCTCCAGTCTTCCAACATGCTGTCCAAAAACAGAAAGACTGAAATATACAGAATTGTTATCGTGCATCTTGTTTTCCACGGACATGCATGTTGGTTGCTCACATTCAGTGAGAGCATGGACTGATGGCATTCAAGAACAGGGTGCTGTGGGGAATGCTAGGAAATATGAGGGAGGAAGTGACAAGAGGACAGACAAAATTCTACAATGTGGAACTTCAAAATTTGTACTTTTCACCAAATATATTTAGGGAAAGAAAATAAAGGAGGATAACACAGCCAGAGCATGTGGTACACATGGTATCTAACAGATATGCATATGGAATTTTTATCATAAACCTGAAGGAAAGAGGCCACTTGGAAGGTCTGGGCATTGGTGGGAGGATAATATTAAAATAGATCTTGAAGGAATTGAGTGGAAGGATGTGGACTGGATCTATCTGGCTAAGGACAGGGACCGGTGGCAGACTCTTGTGAACATGGTAATAATCTTAGGGTACCATATAAAATATGAGAATTACTTGACTAGCTGTGAAACTCTTAGCTTCTGAAATGGGGCTTTATTCTGTGGAGTACCTGAACAGGAACTTTGACCTTGATGCAGTGTTACATGTTACTTGTAGTCTCTGCAAGAATGAAACAGCTGTCTTATAAAGGAAGCATTAACCAAACATTTGCATAAAACACTTTTAAATAGCCCTGAATAATTTTAAATGAGTAGCAAGTCCATTTCTTTTCCGAGGCAAATCTGTGAGGCACTTAACTGGTGTTTGTGTCAAGCCCACAGTCATCACCAAGTGTGTCCGCAGAACAACAGTACTCCACACACTGTGGGCACTCACAGCTTGATACACTTATATATACATTTTTGATGTTGTACATAAGTGAGCTCTTCCTGTCTGCTGATATGATTTTAACTGTGCGAACATCAGTGGTGTAATATTCATAACTAATTTAATTACAATAGGCTAATTTGTTTGAAATATCTCTTAGGCACATTGAACACACCTTTTGTTTTTGGATCAAGAAAGTATTCTTCTGATGATATTATCTTTGCAGCTGCAAGACCAGCGGGAAGTCCAGGCCTCCTTCAACAGCCTCAAAAAGCTGCGTCGCTCAGTATCTGGTGTCCTTGGAGCAGCACTGGGTGGTGCAGCTGTAGGAAGCCCCACAAGGGGTGAGCCCCTTGATGAGAACTGGGTTCTGAGTCGCAGTGTCCCTAACTCCCTGAATCTGGAAGCTACTTGGGGAGCTCCAACTAGCAGTCCCTCATCCCCTGACCAGGATATTCGGCCGTCCTTCTCATACCTTGCTTCAGGTGGTCACATCATGTACCTTCCTGAATATCAAACCCGCCACCAGACTTCTCCCGAACGGCTGACATCGTTTGGCCGAGGGAGGTCCTATAGTGCAGGTGTAGCTGCTAAGAATCTGCGAACCACAGTGCCACTTTCAAAATCATGTGACAATATATCAGCAGCATCAGAGATGCGACAGATCAGTAGTACTCCTTCTCCTAACAGGATGAATGAAGTGGAGGTACCTCAGACAATACCTGCAGTTGACAAAAAGGCCAAAAGTAGGCGTTTTACTTTCCAAAGTACAGTGAGACAAATTGAACGACGCAGATTGGCTGAAAAGCTTTCCAAGGAGGTGGAACTGAAGGAGAGACAGCGTCTGGGAGAGTTAGAGGCAATGCGCAGGGTGGAAGAAGAATTTCAGAAGAAGAGAGCACGTGAAAAAGCCAGCATCCGTCAACAGCTTCGGCTGTTTAGCCTGGATGAGAATGTGTACTGTTCACTGCCAACAGGGTGGGGTGATACAAGAGCTGATCCAGACGGGGCTCCTTCATCAACACCTTCACCAGCATCTGGGGCATCAGGGGCAGGCAAGACATCAAGACAAGCTGCTTCCACACAAGTACTCTCAGAGTTCCGTCAGCCTAGCAGAGAGTACCGAGAGTACCGACAGTCCAGGTGAGCAGAACAAGTGCAAGCCCACTGGCTGACATCATTATGTGTAAACAGTTCTTGAATTTCAGCTCCATATCTGTTGTCAATCAGACCATGTGTATATGACATTTATGACTGGGAATAGCCTTGTGCAGTAATGACAAAGTTTTGACATACTCTGTATGCTTATGTTAACAGAGCACAGTCAGACGTTATTTTTCCTTGTATTTTTTAGTTATTCACCGTAATGAAGAATATTACAGATAAAACTTGCCAGTCTTGATGCATTCTGCATTCTGTTCAGTGAACCAATCCATTGTATGATAAGCTGTTTTTTGAAAATTTATCAAATCTAGTCAGGCTGTCAAAAGTAGGTTTCATTTTGGCCCGCTACAGGTCAAAAATAAACTGACCCAGCAACTTCTAAATGTAAACTATTAATGCCAAATTCAATTTAAATCTGTCCATTAGTTTCATGAGATAGAAAAATGGGTATGATCCCTGTATACTTTAATACATAGGACACATAATGAATAGATCCTAGTGCTGTAGGGGCTGGGATAACATAGTTCATATAGTGACTAGGTTACAGACTGGACAATCTTGGGTTGAATCATGGTAGAGGCAAGAGATTTTTTTCTCCTCCAAGATGCCCAAATTGTCTCTGGGATCCATGTACACAGCTTCCTATTCAATGGGTACTGGGGCAAGCAGCTGATACATGAAGTTCATCACTCACCTACATCTAGAGTCAAGGATAAGAATAAGTGGAGCTACACCTCCACTTCTCCTACATGCCTTCATGGTGTGGACAGAGGCAGCTTTACAGTTTTCATCTTTTTATTCTGGTGCTGTAACACTGATAACCTCAACAATCAGGTACATGGACTCCGGACCCGAATCTTTGATGCCCCACATAGACTCGAGGCGCAACACTGTGCATCACCCACAGGTAGTGTACGACATGCCAAAGAGCACTCAGGTGTATGTGGCACCACATCATCACCAGGGTGACAATGAGGTATCCACTCCCCGCTCCTCATCGTCAGACAACTATCGCAAAGACTTTGCCCATGGTGCTCGACCAGGACACTCACTGGCTAGTTCTGATTCGGAGCTGTCTCAGCCTGCCACAAGGCGAGTGTCTAGACATCAGCACCACAGCAGGTATGATGTACAGATGTTTCAAATGTGTTAGATATTATTCACTGAATGAGATACTCTGACACTTTGCTCTACAAATGGACCCCCCACAGTTAGTTTTTCCTTAGGACATTTAAGAAAGCGCCTTTTGTGGTTGTGTAATATTTTTTTCTACAATGAAAACATGTTCCGAGTATTTACTCTTGGTTTATTTATGGTATTATAGCTTCAAATGGTAGGATGGTTAGTGAACACTGAATTGGAAAGGATGTGGAAGGAAGCTGTGACAGTCTGACTTCATTTTACACCATGGTATTTGCCGGGAGGGATTGAGGAAAACCACAGTAAATGTTAGTCATTACAGCTAGTCTCTTGTCCGAGATTTTAAGGATTCAGTTATTATGTTAGTGCTTCACAAGAGAGTGGTTAAATGAGAATGTTGTGTTTGTGTAAAGGTCAGTGTTGAACTAAGCACTGTACAGTTTTATTGATTGGCCTGTTACAACAGCATATTTTCATTGAGATCATGGACTGCTGGGATGTGATGCCATGTAGTGTGGTAGATGGGTACTAATGTTGGAGGAACCTACTGTCTCCGTCTTCATTATAGTAGGTTGCAGAGGATGAAGACACATGGTTCCTTAAAAATACTGACACACATCTGCCAAACCAAGTGATGCAACATCCCAGAAGACTGAGGTTTTAATTTTCACTGCCAGAAGACTCTCAAATCTCACAACATATTTTCATATTTGTTTTATGGTTTTGTGTGGTGTTAGTGTAATTTCGCATGTATGTAACACAAGCTAACTAACATACCTTGTATTCTCACAGGGTCTAACAATGGTGGCAGGGGCTGCCTAACTTAATCTAGTCATCACAATATTAACATCACCTCTTGGATTTTCGGCATTACACAGGTTTGTTCAGTAGTGTGTAATATTTCAAGTGTGCAAGACTCCACATATACCAAGTTGGCTGAAGCAGTAATCCTTCTGACTTTTGATCAAGATGTGCCTGCTTTGAATCTTGGCTGGGCCACAGACTATCCTGACAGGTTTTTAGTGGCTTTCCTCATTCCCTCCAAAGTCTGTGATAGTACATTAAATTAAGCTATAATAACTTCCTTCAAAACACCTTCCAGTTATCATTTATCAATCATCCTGTCATTTGATGTCAATAATAATAATCATCATCATAATCATAAATAGTAAATAAGTAAATGAAATAAATAAACAGTCCACCTTGAAGTACTCGCAAATCAGAATAATTATTATATTATATATGATCCATTTTGTTTGTCTTGAAAAACGTAATACTTAATGGGAAAGGTGTATTGGACATAAACCGTTGCTTTCATTTTAACCTTTCAAACGTTGCTCAAAACATTTTTCACTGTGCTAAATATTCAGAGTTTATGCTCACAGTGCACACAGAAATGTGTGTAAGGTCATCACATAAACTGTTCCATTATCATCCAGTGTTCAAATAAATTGTGATATCATGACCATCAGTTTGGCAGTTTTCAGGAAGTTATGTGCGCACTGAGAGAGAAGACAGATGTAATGAAGTATGCACTTTGTATCATTTTACAGCAAATGTGTAAAAAATTATGAGCTTCTTTATTTATTTGTGTGTATTGTTGCTGAAATGTGCATAAATAGAATGTGCAGTGGGATGATAAGTTCTGCTTCTGCCCATTTGTTTCAGTTGATCCACCAGCATGTTCCATTTCTGGAAGTAATGGTTTCATTTCAGTGAAATTTACTGTCAGAAGTAATAAAAGTTGTAAAGCCATGTCCATTTTGGTCAGTATTGTAAAATGCGATCACTGCCTTGCATGGATCTAAAATCATGCATTTCAATTAATACTGTAGTCTTGTGGGTAGGTGTTGATATTTTGGAGGAATGTTCTTTGTATCTGCAATAAAAGAACACCAAAGACATTGACAGATGCAAAATGACAAATAAGACATTCAAAAAGTACATGTGACTAAATTAGCAGGAGTTGACTCTTGCAGAATTTACCATCTGACTTAGAATAACATAACATCACCTTTTTTATTTATCTTCAATAAAGGGTTGCCATATGTGCTGGCAGATGTGCAGTGGGCAGTTAGTGCAGTTCATACAAGCTGTGGTGTGCCCAAAAATGGCATGTATGTTGTTGGGTGTAAAATGGGTAGGGTTTGAGTAATTTGTACAAGCTGTGATGTGCCAAAAATGGCATGTATGTTGATGGGTGTACAATAGGTAGGGTTAGAGCAATTTGTACAAGCTGTGGTGTGCCAAAAAATGGCATGTATATTGGTGGGTTTACAATGGGTAGGGTGAGAGCAGTTTGCACAAGCTGTGGTGTGCCAAAAAGTGGCATGTATGTTGATGTATGTGCAGTGGGCAGAGCTAGAGCAATTTGTACAAGCTGTGGTGTGCCAAAAAGTTGCATGCATGTTGGCAGATATTGCAGTGGGCAGAGTTAGAGAAATTCACACAACCTGTCATGTGCCAAAAAATGGCATGTATGTTGGTGGGTGTACAATGGGTAGAGTTAGAACAATTCATACAAGCTGTGGTGTGCCATAAAATAGTTATATATGTTCGTAGGTGTACAATGGGCAGAGTTAGAACAATACATACAAGCTGTGGTGTGCCACGAAATGGCATTTTGACCTATATCTACAAGGTCCACATGTTTGTCAAATTTCGCTGAAATGCAGAGGGAGAGGTTTAAAACTACATTTTTATGCACTAATGTGACATAGAATGGCCTGAGACTGACTCAGCCCTCAAGTAAAGGCACAGGGAAGAAACCTGCTAAGTTGTGTCCATTAGATAAATTAATCTTTGTCAGTACACATAGAAGCAACCCAGGTCTGGAAATATATAACCAGCATTGGTACTGATTTGGAGCTGAGTATTCAGTCTGCCACTGTGAATAAATCTGTGATTAAAGGAGCTTGTATTAGTTCTCAGAGGTTTGGACTTTGTTTCTTTGTAAACACAGCTTGTAAAACTAAGTTTAAAGGTATCTGATATACTGTGACACAGTGTTTAAGGCTATTTATTTGGAACTGTCCATCTTGTTAGTCAAAGCCACAACTTTTCGTTCAGGTATGGGAGTTGCTCCTGTCAAGGGGTTCAACGGATGAGGACTCTCTTCGTATGTTACCCACCTGAAGACAGAAATAGAACTGATTTATGAAACACTTCTGTATTTATACTAAAAAACTTAGAGATTTTAGGTTCCCACAGCAGTGTTGCTGATGATGCAAGTCTTCTCGGATGTGATGATGTGTTGGGCGAGTAGTTCCTGATGGTTTGGCGGGTTGTAGTTCTTTCAGTCTTCAGGCTGAAACAGTCCTTAGACTACTGTGTGAACTTATGTCATATGTACCCAATTTTCCTTTTGGATTTCTGTCGGTTTCCTGTTTCATAACTAACAGATCCCAAAGACATTCAGACATTACTTTCCAATACGTAGCACAGGCACAGCTATTAAAGAGATGCAAGTGTTGTGGTAGTTTTTGGTGCATTAAATCCATTTCCTATTTATTTTAATTACACCAGTAAACTTTAATCCCTTAATTTAAGTATTATCTTTGTAGTTTTAGCTATTATGCTTATTGATAATGACAAGCAACTGTATTCCAAGCAAAGAACAGGTATTTATGGTTGTATCATGTAATTGGGCTAATTAGAATTAATTACCTCCACCCTCTTGATGGCATTTGCTTAAAGCACAAGGAAAGCACAAAGGAAAATTTGTATTTTATGTGAATTAAGAACCATTGTTTTAATTCAGGTATTCCAATAAACAATCCTTTAATGATATACCTTTATAAACTGTTATCACTTGATGTATGTTTCAGGGATGAAACTGGAGAGGCCAGCAAACTACCTGAAGAGTCAGACAGTCAATTCAAGTATGAAAAAGCCCCAAAGAGAGGCTGGCAAGAGGGCAAGAAAGACTTTACACACAGAGAAACTTATATCAAATACCATGTATTTGAAAATGGTGACCAACCATATGCAGTGTGATTATACGTACTTCACTTAGAGTAAATATACACTAATAATACTGTACATTGCTTTATTGCTTCTTACTGTTATGGCAATACTGCCAATTTCATGATGTCCCTCACACAGTGCAACATTCACTGCATGTTTCACAATGTCTCTCGTACAGTCCAGAACTACTTGCCAGTTTCAGTGTCCCTTACACACTTCCATTGATCGCCCACTTCCTGTTTTACAGTGCCCCACAGCAGCAGGTTACCTGCTACTAGTTTTAAAATCTCTCTCCTACAGCTCAACACTCACTGCCAGTTTTACGATGCCCCTCACTCAGTTCAGTACACCATGCCAGTTTTTAAAATGTCCCTCACTCAGATCAACACTGCGTGCCAATTATGCAAGTCCCTTATTCAGTTCAGCGCTCCCTGCAAGTTTTGCAATGTCCCTCATTCAGTTCAACACTTCCTACCAGTTTTATGAAGTTCCTCATACAGTTTGAAGGTCTGTATTCATTTAAATACACTTGCATTATTGGCAGTATTTAGATTTGATGTTAAATTAAATGTACTCTAATTTTTAGTTGCTGGTTGGTTGGTTGGTTTATAATACCTCCAGGTATTGTGTTTGACCTCCCTGTCCTCTCTGCATGTAGGAAAGGGTATAAACCAATCTCAAATGTGGGAACAACCTGTAGCTTAATATGAGTTTTGCAAGGATGCCCAGTGTTCTTCACAATCTAAAATTCTGGCTTTCTTAGAGATAAAGGTTTAAAAGTGCATGACCAAATACGTTGGCTCAAGTGTAATGCTTCTGACTTGTATTTGGAAGGTGCTAAGTTTGAATTTTGGACAGGATACTACTATCCCGACTGAGGTTTTTCATGATTGTCCTCAGTCCTTCCAGGCAAATTCTGGATATTACCTGAAGTTATGCTGTGAATGTTGCCTTTCATATCCATTTCCAGGTCATTAGTTACCAGTCACCCTCTGATCAAAGGTGCATGACAGAACTGTTAAATAAATGACAGCACAGAATTCTTCAACAGAATGATCAAATTCAGAACCTTTGAAACTGCTGGCAGTAATGTCATTTTGAACATACTCCACAGGAACCTGTGCTGCCATCTTTCAGAATGACAGCCTAACACATACACAGCTCGAAGACAATGTGCGTGGTCTACTCCACCAGTACATTATAACTGACAACAGGGCAGGGAACAGAAATGTTGGATCCATTCTGTTGCTTCCTTGAAACAATCACTTTTGAGCCACAGGAACTGGATGTAAAGCATACTACTGTTTTAACCTTAAACTTGAGAGTGCAGATCTCCATGCAAGAAATTCTCTGATCAGACTGACTCCTCATCGTCTTCTTACTTGGCAGAAAATTCTGTGGAACACCTTTCCTATTCATTTGTATCATACCACATGTAAGTATTTCAAACCCTCCACTTTTAGCCTCTCTGGAAAAGGACGGGATGTGAAGAAGTTAGAAAAAAAATTATATGATTCACCATAAATATACCAACAACTGCACTATGATTTGATATAATGATATACAAACATGTGGTAAACCTACATGTTTCAGCCATTCTTGGGCATCTTCACAGAGGTTTTCAACAAAAAAAAAAAAATACATTAATGGCTACTTACATCAAAGATGTACAGTAATACAGTTCACATACTGATATTAAAATTGTTAAGAATTTTAAAAAGTAAAGTACACAATGCATATTGCAATAGGTATTATTTTACTTGCTGATGAACATCTATTGCAGCAATTGTTTCCAATTCAAGTAACGATTACAATATACTTCCTGTACTTTACTTTTTAAAATTCTTAACCATTTTAATATTTGGTATTTTAACTGTATTACTGCATGTCTTTGATATAACTAGCCATTAATGTATTTCTTTCTTGAAAACCTCCCTGAAGATGTCCAAAAATGGCTGAAACATGTAGAGCTTTACCACGTGTTTGTATATCATTATATCAAATAATAGTGCAGTTGTTGGTATATTTATGGTGAATCATATTACTGCACAGAACATGGATAATTTTAAATATGATGCTGTTCCCAGTATCTTATCAATATCCACAGCACAACCCTTTCTTCCAAGCTACAGCTTTCAAATTCTTTCCCATGAGCCTCATTCTTTCCTTGATACACATGAAAATGTAAGATAACATGCCTTTTAATCTATCTACAACAGTTTGTAGCCTCATTGAATGGGTTTTTGGGGGTTATGTTGTTTGATGCTATTGCATCTTTGGAAGAGAACTGATTTATCAGTATTCGGCTCTCATACCATTGCACACTTTTGGAAAATGCTCATTTGAGGACACCATGAGCCACACCTTATACAACCTACCTGTACTGTCTGCCTGTCAGTACTTTTTAAATTATCAGGAACACACATGTTTGACAATGATGTCAAAACTCTGCTGAAGATTTGAGTGTTCTGGGGTGTGATTCTGTGTCACTGGGTGATCAGCTCCGAGCATTCTGAAGGCAGAATCCTTCAAAGCATCAGAACCTACTTACACAGTGACAGTTTCACACCACAGAAAACCTTCAGCTCATAGTACTGCCAAATTAACCCCTAAGTCCTCACTAGTAGACCAATAATGTCTTAATGCGGGAAGTTTATGGTACCCTGTAAAGAAATTAAACTCAAGAAATTAAAAGTTTCTCTCTTTTCAAGCTTAAGGTTTTATTTTTCTGTGCTGCATACAGATTACTCTTAAGAGCAATACATTTCACACTGTTGGGTCCAGTAACTAAGGTGATACAAGTTTCAGCAACTCACCCAGAAAATCCTTCAGCCTCTTAAAAAGTAAATGAATAATAAATATAAACATACACATGACATACTTCACAAAACTGTTACACATATATTTTATTATTATTTTGTGCATCCTACACATAAATTATACTTTCATTCAAACTCTAACCTGGAAATTTAGTTTATTTTCCGTCTATACCTACAAATGGAAAAACGAAACACGGCGATCATGCTGTCCGAACAGCATTATTCAACTTCCCTTTAGCTTCACAAGCAGTCAAAATTGACAATGAAACGCGTAGTAGAACGTTTATTATAATTTCCATCATCACCATCTTCGATATGTCGTATCATGATCTGGTATATCTTTACACATGCCTTGAAACACTTCTACGCTCAAATTCACCCATGGGTGGAAATTTTGTTTCCCTTTCCTGACATTTCAGATTGCTGCTCGTTACTTCAACTACTATCAACAGTTGGTAGCAGCATAAATATTTGAATAAATGACGTGAAACATCATTCAAGTGTTCATAAAACAGCACATAACTTAGAGCATTATTTGAAGTTATGTATTACATGAGAATTTGCTTCCCACTACCTGTTGGTACTTCCGAGTCCTACTCTGAAATGACACTTTTTTCATACGAAAACTGCCTGAGCATATAACATCCAATCCTACCTACACTCCACACATCACACTCCATTGCTCTCTGCAGCTAACATCTGGAAGCCTGCAGTACCAGGCATACCAATTACCAAAATACAATTTCTTTGGCGCAAGAACAAGAGCTTTATAGAGTACCATCTGGCTTAGTACAAGAGAGCACGCTGATACAGCGCACAAAGCGATAATAAATTCCCTCGCACTCATAAGCACTGTTTGACAACAACAGGTTAACACTATATACAACACAGTCTCGAAGTTCGTGAATCGACGTGTTCGGGATTTCGACTATTCGTGATTATCCATTTTCATATCCCTGTTTCGACCTTTCGTGATTATTTCAGGCGAATCGGGAGAGGCCACGTGCCTACACACTCAGTTTCCCCCTCTCCGCTATTGCGCAGATCAGCCGTGGGTCAGTCAAGCTCTGTCTTTCATTATGTGAGGTTGAGCGCTTTCGTGCTCGAAAAGGCCGGTAATAGTGCATGTTGTATTATTGTACGGCATTTAACTGTTATTTCGGTGTTATATCTGGGCGAAAGTCACGCAGTACCCATAGCAGCGGTAGTCTGTAGGTCTTTGCTTGCCCATCAAGTGGAATGCTTAGTGCTTGGTGTCTAGAGTGACACGGTGAACGAGGAAGAGACAACGAACAATTTTTCTTTCCAAACATTAAAAAAAGAGGGCTTAAACTCACTGGAGAAATCAATGTGATAAGCATGTCTCCTAAAAGAAAAACGGATGATAATGTTACACCTAGTAGTAACAGAAGATCTAAAAACTTTACTGATCTACAAACAAAAATTCAAATTATCGAACAGAGTGAGGAAGGTGCACGCACCAGTGATATTACCAAAATGTTCAATTTACCTTGGTCAACTGTCGATAGCATTTTAAAAAATAAAGATCGGTACAAAACAGCAGCCAAGAGTGTCCCGGGTAATGTAAAACTATTAAAATCCCGTGAAGATATTTTTATACAAATGGAGAAACATTTAGTGACCTGGATTCACGAGAAAGGAAAGCGTGGAGACTCTGTAAATTCTGTTGTTATTAGAGAAAAGGCGAAAAAACTGTTTGAAAAATTAAAAGAAAAGGACCCAGAATGTAAGTTGGAATTCGTTGCTAGTATGGGATGGTTTAATCGTTTTCTAAACAGAACTGGTTTGAAGTGTGTATTGATGCGCGGTGAAGCAGCTTCAGTAGATGTAGAAACTGGCAACAAGCCCGGCCCCCAAGTTTCAGAAGTTGAAGACCTGTTAAAATCACATAATGAAAGTGTAACTGAAGATGACATTCTTGAAACAGACGGCCATAAAGTATCTGAAGACTCTGGACTTAATGAATCAAGAGATGTACCCCAGAAGGACTTAACAGCGACGGACTTAAAACAACTGTTTACTTATATTGATTCCATCAAGACAATCACAGACAAGGATCCACTACAAGACAGGGCCTTTAAGTGTTACAGTGCTATTCAATCAGCTTGCCTCCCATACAGGACTAAACTGAAAGAGATTGAAGCCAAAACAAAACAAACGAGACCTGATAGGGTCGTCAAACCGCAGAGGGTTTCGTCTCCAGCTGCTTCAGCAACAAGAATATTGTCTCACATTTCTTCGCCTTCATCTGGTTTCCTTCAAATTTCGGGTGAGGATGACTTACCTTTCGTCTTTATGGACTGCGGCTCTCCGGCAGTCGTCAAATGTATTTTGTCCTTCCGAGAAGTATTTGTATTTTATTAAAAATAAACTTCCATGCTTCTTTATGTTTTTTGAGGTTATTTTATGTTTTTATTACAGGTATTTCTTAGATTTTTGAAACCAAGCATGCCTTTTACATTGAAAATGAATTCCGTTGTTCGTGGTGGGTTTATGGGACCAATTAATCACGAACATCGAGATTCTACTGTATGAGGAAAATTGAGTGTAATGTGCAGCGACTGTGTGTGAAGTTAATGTATGGTGCGTGAGTGGAAAGTTTGAGAATGGCGACAGTGGAATGTATTTTAACCAGCAAACCGAAGTAATGTAAGTTGAAAAAGTGATGTTAATGATGTAGTTACGAAGTGAAATGTGTAGATAAATTTAATGCGATTGTGTTGCTGTACGGTGTGAAGTAAATTTGCAGCGACTTAAGATTTTGTAAATTTCATAGTGCTTGTCTTATAGTGTTATATAGTACTTAGTTTCACGCTTACAGTAAACAGAAATTGTAACCGGTATGATTTGTTTTATTATCGTAACGAGAAAGTAAAATCTGCAATGGCGACGTTCGTTGCTAAAATTGTACTGAGTGGTGTGGGCTAAATTGTTCGAATTCTCGTGGCTGACATAACCTCAAATATAAGTGCTGTATTTTGTAGAGAATTTAGTATACTCTGATCGTTTTCTTACCGGCATTGCTACTACATATTTGCATGACATAAGTTGCCAATGCTGTCTGTGATTGGAGTCGCGCACTGTTATGCAGACAAACGTTGCAAAAGCAATGAAGATATAAACATGTCAAATTTGTAGTCAAGCGAGCGAAGTATTTAAAAAAAATGGCCCGTCTAGAAGCGTTCATTAACACAGGTGTGTGAGTGTAATGCTGAAGTGGACATATTTCTCAGTTTGTTTTTAAACGTTAGTTGTGTCATATTGATTAGTAACTTTACCCACAGTGGTTCTAAGCATTTATTTATTTGTTTATTTATTATTTATTTATTTATTTATTTTTCATCCTTCTTGACAAAATGTGTGTGTCATGATAGGTTCATACAGTCTGAAATTGGTGCATCATTTACCGTGACATGGATCAGTTGGTGGTTCTAGTTCCTGAGGCATGTGAGGATAATATTTCTGCTTTGAATCATGGAGATGGGTGACCCAGGTAGAGTGGTGAAGACAAAACTGTGGAAGCAAAACGAAGCACAAGACAATGTCCTGCATGATAGGTGAATGGTCACTGGCAGACGCTGGTATCTACCATGACATCCTATTGTATTGGGTCATAGTGCATTCTGAAACAATGTCATTACTTGCAGCTTTGTATTCTGGAGTTCACCTGCCTGGCATGGCAATTTTTCTTATTGCCTCAGTTGTTTCAAACTTATTCTTGGTTAATACCTTCAGTAGGCTAGACCCATCGGTGTCCAAATTCCTGGTTTATAATACAATCTCATTTAACCTATGTGGTTATTGAATGTGTTGACTGAAGACAGTAATAAGTAAAGATTGCTGTGTATAGGCTTTGCCATGAGAACTGCATATCTTGCAAAGTAATAAGCATTACCTTGCCTTGTACACAGAGTAGGCGAAACTGTTGAAAATCTGAGAACCAGACAAATATTTTGGTTTTGAGACTTTGGTGTTGCTGTCACTCCCAAATGATATGCCAGATTAAGTTCCTCATGTTGTAATGTTTGTCCAAAACACATACAGACCATTCTTAGAATAATGGCTAAACTACTGGATTTAAAATTTCAAAACTCTGAATGCTGAATGGGAAAACAGTGCCAGCCAAAAGGTTTTGTTTGACACTGGTAACAGTTTTTGATCCCAGAATGTGTGTGTGTATGTATATATATAGACACACACACATACATACATATATATATATATATATTTTTTTTTTTTCTGGTTGTGTGTGTAGCTCAGCCAGTAAAGTGAGTGGCTTAAGACTTTTGAGGAGTTTTTTGTTCACCAGAACATCTTTAAATTCCTGGCAACGGATAAGAGGAACTGGTTACTGTTTTTGCAGAGATGAGAGACCAAAACATGCAAGTGACCATTTGCTACCTTCTAAAGTGCATGTTGGGAATGTGTTCCACATCTTCACGGTATGTGTGTGTGAATGAGAATATCTTGTGTATGTAATTTTGAAACAGCTTTATAGTAATTATACTGCATTTTTCAGCATGCAATATGACTTCAACTGTCAAACTGGAATCTGAATCAGATACCGAGTTTGATCCATTATCTACACAGAATGAAAGTGAGCTCGTTGATATAAAACAGGAAGAGTTTCTAGTACCTGTGGCAGTGACAGACAGTGAGGTGAGTCTTGTGTCTTGTCTGACATTTAGTTGTTGTGTTTTACACCGGTGTTGATGATTACAGGATAACAGCAGGGGCTTTGATACTGCCACTATCAACATACGTATTCAAGTCGTTTATTATAATTCATTAGAGGTATGATTCCAGAGTACAAACAGCACATTCTTGGGTATTAAGATCAACCCTTAACTCCTCTGTGCCATCTTTTGCACAAAGTATTAACCCTTGTCACTCAGGAAAGGGCAGTTTGAATCTTTCGTTCTTGCGTAGGTGGTTGCTGGATTTTAACTCAGGGTAATTATATGAATGTTTAAAAAATATATCACTTGGCCAGCCTGACTGCATGCATTCACCATTACAGTGGTGTAACAAGTTAGCTAAATGTGAATTTATGAGTTGACATATGAGCAGCAGATGTTATTAATGTCATCCAAAAATTAATGGCAACATTTGTGTTGTGCAGTATTGCAGTGGGTCTTGTGAATATGTGCTTGCTAGTTGAAAACAGTGACTTGTTGCTTGTGTCAGCCTGCTTGCATGAAACTGCAATCTATTTTTGATGTCCTTGACTGCTGTCAATTGTGACACGTCTCTTAGAGGTGCTGTAGAAAAGATTTTGTAGGTGTGAACAATTCTGGTTCATCAAAATGTAGGTTGCATGATGATTTAACGAGAAATACCAGTATCTGATGATGATGTAGATTAACCTTTTAAAGCCTAGTGGTAACTTTACATACCACCAGGTTTAACATTAAAAAATTCTACGTGGTACCCACATTGTGTTTATGTGTTTTGTACAGATATCAGAACAAACAGCAACTTTTGCCTTATAAAACATTAAGAGATTGGTTTTTATAACCGAAGTGGAGAGTGTTTACAGCGCGGTACGGACTGAGTCCTTATATAAAACAGATAGGCTTCGTCTTTAAAGGGTTAAATTATAAAATTCCTTGTTACACACTATCGTACAGTACCGACACACTTTATTTATCATTTATTCCTGCGGAAGGCTCTTGGTTTTGAAATGCCTGCGGTTTCGGTCATTCACACTGAAAGAAATAATCTTCTACATAGTAATAGGTGTTAATGCTACATATTAATTTGTGGTCTTTCAGAAAGTAGGTGCAAAGTTTTTGGACTGAATAATGATTCTTCTGTCAGCATTATCAACCGGATTTATATTTATTATTATGTATATTGCTGTCACACATAATACAACACAGTAAGAGTGCTGTTATTGGGTATATTGTTTTCATCATGATATCCTTTTTAGTAGCTTACTGTACTTTATAAAACAGGGAGTAACATCTTCTGTGTAGTAACTAGTCTTTGTCAGGTTCACTGTATTGTGCTGTTTTTGACGCAAGGTGTAACACTTTTTTTTATCTTTATTTTAATATAAAAGCAGAGGCCTTTGCCTTAATACTTTCTCCTTATTGAGTCCTATTTTACCTGCTGATGGTCCTGTAGATGATTGAAACATGTAATAAATACGAAAGAAAGGAGTTGTGTTGTGCCTGTTGGTATAGATTGGAGATTGTAACACATTTGTTTCTTTACAAGTGTCATAATTTAAGAAATTACAGAACAGTAACCTGATATATTTTTTCTGAGATCTAACATTTCAAAAATCTTCATTTATGTGCACCTTGTTATCCTAAGCAGTATATTGTATTTTAATGACAGTGATAATGTAGATGTTTCAAGAAAGCTAGTGATTGAGTTAAGAGGGAGGTTCTGTGTAATATTCTCATTGATATTCTCATTGAGTTTGGTGTACCCATGAAAGAACATGGAGTCCAATTCAATGTGGATCCCATGCTAGTAGCTACATTTCAGGCTGTATTTGTGACTCATTTCAGGTAGCTGATAGCTGCAAAATCTCTTACGTAACACTAGCTAAAGGCTTGTTGCACATATTGACAAGACAGTTCAGTTTCATAAACTTGATGCAACAGAAGTAAATTGTTGTTTGTCAATATGAAGTAAATTGTAACACAGAGGGTGTTTATTTTTGAAATCTATACTGTATTAGGAAAAAATCCTATCAAAAGTATCATAGCAAGTTTAGAAGTCAATTTGACGGTGTTTCAGTTCTATCAAAATCAACAATACATTGACTGGTGAACATATTTTGAGCATAGTCTTTGTTAAAGTGGAAGTGACAGTGACACTACATGTTATTTTAAATGAAACATTGGATAATACTGGATTGTTTTCTGAATAAATGTCATGAAATATTTCATTGCGACAGTACAGTTTTGTTACCTGGTTCTGTGGAGCAGTGTGCAGTGGTGAAGTCAGTATATTGCTGTCTTATCTTATGGCTGAAATTACTTGAACAGTCAGGGAAGTACTCAAATTAACAGAGTGGTGGGTAGGTAATTCCACACTAACACGTGAAGTACCTTCACATAACATTAAAGTTGGAGTATGTTGTGCTGTGTGTGTGACAATGATAACTTGACCCACTTTTCTGGTACAAAAAATTCAGAAAGGTGCCAGGTTTTGAAAGTTTAAGTGATGAGCTGAGAGCAGAAAGCAGGACAAAATCATGGCATAAAGACAGATAATTAATCCTTTGAAAGAGTGGAACAGTTCAAATATTTGGGAACAGTCCTAACGAATCAAAATTCCATTCAGGAAGAAATTAAGAGCAGATTGCTTGCTATCATTCAGTGCAGAATCTTTTGTCTTCTAGTTTGCTATCCACAAATATAAAGATTAAGGTATACAGAACTACAGTTTTGCCTGTTGTTTTGTATGGATATGAAAGTTGGTCTCTCACACTGAGGGAGGAACATAGGCTGAGGGTGTTCAAGAATAGAGTAGTGAGGAGGATATTTTGGTCTAGGAGAGGTGAGGTGATGGGAGTGGAGAAGACTATATAATGAGGAACTTGATGATAAGTGCTCATCACCAAATGTTATTCAGGTGACCAAATCAAGAACAATGAGATGGGCGGAGCATGTAGCAAGTATGGGGGAGAGGAGAGTGCATCCAGGATTTTGGGGGGGAGACTTGAGGGAAGGAGAGCACTTGGAAGACCGAGGCATAGCCAGGAGGATAATATTAACCCTTTAAAGACAAAGCGTATCTGTTTTATATAAGGACTCAGTACGTACCGCGCTGTAAACACTCTCCACTTCGGTTATAAAAACCAATCTCTTAATGTTTTATAAGGCAAAAGTTGCTGTTTGTTCTGAGATCCGTACAAAACACATAAACGCAATGTGGGCACCACGTAGAATTTTTTAATGTTAAACCTGGTGGTACGTAAAGTTACCGCTAGTCTTTAAAAGGTTAAAATGGATCTTCAAGAAGCCAGATGGGGGGGCATGGACTGGATTGATCTGGCTGAGGATAGGGACAGGTGGTGGGTGCTTGTGAATGCGGTAATGAACCTTTGGGTTCCACAAAATGTGGGGAATTTCTTGACTAGCTGGGGACCTGTTAGCATCTCAAGAAGGATACTGCTCCAGGGAATTAGTTAGTAGTAGTTAAGTGGTGAGTATAAATGTGGGATCTTCCAGAAAAATGCTATTACAGTGCAATGCATGGTTTTTGGCTGGTCGAATTTTCAAATCGTAGGCTAGGAGTAAGTCACTAATGCAGCGACAGCGTCATGTTTGGTCCAGCCCTTCGTTCTGTCTTCATAAGTACAGTTGATCTTGTCACACTGAAGTTCAAAGCAAATAAACACTCACCCCTTGCCTCTTCAACACATGCAGTAGACCTGTCTGCCAGCTCTGCTAACTCCTCCACCAGCCAAAAACCATGCACCTTATGTAATATTCTTGGGGGACTGAATAATTGGTCATCTTTTGTTCATTCTTAGTAACTGCTGATATTTTTGTAGACACATACAGTTTTTCTTTTCTCATGCAAGTCTCTTGTGCCATTTTCAAACCGTGTGATTGAAACATTGCTGTAAAAAGTGTAATTAAAGGCATGCTTGTAGAATAGAAGCCAGTCTAGTTCTACATCACTTCACCATCCACTTGAAACAATGTACCCTGAAGATGGAGGCAGTACTTTCCTGCAAGATGTTGGAACATTTATCACCACATGGTGTAGAAATCCCAAAAGATGATCATCATTTGAAGGTATAGGGTGTGTTATGTAGATGGAGGAGGAAGGGAAAGTTTCAGATCCTTGCCCTTTCATGTACTCTAAACACGTGACTTTTTTGTTCATATATATACATTTTTTGCCTGTTTATGGCTCATTTATTTACTGATTCTGGAAGCAGCTGAGGGTGATGATGAATAAGGAATTGAAAGTGACATGTAAGAAACAGTCATGGCCTAATTTGAGGTACTGTGCTGGCATTTTCTGTGAAGGACTGAGGAAGACTATGGCATCCTCAGTCAGGTTAGTGAATGTTTTGACTTGTATTTGAAGGTTCAGCAGTTTTGAGATTACCGGTGTACTCTTGAAATTTCAAGTCTACCCAGGAAATGAGGTTGTATGATTGATATGTAGTATCGGTTGGTGGTTCTTCTGTTACAGTACATCACAAGTGACATCAAACCACAACCTGAATCAGACAGTGATGATAGTCAGCCCTTGCCTGCTCTTGGTCATGGGGAGCTGCTTGAAACGATTCTTGACGAGGATCCTGCCATGGTAATTACAGATACGCCAGAGGCAAGTGTTGCTGTTTCCTTGTAATTGCTATGGGTTTTGGAATATTAGTACACAAGTTTGCATGCCAAGTCACTGTAACATCTGGTGCATCCTCAGCATGGGGATTCAGTAGATGGTCGTCAGATGTGGATGGTAGGCTGTCCTGTAACATGCCAAGCATGCGCTGAAGGGAAGTAGAGGTCTAACTGTACCCATATTCAACCTTGGTGCTGGAAGGGGTTAGGTGGTCAATGCCACACTCTGGCTGCTTTACCTCTGGGGAAGAGACCTGGTACCTATTGTACAGGAGGCCAGGTGGGCCTTGGGGCTAGGCTGAATAATGGGTTTGGAAAATCCTGCCCCTAGCGGGGTTCAAACCTTAGACTGCCCAGCCCATAGTGAGTTGCTGTGCCAGCAATGCTATCCTGGCCACCTATGGATGGTAGCTGTGAATGTACTTAATAGGTTATTATAGACAGCTGACATGATGTGATCTCCAGTTTGATGTTGTATTGGGGACTGACAGCTCACCTTATTAGAATCCAGCATGTTACAAAATGTTACATGGAGCCTTGGACGTGGCAGGTTGTTATGAACACGGTGATGAACCGTCTGGTTTTATAAATGGTGGGGGGGGGGGGGAGCAGCTATATCATGGCTCAGGCAGTTACCACTGGCCTCTCATCATGGAGGCCCAGATTCAATCCCACGAAAGTCGGTGTAGGCTTTGTGGTGGACCAAGTGACACGGGTAGGTTTTTCTTCAAGTGCTTCAGTTTCTCCTGTCAATATCTTTCCACCAGTTCTCCATACTCATTCATTTATCTGTCACGAATGCTATGTAATCTTAGCAGTTGACAGCTTCATGAAATAAAACACTTAAGAATTGTTAAAAAATGAAAGGAAGGGAATTTGTACAGTAGCTGAGTAACTGTTAGCTTCTGAAGGAATCTACCTAACTGATTTAGTTAGTTAGTTAGTTAGTTGTGACTGAGTGATTCAATGAGGGTGTGAGTCAGTCAGTTACGTTATGTTATGTTACATTACGTTTCATTTACTGGGACAGAAATTACATAATTTGTATGACAAGGTTTATTGTTGACACCTTTACCTAGCACCCTCCATACCAAATTTCATTGAAACAGTTCAATTTTTTGGGAGTAAAATATGCGTGACTGTGAACAGAGATATGCAACTTTCTGTTTACGGACAGACTGCATTACAGATTAAAAAGAATGATATGTTCAGTTTCATTTGATATGATCATGGTTTGCCACTGCTGATTTCTCGGGTTGATACAGTGGCAGAACATAGCATCAGCACGGGTCAGTGCATCAATTTCAGTGGCACCTCAGTATTAGACAGATCTTCAGGTTATGTGGCCTGCCTGGTAAAGGAAGCCATCAAAATACAACTGGACAAAAATAATTTTAATACAGAAGTTGACTTCATACTGAGCCAGGCCTGGGCACCTGCAAACACCATGCTAATAAATGTGAGAGGAGGACCCAGCAGAGCAGGTACTTGACTCCACCCAACAGCCCCACCTGTCTTGCTGCCAGCTATAGCTGACAGGCACATCAGATGTGGAGAGATTTCATGGGTAGTCCCCTGGTGACGAGGGTGGGGATGGCTCTCGAACCATGGGCTTATTCACCATTAAGCTGTTTAACATGGCTAATAGCCTGAGAACATTTTGTCCAGCTGTCTTAGTGTCTGTTGAATTTCCCCACAGAATTATTCCATATGACAAACAATGGTATGTAATAAGCAAAATGATCTAATTTTAGGTCTTCTGCTTGCATGAGAGAAGCAGTTGCCATGGCAAAGCATGCAGTCTTCATTTAGGGATAGAATGTTGAGCATGTGATTTAAAATTAAACTTACTGTCAGTGTGTAAGTCAAAGTATTTACTTTTCCATTTCATTTTATCATCCTAGTTTGTGTTTCAATCAACACAAGTTTTGTCATTAGTACATAATTTCATGAAATATTTTGTCAAAATATAATGTAAGTTTTACTGGTTTTAAACTAATTGTTCATGACTGAACACACCATTCATGCAATTCTGAAAGTGTTGAAGTTCTGGATGTGAAATAATAATGGCAGAGGGGGAGCTTTATTGTGTCCCCAAGCTTTGTAAAATGTGGTCTTGGCTCATGAATGTGTGCTGGCTGACATGATCATGGCGTTTTTACTGCTGCAGTTGAAATCAGGCGATAGATACTTAGTCAACATTCTGGTAATAGAGTGCAGGTTGTCTTAGTGCCCATTCAGAATTTAGTCAGTTGAACAAAGTGTTCATTTGCGATACTGTTGCAGAGTATGTGTCATGAAAAAAGAATTGTAGGCTGAAGTTTTGTGGTAGAAACCTGCATCAACTAAGACACATACAAAGAATAGTATACAGAATGGTGTAAAAATTTTGAACAACAGGTTCACTGCTGGAAAATAATAAAATGTGAAACTGTGTCTATTTTGGATGAGGTATTTACATTGTAACAGAAACAGCCTGAGTAACAGATATTGATATTTCACATATTTCACAAATCTCTGTTCATTTCATTAAGTTCCTATACCTGACCTTACAGTCAGAGCCTGGTATACAGTGAGTGCATGCAAACCCAGACAGCCTGTGTTTTTGAATGAACAATGAATTCTGACCATAAAAATTTATTTATTTCCATCTACTTGCACATCAAATTGCATATCAAGGGAATTCTGACCATTGTTTTCAACTAATTCTCACACAATTCTTCAGATAGTTAACAGACGAGAAAACATATTGTTACCTCATGCAGGACATTGCCATTGTCCACACAACAGGTTTCTCAGTGACTGTATTAGAAGAGACATTTGGTGTATAGTTGATAAGTCGTGGATTATGACCTCCTAGATCTGCAGATTTGAAGCATTATTTGTGGGGGACCCTGAAAGACATAGTTCATTTGAGAAAAACATGTTATTTGCAGGAACTGAAAGGCAGCACCTGAAGACAACTTGCTAATACATCAAGACAAGAGGTCTGTTATGTGTTAAATATTTTGAGGAAGTTTGAGGGCTTTTTCAAGTAGGAGGGTGGTACTTTGAGGCTCTTCAATAGAACAAGGTAAATTGAATTGCTGGCAAAACACAGACTTTAAATTCCTGGCAGATGAAGGCTTTGTATGCCATAATACTTCAGTGCCAGCTGTGGTGCTTGGGGACACAATAAAATATACACCCTGTACGTGTGGTAAGTAAGTAAGTAAGTAAGTAAGTAAAGGTAAAGGTAAAGCCATCCCATTACAGGCCTGGACAGGCCCTGAGGGTTCTAGGGGGTTGAGGCTCCCAGATTTCAAGACAGTCGGCACGTGAAGGTGGTAAGGTTATCAGCCCTACACACCGGCCGCCATTACCCCCGAGGAAATATTCCTGGTACTCATTTTTGTTAGAGGCTGAGTCGACCTCAGGGCCATCCTGTGGCAAGTAAGTAAGTATCTCCATGAAACAGGGAAATGTTTACGTCCATTGGGTTTTAGTCATACGTTTCTCCAGACTTCCCCTTTCATCATCTGAGGTTTCAGTGTGTTTTATTTTTTCAGAGCACTGGAGTACACGTTTGTGAACAGGATCAGCATGAGACATCACATCCATCAAAACGAACTCATGTATGTACATTTTGTGGAAAATCCTTTAACCGTAAACAGCATCTGACAGATCATACACGTACGCACACTCAAGAGCGACCTTATACATGTGACTTATGTAAGAAATCATTTTCTCGAAAAAGTTATCTTAAAATACACCTTCGTTTACATTCTGAACAGCGGCCTTTCTCATGCAGGATTTGTAGCAAATCATTCAACGAGAAGAGTCAGCTAGAATCGCATGTTTATGAACATACAAGAGAAGGACCTTATTTGTGTAATGTGTGTGATGAGGCATTCAGTGACAGAATCTGTCTGATACTCCACCAGGGTGTACACTCAACTAAGTAGCCCCGTCATGGTCATGCTTTTCAGTAAACAGTTTACTCATTCAGTGTTGTTCCAGTTGTTAGCATATCAGTGATTCCAGTGACACATTGTGGTGTTCTGGGGGGAAAGTTGACAGATTTCAAACTAGTAGCCAAAAGGGATCAGGACTATGTGTCCAATATGTGCTCTGGCAGAGGCATGGGGATGTTGTCTAATCCAACATTCAGTTGCGTAGTTAATTAGAAGAAATAACAAAATGTTGTTATATTTATCTGTTCCAGTAGTAAAATCAGTTCTTTTATTGTTTAACCTGTCTTATGACATATGTAATCCTGGTATGTAAATTTTCCTATGTGCCAGAAATTCCATAAATCCCATCCCACTTTTGTCACCAAAGCTCACAAATACTGAAGATGACAAACTTCTGGGAAGAGCTGATGACACATGCCTTCTTTCAACTGACTTAGTGTGTATGCTGTAGTTAGTGAAAATTAATGTTATAGGTGATGGAATCAAATAGTTCCTGGACTAAATTTATTTCTCTGTAACAACACTTACCCTATAATCATCGTTTTCCTTTGGTCTTTACACAGTGAGCCCAGTGGTCATGCCACCACTTGAAGTCTTTCATGAAGTGGATTGTTTGAAACTTTGCAAGTGTGCCACACAATTTTGCTCATATCATGGCATATCATGTAACTGTCAGCAGTCTGCCACACAGGCTCCTCCAAAGTGTAGTCTTTGTCAGCAAAGCACAAAGATTTATTCTCACTTTGTGTAAGTGGAAACATTCCTCTTATCACCTGACAGACTACTCTCTTAAGTACATAAATCTGTCAACCTCTCGCTATGGACACTGAACATGAAGAGGAGATGCAAGTAAAAGATGTTTGAAATTAAATGGCAAAAATGTTCATAGTGGTAAATGATGGTATTCTTTTCTTACAACAGAACCATCTACTATTGCTGCCCCCTGCATTTTTCATAAAATGATCTGATGTTACAGACTGTAGTAATCACTTTTATTGTTTTTGGTACTGAAGTGAATGTATTTGCCTGAATATTAAAATAATTTTGTAACTGAGAAAGTGAGTGCAGTGTGAAGGAGACTTTCGCAGTGCATATACAGTGCTGGCTGTGGTTTATGGACATCAGTTTCTGTGGAGTGACTCTGATAATGTGTACATAGCAAGAAGGACTGTACCTCACCAGTGGCATCCCAGCTTTCAGTGTGAACTCTCTTTCCCTGATGATGGTGGTATATAAGCCACTGAAACATGTCAGAGTAAAAGTGATCCCCTACAGACTTTGGGTCACATATATTAAATTTGTGCATTACTGTTGGTACTTTTCTAGTTAGTAACCTATGAATCTGATTTCAGTACTTAATAAACCTGACACTGGGAATTCAATATCACTGAAGCATAAGCTGAGAGTACAAATTAGACCTTTAAAGATTAAGTCTTATGGGAAAAGGTCCCTCGCTTAGTGCTCTGCTTTTCTGGAACCAATTAAGAGCACTAAGTGGGCAATACCTGTACTGTTGTGATTAAACTGAATGGAATCACAGGGACAGGACATGTTAAATGGGAAAATAAATGCATACAAACTTTTGGATGGAGAATGTCATTGGAAAAGGCCATTTGTGTGACCAAGAATCTTTGAAAAATTGCTTTTGAAAATGTGACATACACATACCTGTTTGTGATTAACCACTGGGTTTCATAATAAGTAATTTCTTGATGGCGTGATGCATTTTTCTGGATATGATGATTTTTATTGAAAAATAAAATTACACACATCATATGATACAATATTTACAAGCATTATCATCCATTTTTATAATCTGGAAGTAATGCTAACAGACTGTGCTTGGAACTTTTAATGAACACAGGATATACTGGTGAGTCTCATAGTTCTATGAGATTCCCCTCTAATGACAAAGGCACACCTTTTTCCTTTTGCTGCATGTGACTCTGACACAAATTGTCTTCTTCTTTGTTCAGGTGACTCTGAAATGTTTTCTTTTCCACTTCCTGCTGCAGGTGGCACTGGAAACTTGATGAGCGAGCCCCAATTGATTTGTGTGCTTGATGTGACTGGAAGTCTCGTACAATTCCTTGATTGTGTGGATACATCAACAGTGGATCCTGCAGGAGAAACAATCATAAAAGCAAATTTATCCCACTGGCAAAGGTACATTCCAACCTTGAAGATGGAGGCAGTATGTTCCTCTGAAATGCTGATAACCAGGTGACACAGCGTCACATCCCACACTGTAGACTTAATATTCACTGCTGTGAGAACCTCAAATCTCATACACCATACCATAAATATTGCAGTGACACATGTGATTTCTGTTTGGGTGCTTTCCAGATCAATCCTTGTTTCTTAAATTAAAATTTTTGTGGCTTTCATCCATCATTTTTGGCAGATGTGGAGATAAACCCTTATCCCTCCATTGTCAGTTTGATTTAAATGTGAAAAGCCTACAGTCAGATGAGTCTCATGTAGCATATTAGAAAATACGACAGTTTGGCCATTCCTCTTTGGGTCTCAGTACAATGAAGCATTAACCTTTTAAAACATAGCTCTAACATTAACAAACTCTGCATTTTGCCTTATAGTGTACTTTTGTGTGAAATTTGTGGTTTTCATGGCAGTCAGTATTGGTTCAGTAGAGATGAATGTTTCAGAGGACCCCACTGCTTCTTAGAGGCCAAACTCTTACCTTTCCTGTTTTGATACTGATCTTGGTTTGCAAAATAGTAAGTTGGGATCTCCAATACCCATATCTGAAAATAAAGAAGGACTCATTGCAGTAAACAGATGGCTTACGTACAGTAGAAATGGAGAAGATGATTACAGCAAAATAACACAGAAATAGCTGTGTTCTGCACTGAGGATTCCAGAAGGTAGGTTTACGTACGTTGCCTGTTTCATAGCAGTGACCCACTGATGTACACAATCTTCTGATCGTCCAGAAAACAAATGTTTGTGATCTGGCTCATCACGAAACGTCACTGAGAATGCAAATGGCACACCAGTACAAACTTCATATTGGATGTGGGAATTTTCCAATATAAAGACGCCTGCGGGCTGGAAGATTACAAAAGTACGGTGTTTCTGTCATCACATGCTTTGCTTCTGTAACAAGCTTTATCAGTTCATGCACATGTGCAAACACAGAACTACCAGTTATTATACATTTTCTTCACTTGTTTATTTTTTAAGATTAATTCTAATGAAACGGTGACATTGCTATACATTATGACAATCTTATGAATATATATTACCACTGACTACCACAAGACATATGCATGGGCTGATGAGCATAATATGGTGCACATTTATGCAAATCACAAAACAGATTAATTTAATTTTGGTCTGATGAGTCCATCATCAACCACACCTTATATGAACCTCAAACTACACTTTATAGCATTTCTCACAAAGTGCATTATCACAAACAAAATACTTGTTACAGCATAGCATACCAGCACTATTTAAGATATACTTATCATCTGTAGTACACATAATGAAATATAAGGCAACATAATTATGTCTTTAAATGTAATGTATGACTACTGCCAAGTCAACAAGAAAATCAACATGGGTAGTTCAACTTAAAAGAGACAACATTTGTAGATGGCAAGTGGTGGAAATGGAGAAAGCAAACTGATGGGAGGTAGATGCTAGGCAGAGGGGTGGGGTGGGGAAATTGTTTCCATACTTTAATTGATTCAGCTGTAACCTTTATCAACATTTGTATCTGCAGCAACTGCCAGTTATGTGAGTGACATGCAAAAACCCTCTTCAATTAAGTGAAGAAAAAAATCACTACGAATGCCATACCTGTCGGCCTCCAGTTATGGAGGGTAGCTGCGAATACATTGAATAAGCAGCTGCGGACAGCCCACAAGGGGTGGTCCTCCAGCTTGGGGGTTGGGCGAGGTGCTAACAACTCCTCACCGTAAAAAATTATGATGTTACGAACCATTGCACAATGCCTCGGACCTGGACCGATTCTTTGGTACGACCCCAGCTACGGAAAAAGGATACGAGTTTTGGAACATGGAATGTGAGGAGCCTGTATAGGTCAGGGTCACTTATGACAGTGGCCAGGGAATTAGAAAAGTATAAGTTAGATTTAGTGGGTGTACAGGAGGTTAGGTGGGACAAAGAAGGGACTGTAAGAGCTGGGGAGTATACTTTTTTCTATGGCAAAGGGCAGGAAAATCATCAATTGGGAAAAGGTTTTTTTGTGCACCAGAGAATAGTATCAGCAATCAAGAGAGTGGAGTTTGTTAGTGCTAGGATGTCATGCATAGTGCTGAGAGGCCGCTGGTGTAATATCATTGTTCTGAATGCGCATGCACCAACAGAAGAAAAAGGTGATGATTCAAAGGGGATAGCCTCTATGAGGAATTAGAAGGGGTTTTTGATCATTTTCCTAAGTACCATATGAAAATTCTGTTAGGAGATTTTAATGCAAAAGTGGGAAGAGAGGATATTTTCAAACCGACTATTGGGAATGAGAGTTTACATCAGGCTAGCAACGATAATGGTGTTAGAGTAGTAAACTTTGCCACATCAAAGAATCTAGTTGTTAAGAGCACTATGTTTCCACACTAAAACATTCATAAATACACCTGGACCTCTCCTGATGGGAAGACTCACAATCAGATCGCTCACATATGGATAGATAGGAGACGGCATTCCAGTATACTCGATGTGCGATCTTTCAGGGGAGCTGACTGTGATACTGATCACTACCTGGTGGTTGCGAAAGTTAGGGAAAGACTGGCAGTAAGTAAACAAGCAGCACAGAAGTTTGATGCAGAGAGATGTAATCTCAAGAAGCTAAGTGAACTAGAGGTTAGGAAACAGTATCAGCTTAAGATCTCAAACAGGTTTGCGGCTTTGGAAAACTTAAATGTCAGTGAGGACATAAATAGGGCTTGGGGAAAACATTAAAGAGAATATCAAAATCTCAGCTCAAGAGAGTCTAGGTCTACGCGAACAGAAGCAGCATAAACCATGGTTTGATGCAGAATGTGCTGAATTTTTAGATAAAAGGAAGCAGGCTAAAATTCAGTGGTTACAGAATCCAAACCAAAATAATGGAGATAATCTGCACAACGTAAGATATGAAGCTAGTAGACATTTCAGGAACAAAAAGAAGGAATATCTGAAAGCTAAAATTAATGAAATTGAAACTAACAGTAAGAACAAGAATATAAGAGACTTGTATAGGGGTATCAATGAGTTTAAGACGGGGTACCAGCCTATAATTAATGTAGTAAAGGATGAGAAGGATGACCTGGTTGCAGACTCCCGCAGTATTTTGGCTAGGTGGAGGAATCATTTCTCCCAGCTGTTGAATATACACGGGGTTAATGATGTTAGGCAGACTGAAGTACACATGGCAGAGTCACTAGTGCCTGAGCCCAGTGCCTTTGAGGTTGAGATGGCTATTGAGAAGCTAAAAAGTCACAAATCACCAGGTATTGATCAGATTCCAGCAGAATTGATTAAAGCAGGGGGTAAGATTATTCGGTCTAAAATCCATAAACTTATTATTTCTATTTGGAATAAGGAGGAATTGCCTGAAGAATGGAAGGAGTCGGTCATTGTGCCTATTTATTATAAGAAGGGTGATAAAACAGATTGTAGTAACTATCGAGGCATATCACTTTTGTCGACTACATACAAAATTCTATCCAACATTCTTTTGTCAAGGTTAACTCCATATGCAGAGGAAATTATTGGGGATCATCAGTGTGGATTTCGACGTAACAGGTCAACTACTGATCATATATTCAGCATTTGTCAAATACTTGAGAAAAAATGGGAATACAATGAGGCAGTGCATCAGCTATTTATAGACTTCAAGAAAGCCTATGACTCAGTTAGGAGGGAGGTCTTGTATAATATTCTCATTGAGTTCGGTATCCCCATGAAACTAGTAAGGTTAATAAAAATGTGCCTAAGTGAAATGTATAGCAGAGTTAGGGTAGGCAAACATCTGTCTGACATGTTTCCTATTAAGAATGGCTTGAAACAAGGAGATGCTCTGTCGCCATTGCTTTTCAACTTTGCTTTAGAATATGCCATTAGGAGGGTTCAGGCAAACCAGGAGGGCTTGAAATTGAATGGTACACATCAGCTTCTAGTTTATGCTGATGATGTTAATATATTGGGCGGAAGCATACATAGTATAAAGAAAAATGCAGAAGATTTAATGATTGCTAGTAAGCAGATTGGTCTAGAAGTAAATGCTGAGAAAACTAAGTACATGGTCATGTCTCAAAATCAGAATGCAGGACACAATCACAACATAAATATAGATAATAAATCCCTTGAAAGGGTGGAATAATTCAAATATTTGGGAGCAACCCTAACGAATCGAAACTCCATTCATGAAGAAATTAAGAGCAGATTGAAGTCAGGGAATGCTTGCTATCATCCGGTGCAGAATCTTTTGTCTTCCAGGTTACTATCCAAAAGCACAAAGATTAGGGTATACAGAACTATAATTTTACCTGTTGTTCTGTATGGATGTGAAACTTGGTCTCTCTCACTGAGGGAGGAACAAAGACTGAGGGTGTTCGAGAATAGGGTGCTGAGGAGGATATTTGGGCCTAAGAGGGACGAGGCAACAGGGGATTGGAGAAGACTGCATAACGAGGAACTTGATGACCTGTACTCATCACCAAATATTATTCGGGTAATAAAATCGAGAAGACTGAGATGGGCGGGGCATGTGGCACGTAGGCGTGAGGAGAGAGGTGCATACTGGATTTTGGTGGGGAGACCCGAGGGAAGGCGACCACTTGGGAGACCAAGGTGTAGATGGGAGGATAATATTAAGATGGATATTCGGGAAGTGGGATGGGGGGGCATGAACTGGATTGAGCTGGCTCAGGATAGGGACAGGTGGCGGGCTCTCGTGAATGCGGTAATGAACCTTCGGGTTCCATAAAATGCGGGGCATTTCTTGACTAGCTGAGAAACTCTTAGCTTCTCAAGAAGGCCTCTGCTCCATGGAGTTACTTAGTTATGCCATACCTGTCGTTCATCAATTTTTCCAACTTCACTGATGCGGAAGTAGAACAGCAGATTAGATTTCAATTTAAACCATCTTTCTTTGAATCCTGGAATCAGGGGAAACACACGAACTTATCTATGGAAGTCTTAAGTGGATAAGCATCTAAAAAACAAAGTATGTTAAAACAAACGGTACGTCACGTTTCAGTCCACTAACTAAAGGGGGTATTTATTCATGCAAAAGTACAAATGTCTATATTATTACCTTTCTGGCTAAAATTGCCACCAGGAGGACGGCGATGATTAAGCCTACCTTCCAGTTCTGCATCACCCAAACCGATCGTTGTAAGTTCTTTGTCGTTGAAACGCATGTGTTTTATATGTACCAGATACACTATTCAAGGTAAAATACACAACACAAATGTACGTGATAAGTCATAAAGTTAGCGTAACTAATCTTAACCTAAAAATGTCCCTCATCCTGTCTTCCCTCACTCGCTCGTCCCTCGAAAACTTGAGTGTGTTTAGGCAGCCATATCTTGTCACTTTTGGTAAGACTGGAAATCTTGCCCCTAGCAGAGAAAATAATTGTATATCATAGGGTATCGCAACGGCTTGTGGTAGTAGATTCTCTGTGGTTGCTGTGGTCCGCAAATCACATGTGAGTGAAGGCATGGATCGGTAATAGCAGGAGTGCAGTAGGCATAGGTCGGTGTTGTTGGTGTACGGCGGTAGGGTATTAATGTTCGTAACTTAATAGCAATACATAATGCCTTTTCCAGCAAGTGGAGGCGGTGCTTATATGCGTTTCACCCCAAAAATTATAAGATTTCAACGGCATGGATGCACAAATAGACCATTTTTCCATATAGTTGTAATGGAAGTAAGTAACCTCTTCTGTAACTGCGATTGTGATGAAAGGGGATTGTCTTTGATGCAGTAGGAAAGAATTAGAACATGATTTGATGTGTAGAATGTTGTGTAATTAAGGGAGGTGTTTTATGAAATATTGTTTGATTGCTAGTATATACTAACGGCTTTAGAGGTTATGATACTTCGCAATACGTTTCTCTTTACGCATGCAATTTTCTCATTGTGTGCGTGCGTGTGTGTGGAGGCGGTTGGGTGGCGTGGGGTGGGGGTTTCATATGCTCAGGCTCAAAATTTTTTTCGGTGTGAGTCTATTTTAAGCGTGTACAGCATCTAACCTCCGGTTTAGTACACTAGACATTCACGTTGTTATTTTTTAACATCTCCTCATCAAGTGTGTGTAATTTGAGTTTGATATCTTCGTTAAATATGCAAAGTGTTTCGATACAGTAATTCCATATGAACGAAACAGGTGTGCTAACCTAGAACAGATTTATATCATGATATCTCAGATCAGTAAATGCAGAGAACCTCCATGTAGTGTTGTTGACAGTCTGTTAAATTTAAGCTGATTGACAGCAATCGTGTTAAAAATGTTCGTAGTTTATGCCTCTCAGGTCACATTACTTTTAGTAACAGCCCCAAGAAAATAAGTATTTTTAGTTTACTGATTTATTTTATATAAATTTGCAAATATGTGTAATTTGTTATTTTGAACAAAATATGTGGTACTTTGTTTTACTTAACCTTTTAAAGCCTAGCGGTAACTTTACATACGACCAGGTTTAACATTTAAAAATTCTACGAGGTGCCCACATTGCGTTTATGTGTTTTGTATGGATCTCAGAACAAACAGCAACTTTTGGCTTATAAAACATTAAGAGACTGGTTTTTATAACCGAAGTGGAGAGTGTTTACATCGCGGTACGCACTGAGTCCTTACATAAAACAGATACGCTTCGTCTTTAAAGGGTTAAAGTTAGTGTGTAGCTTGTTTGAGTTAATGTATTGTTTTACTTATTTTGTGTTGTTCAATATAGTTACTTGTAATTACTTTGGACGTTTCATGTTCAGAATCGAGGTACCATATGCATTCCACACATGATTTATAATTGTGGAAACTCGTTGACACATATGATGGGAGATGCCTGTTATGTTAAGTGAAGAGGATGTTAAACACATGTTACTGAACTGTTTAGAAACTAGAAGTAGGAGAACAAAATGTTAAAATGAAAAATGGTTGCATGTGAATAAGGAGATGGAATGCAAGAAAATATTAAGATGTACTAACAAAAGTTCAGATACGAGATGTAGGCAAATATTTAGACAAAGTCAAATATAAGTGGTTTAACAAGGTTAAAGACTCATAAATGTCATATGTATCAAATGGTGAAGAGCTACCTCTCTGACAGCCTGGTATTAATTGGTATGTAGTACTAAGCGTTGTAAGAACTGAATTCAATATCACCACCACCACCACCACCACTACTGTTACCACACTACTCTATTTTTTTGTCATATTTGTGTTGGCTTGTGTAAAATAAACACACAGAACATAATTAAGATAGAAGCTGTTCCATTTTGCACAACTCTATTACCATATAGACACTGTATCTCGTACAGACACCATGCTTCAGTCTGTTTCTTCAGGCCACCATCAGTTGTGACCACAAGTGTGCCATTCAAAGAACTTGTTCCACCCTGGCAGCTCTGAGCTGCACTCACATCATACCCTTCCATTCCCTCTTCCCTTTCTATATGCCTAAGTTTCCTGTTCACCAGAAATTCACTCAGCTTCTGACTTGGAAAGCCATCCTGAATAGACTACAAAATTCTGTCTGAGCCCAGAAATGGAAATTCTGTTTTGGCTGGGACAGTATCATATCAGGTTAGCATCTCTGTGTGGTTTTGCAGTGAGTAGAAAAGTTTTCTGTTTTGGTTGAATTATTGGTCCATTACACCATGCAGGAATTTGTTTGGTATATTATATTGTACTGTGTATAAAGTGTGGTGGTGCAGTTGGTTGAGGCACTGCACTACAAGCTGGAAGGTCGCGGGTTCAATACCCTATGATGTCACTGGAATTTTTCATTGACATAATCCTTTTGGTCGCACTATGGCCCTGGGGTCGACTCAGCCTCTAACGGAAATGAGTGCCAGGAATATTTCCTGGGGGGGTAAATGGCTGGTGCATATGGCTGACAACCTTACCACCTTCAAGTGCTGATTGTCTAGAAATATGGGAGCCTCAACCTCCTGGAGCCCTAAGGGCCTGTCCAGGCCTGTAATGGGATTGCTTTACTTATACCTTTACTGTATATAAGGGGCCGCGGTGGCGCAGTTGGTTGAGGCACTGCGCTACAAACCGGCAGGTCGCGGGTTCGATTCCCGATGGTGTCAGTGGATTTTTTCATTGGCATAATCCTGTCGGTCGCACTATGGCCCTGGGGTCGACTCAGCCTCTAACAGAAATGAGTACCAGGAATATTTCCTGGGGGGTAAACGCGGCCGGTGCGTAGGGCTGACAACCTTACCACCTTCAAGTGCCGATTGTCTAGAAATCTGGGAGCCTCGACCTCCTGGAACCCTAAGGGCCTGTCCAGGCCTGTAATGGGACTGCTTTACCTTTACTGTGTATAAAGTCCCCATGAAATTTACTTTAATTTAAGACAACATAAAATCAATGCAGTAAGTATAAAACCAACTTGGACAGGACAAAAGCATGTATCCTACTTAGATTATGTTTGTGTTTAATATTATGTCTTATTGTGGGGTAGAAGATCCTGAATTTGAGTTATGGATGTGTCCCACAGGAATTGCTACTTCCGCTATATTCTTAAATGCAGGGCTGTGGAGTCCGAGTCGGAAGGAATTCTGGGTGGAGTTGGAGTCTGTAAAAATGTACCAACTCCGACTCCAACCTTGATATAAAATCTTAAATATATGCTAGCTACAGTAACCATGAGACTTATACTTAAATATAGGTTATGAGTCTAAAAAGTAGCCTGATGATTCACGTGCTGGTGATGAAATGTCTTGTGATACCATTTACCATTTTAGTAGGTTTACCATTATTAATACATATTGAGCTTTTATGAAGGAGTTGAAGATTTAAAAATTGAGGAGTCGGAGTCAAAGTTTTGTGTATTGACTCTACAGCCCTGCTTAAATGTGGAGTGTGTTAAAACATTTGTTCCTTTTGAGTCAGTATGGTGTAGAACCAGAAACACGGTGGCTTTCCAACCAGGGTGAAGATTTGTAGTAGAAGCTGGGCCATGCTTGTGTATGCCCAAATTGTTGGTTCTTGACTGACCAGGTTATATCAAGAGTAGTGAAATGTGGATGCTTGTGCTGCAATTTGATTTTAATCTTTTACTTTACAGAAAAGATTTGAGCAGCACAGGCAGGTTATTGAACAACTTGGGACATATGATCCTCTTATTAACCAGCATAATGAAAGACTGGTAGCATTGAATTTTGAGAGGATTCGGTATTGGCTTGGCAGAGGTGCTGACACATCAGAACCTGTTGCAGAACTCTTAGGTAAGGAGCATGAAGCAGCATTGTGTTTCACTTCCATTCATCATAAATGTTAATAAATGTAATCTCTGCAAGAATGAGGTAATTCTGTATATGATTTGGGGATTGCATATCACTGAACATGCGTATTGTGACCTTATGATACTGTGTGGTCTGGAGATGGTTACCACGTTGTTGCAGGCTTATGTATGAATCAGTTACTTGTGACCATATTTCATCCTCAAATTTTAATTCCACTTTTCTCACAATAATTTCTTCATGGTTGTAATAAATCCAAGCCCCTTTACTTTCAAAGAAGTCTTGCCCTGGTAGCCCATAATGTGGGATTCATATCCTGTCATCAGCAATGTGAAAGTTGTGCTCTTTTTTGGGACACTCACACTTAATGTAATTTGAATTTTGCCTACTGTTCTCTCTACAGAGCTGACATTCAATGGCCTTGGATTGCAGGATTGTACACAGAACCTGTATCTCACATACATAAGTGTTCTTGTATGTGTTGAACACTTCCTTCTTCTCTTTACTCCAAACATAACAGTGCTGTAGTGGCTGTTGTCACATTAACCTACTGTGAGGGGCACAGCAGGGCAGCTGCTCTGGTTTCTTGGTTGCCTATCTCGCTGTGTGCAGATGCAGCTGACACATAATACATGTCTGTTTATGCCTTATTATCTCCTGCTTTTTCCACATTAACATCTCAGTTCATACCTATAGCTGTCCTGATTTAATACCAGCTCACACAAAATCATAGTCCATTGCAAGGGTGGTCAGACAACTAAGTACTGTATGCCTGGACTAGTGTAATATTGCCATAAATAAGTTAGCCTAAATGCAGCTTTGAATATTAATGGATGGTTAAAGTGGATGCCAAGCTGTCTGACAGGGGTGTGATGTATATGAGCTGTGAGTCCCTCGGTGCCACATGTATGACCTATGAGCAAGGACACAAGTATCTGTAACGTAAAATGTTCATGTCAGTGACAAAATTAAGAATACAAGAGCCTATGCTCCAACTACCTAACATGTCTTCATGGTGTGGCATGTGATTCAGCACATGACATCTTTATCTTTTTAGCTTATCCTGTGGCTAATATTAAAAACTCAACAGTTCTGCCTATTTTTGTGATCAGTGGGGGTGGGTGGGGGGATAAGGATAAATATTTCAAATGGTTCTCTCCCCATCATGAAATTTAGAAGCTTAAGTTCTTGTGAATATGTATTAACCTTTACTGTTTGGCCTAGAAATTCCAATGTAGCTGCCAATGGCCAGATTTCTTTTTTGTTTTAAATGCCTATGCCTGCACATGTGTGGTACAGCATTGTACCTTTTGTCCTTGAAGAGTACATTTAATGGGACATGAGCTGCATGTTTGGCCAATAAATGTTGACCCTACTGTATGTAATATTCTATGTAACAGGTGGAGAGAATTATTGTTTTTTCTCAATTGCATTTTCCTGTCTTGTCCCTAGAGGGAGGGGAGTAGTTGGCTTCATGAATTAACTCAGAAACTTGTACAAGTATTTTCAAACACTGTGATTGCTTATATGTAGAGGGATCGTAGAAGGATATATATGTTTTTATTGCGGTGTTGCACTAACAGAATTGGTTCTGACATCACAACAGAACTAGTAAATATGAGGGGTTTTATTAATGTAAACACATTCAATATGTGATATCTTTGCATACAATAACATTTGGAAGTGGAGCCAGTGTTCCTTTAGTGAAGCTTTCCACAGCACTTGTGATGCCTGCCTTCAGTTCATCAGTCTGTTAGTGGCTGTCACTAACTGTCTGCTGCTGTTGTGTGCTCTGTGACACCCAATTCATTGATTTTAGTGGAACTAAGTTTACAGACTTTTGGGATGTGACACTATGTAGTTCTGTAGATGGTTACCAGTAGTTTGATAGAACCTTCTGGCTCCACATGTAGGGTATAGGATAACCCTGGATGGTTTCTCTGGTGTGTTGATAATGATCTGCCAAATGATAGTGTTGTAGTCTGGCAGGCCATACTGTTTGCACTCCCTGCCATGAAAACCTCATGTTTCACCCAGTGCAATTATCTCATCTTTTGATGAGTATTTGGGAACATTTACAGCATTGTGCTAATAATAACACTGTAATGGAATGTGGATGGAACAGAAACCTTGTTTTGTGTCATGTGTCACATAACTGCAGTGGCATAAGTGCCACTGCAGTAATGTGACTGGCCAAGAATTGTGTCTGGCCAAGCATTAAATGTTTACAATATTAATCATTTTTCCATGCAGTTAAAATGTGACTGCCACTCTTGTGTAGTTGGGGAATTTAAAATTCCATGTTCATGGAAGTTGAACAATAAAATATGGTTATCAAGCCTGTGGTACTTGGAGATTTAAAATTTTTATTCCTGCATGAGTAAGGTGAAGTTGCCTTGAGATTCCATTATAAGTAGTTTTTGACTGTATTTGAACGTGAGTGTGACTGCAAAATATTCTTTTCAGGACAACCGTGACAGACTTTTAATGAAAGAAGTACCTTCATATTCTGTTGCAGGACTTTGTGGTTTCTTTCCCATCCATCCAAGATGCTACATGCATGCATGGAGGAGTCGCAGGGATGCAGAAACTGAGGCTGCAGGACAGGCAGCTAAATGTGATGACCAGGGAAAGGAATAGTTGTACACAGTCCTTTATTGACATAGCATTATGATAATACAGATAAATATAAAGAGGCTGTTGTCAGTTTCTTTTATTGTGAAGGTCATGTATACCTGGAAGTGTTGACTGATATTGTAATTCATACATGTCTCTGCCATGATTTGAGATATTGCTGGAAATCATTTCAGGACTGTTGTCACATTTCTGTAAATTGTCTTGTAATTGAAAAGGAGACCCTGACAAGGAGATTTTTGGTTATATGAACATTGCAGAATGATGGGGTAAATCAGATGACTGCAGTGAGTGTCCCAGTAATGGTAATTTTTTGGGCAGAAATCACCTTAACAAACGTTGTATGGCAAAGTGCATTGTCTTGATGCAGAATCCACCTACTTGACTATGAATCTGGCACTTTTTGACAGATGTTTTGTCATAGATTTTTGAAAACTGTAAGCTATTATGTTTGACTGTTTTTGAAGAAGAGGTTTGTAATGCAGTTGATATAAGAAGAGCAAATAAATATTGCTTGGACTTTTTTTTTAACATTTCCTTGGAGAGTCTCAGCTTTTCCATTGGAAACTTTGGTGCTTTGTTTCAGGGTCGTACTGGAAGATCAAAGTTTCATCTGCAGTAATTGTTCTCTTCCAAAATGTAGGTTCTTCATTCACTTCTTACGAAGATTTTGAGCAAGTTTCTTGTTGTTTGCCTGCTGCTGAGGTTTTTGGTAACATTTTGATACAGACTTTATTCATCTGTGTATCTTCGGCCAAGGTCAGTCTCATAGTTTCTGTGGTCATAGTCAGTTTCACTAATGTCTTGTGATAAGTCAGTTGATGAAATCTTCTTCCATTCCAGTGATGTTTTCCACATTTGGATCAATTCTTGCAGTTATGCCTGTATGTTTTTGTACTGCAGTCAGTGGCAAGGCGTAGGCTGGTAGGTGAGTACCAGCCTTGTCTTTCATTTTCTCTATAATCTTCTCTTGTGTCTTGACATTAATAAACTCACAAACTCATGTAATGCACATGTTTCATTTCCATAAACTTGTTATAATGTTCTGTAAACATTCTGTGTCCCAATAATTTATTATGGATATTTTTTGCAAACAAGCAAAATGCTATGTCAGTAGGAGCCAGGATAGCATAGTTCCTTGTGTGGTGACTGGGGTGTGTGATGGACAACCAAGGAATCATGGTTTGATTCCCAGCAGGGGCAAGAGGTTTTTCTTTTGTCCGAAGTGTCTGTACTGGCTCTGAGGCCCACAGTGCCTCATCTTTGGTGAGTACTGGGTGCTCCTTCTCTGGGGGTAAAGCTGACCACTCACTTCTATGTAGTGCTGAGCTTAAGAATGAGTGGAGCTATATTTCTGTCACTTCTATAGATTGGTATATTAGTTCTACATTAGAATTAGTTAATGCAAAATAAATATGGTATATACATGTTCTCAGGTTTTCAGAGTGTGGTTTGTGCAGACTGTAGTTGTCTGGGTTTTGACATCTTGTACTCCTGTACAATGGTGCCACTATCTACAGAGCTTGAGGAATTAGGTCCAAGCTGACACCAAAGTAAGTTGGCTGAATAAGATGTAGAGTTGAAAATTCTACAGATGCAACAGGTTTCTGGTCTCTAGCAGATGGGGAGTGGCAAGCAATAGGTGATGAGCCCCATGTATGAGGACACAGGTAAGGGAGTATTGCCTGAGGGGAATGACAGTGTCCTGCCCTTGGAGTGGGTAAATACCTGATTTGTTTCATCAAGTTCAGGACATAAGGGTGGAACAAAGAATGAGGGCGTCTTGAGCAAACTTGCTGGGAAGAACATTTAGACATAAGAGGAGGGAAGTTGCAGGGGGATCAGTGACGGCTTGAGGCTGTTATCCAAGGGGGTGGCACAAAAAACAAGGTTGTGTTACTTTGTTGTGTAATAAAATCTCATACCTTAGTATTTCACATGTAGTTGAACTCCATTCTCCTGTCTGTGTTCTTGAAAACACATCAGTAATTTCTTTGTTGAAGTCAGATATTGAGATAATGAACTGTCTTGTGGTGGACAACCCAGCTAAAGCATTCAGTCTGTCTCGACCTACAGTATACTGTACAAATGTTTTTATTAGGTGTAACGTAGAGAAGCACCCTTCATTTTCCACAGTGAACAGTGAAAGTATCGCTCTAGTTTTCAGAAGCTGAACTGTTTCAGAAGAACTCTTTAGAGGTTTTTTTTCATGAGAAACTCTAACAAAGCAGTTGCACCTGATGCTTTTCATAGATCATCCCTTGAATATAAGACCTGTAGTTCTGTTCTCAGTTTCAAGTTTTGAAGCTCTGTACAAGCTTCAACAGTTAATTCCAAATATTTCTCTGGGAATGACTTACTGAAATTCCAATTTTCAGGCATTAAAAGCAGAGCAGCAGACAGGTGTTTCGTAAACGAAAATCTGGACCTGACTTCATTGATTATGATGTCAGCATACTTGTAACACCTCAGTTTTGTTGGGCACTGTGCTTGTTATGTCTGTATCCAAGCATTTTCTTTTGGCATACGTTATTTTAGACATCACATTGTGACACTTATAAAGAAGGTAGTAATACTTAAAACATCTTATCACACCACACTTAATAGTTCTGTTATTTTCAAACTTCACATTTTTTGGCAACAAAGGGCCATTATCGGGTATAAATACTAAAAATACTACAGAAAAGTATATGTCTATAAACATGAAATTTGTATTAAGAACGAGGTCTCATTCTGTTACATAGGTTAAGTCATCATAAAATTTCCTACGTAATTGGGCCAAAGTGCCTACAACTCATGTTAGAAGTGCGTAATTTATTACACTGAAATTACAAATTAGAAACAGTATTCCTTGTGCAAGCCATATATTGTTATTTCTTTTTATTTTTAATCATCCTTTTGTACATGGAAACACTATTATTTTTCCCGTGTTGATATAACATAGAATCTGTATTGCATAGTTGTTACAGGATGCTATTTTGGGGTTCTTAGATATAATGTTCTGTCTTTTCATGTTAGGTTGGAATTTTTTCTGGTTTTATGAATAAAGGGATTGTGTTTTTGGAGGATGATGCTTGTAGATGAAGAGGCGTTTCTGCGCCATGCACAAGCTAGTGCAGTTCTTTTGGCAATTTGACCTTCTATTGCAGTTAGACTGGACACACTCAAATTTTCACAAATTTTGTTTATGGCTGCAGCAAAATCATTGGTGAATTTGTAGTCTTCAGTGTAGTTAACATTTTTCTTCTGAATTTTATTACAGAACATACTTACATGTGGCATCACTGTATGGAGAAATCCAAGTCAGAATAGGAAGTCACTGTCCTTCAATAGCCCGATGAATCCTGATGCAAGGGAAATAATTGTGTTGTCAGTCAATATTTCCCTAATTTTCTCAAAACATTATCAGATGTTCTGAAACATTGTTCATAATATCATTTTTGAAATTCCATGTAGTGGGTATGGCTTGCTGTATCCTTCTCTTCACTACTTCTGTTGTTACATCTGCCCTCTTAGGTCAATGATGAAAGAAGGGCTGATAGGTTCAGTATCAGAGAGGAAAATCCTGGCCTAAGATGAAGTTGCTTGTCATGTGATCAATTTCTCCTTATGGGCATAACATTAATAAAATTTGTTGCAGGATATATTTCCATGACTTTGCTTTGCATTCCACCACTTAAGCCACTCATCACTGCTGCGCTGTGTTTATGTTGGAACAATCAGTTTACCTGGTTTGTTATCTAGTAAGAGTTGCTGCAATAAATGTGAACTTATGCCTTCTGCAGTTCCATCCTGAAGATTAAAGAAACCCCAATCTGTCCCTCCAATTTGATATTAAGAGAGGTCCCAGTTGTGTAACACAAGAGATTTCAGTAAATTCATCTACTTGAATTGATAAGTAACCAGTTTCCTCAAATTGTTTCTTAATGAATGCATGGGTCACTTTCAGATCTGCATCTAAAATATCATCTTTTGAATGCAATTGAACTTTCAAGGCATTCCTTTACAGCAGTATTCAGAGAAGCTATAAAATCTACTAAACCTCTTAACAATCCCATGGCTTGCCACTATCCTTATGCTAAACATGACCTGTCAGTGCAACTCCATGGCTTCTGCAAACTTTTATAGTCAGTCTTGACAATATGTAAGCCTACCTGTTTTTATGTACCTGTTCATGTTGTTTCCTAATGAACACTATAATATGCATCGCCCAATTTTAGCCTTATGTTCACTTGGCTTCCATGGCCAAGTCCATACTGTTTTTCAAATGTAATTCACACATCTTCGCATCCAAATGCTTCAAGTCATCAACACCTTTCATTGCCCAAACATCACAGCTACCAAACAATGTGCAACAGAAAGTGAATTTCTTGTTTGCAACCATTTACCAGAGTACACTTATAAAGGGTAAAGGGAACCCTATACAGGCCATTAGGCTTAAGAGAGAGTACAGGTATAGTTCTACCTTTTCATTAGCCTCGGCACCAGAAGGGGGTTGAGTGGCTAGCCCCACACCCTGGCCGCTTTACCCCCAGGAAAGACCTGGTACCCATTGTACAGGAGGCTGGGTGGGCCCTAGGACTGGTCTGGATGGGTGCCGAAAATCTCACCCCCACTGGGATTCGATCCACGGACTGTCCAGCCTGTAACTAGTCGCTATATCGACTACGCCTATCCCAGCCTACACACTTAATAAAGGCTGTGGGAAAACTGTTGGAGGTCCTGCTTTTGGTGTGATAGGTGCACTGAATCACAAGTTCCAGCCTTAGTCATCCCAATTGTTTGATTCCTAACGTATCTTGCTAGCTTAGTTCTTTGCATACAATGTTGTCATTCATCTTACACAGAAAATAATAAAACTGATGCACACTTCACTGCTCAAAATAAAATATTTACAAAACAAAAATCACTGAACAGAACAAAAACACCTTCATTAATGCATAAGAAACAAGCCAGTTGGAACACAACAAATGCACTATGCTGGGGCTACCAGTAAGCAAGCCAGCCAATTTAGCCAGGTGCACATGTTGCGCATGTGTCAAAGCCTAATTCCGGCACTTTTGCTCCACTTCATTTCTATCTGCCAATGCTGTACCTTGTGAGGGTGCATACGCTCCGTGCCCACAGACAGAAGTTAGTGAGCCAACAAGTGGCAATAGAAGCAGACAAGAGCAACCTCTAAATGCAGTTTAAACCATAAGGGAACATTTTTTGCTAATTATTACAGTATTGTAGTGTAATGTAATGTTGAACAAAAATGGTTAGAAATTTTTGGAGAGGCGCATGCCCACACACCCTCTAAAGCTGGCTGCTACTGAGAAGGATGAAGAAAATTGCATGAGGGGCTTCATAGTTGTCATCTTCACCAAATATTATTACTGTGGATAAGTGCAGGAGGAGTAAACAGGCAGGCCATGTATTGTATATGGGAGAGATGGGAAATGGGTACAAAATTTTAGTCTGGTAACCTGAAAGAAAGAGACCACCTGGGAGAGGTAGCTGTAGACAGGAAGATAACATTAAAATGGATCTCTAAAGTGGGATGTGAGAGTGCAGACACAAATTTATCAGGGTCAAAACAGGGTCTAGTGGTGGGCTGTTGTGAACATGGTTTCCATACCAAAAGGGAAATGCCCCTGATCAAATAAATACCAACTTTTCAATGAAGGCCCTGTCCCACACTTTTCATTTTAAGTTTATGTTCCTTTACAGCAAGACAAGCAAGGAGGTGTGTTTTACTGAGAGGATCCTGGGTTCAGTTCTTAGCTGCGTGTGGTACAACATTTAAACAGACGCTTGCCACAATATGATACAGCATAATGGTCATGTGTTTCAGTTTTATTTGTTGATTCTTTAGCTTCATAAATCCATTAAATATGTTCTTCAGATTGACAACTGAGGGCATTATAAAACTCCATGAATGACAACACAGTCACTGTATTCATTCAGTACAGCAGTGATTCTTATAAGTGAACTAGTTAAATGTAATTTACTTTGATGGCTGGTGCCTTTAATGATCTTAACACATTTATAACACAGTCTAACACTCAACTGCAACATTTCACTCAGATTGTGATAGGCCGCACAGATGAATTTTGTGGACAGCCCTAGAATTTCTTGAGTTTTGATAATTGGTTCTTTCTTCTGATACCCATTATTCTCACCTTTCTCCAATACTCTTTTGTGTTTGGATCCAGCTCTTCCAATGTAGGGGCCTTCCCTAGAAAGAAGTATTCTCAGTTTAGTACCATAACAGTAATGCCACTTTTTGAATTTACTGTGCAGAATGTTTGATTGTAAGGATTGCCATATCAGATACATAAAACTTGTAACTTTACCTTAAGTTATGTCTTGTATGAGCGTGAAACTTGCATATCTCATGCTGTGGGCCACATGGGCTTTGCAAAAGTTTATCTCAAATTTAACAGGTCTGGTACTATAGTAATGTCCGTAAGCAGTACACCCTGAAGATGTGTACTTGCACTAGATGGAGGTGAATAAACATCTACAAGCTCTGGCTGCTTTATCTGTGAGAAAGGGCCTTGGTCCAGAATTGCTCTATGTGAAGAGGTGAAAACAATTCCTGCCAAAATTGTGGGCATTCACATTAATTACTTCTCACCTGTCCGCAATGTCCATAGCCAATCTGGATATTCATCATCAGGTTTAAGTCTCACATCTTCTCCCTCTTTTAAGAGGTTACTGCCACACACATAATTAACAAGCTTCTGTGTGTCTGTTTCTACTGGAATAACTTTCTTTTCCATCATTGGGCCCAGTTTTGACAACTTCTTTTTCTTACCAAGAGATGCTATGCCACCCGCTGAAATTATAAATATTACATATATTGTATTTTACTTCTTCTCACATTCCATAAATCCAATAAGGTTAAGACATCCTTTTAAGATATAGAACTAGTCAAATCAGCATCATGCAACAATATGCAATATAAAGATACTTATACAAAGCATCAGTCAATGATACAAAGACAATAAACATACAACAAAACACCTATTATAATAAGATAACAATATGGGTAATAATATATAGAATTCCACAGTATTAAACTAGCCAATTAACACTGTATAACAGGCAAAAATTGTAAATGTTAAAATATACAATATTATAAATTACAAAGTTAAAATACATTAATGTGAAAAGATACTGAGAAGAAATGAGGATAAAAGAATAAAAGAATGAGAAAAGTGAAAGGAATAAAACCAAGATCTTATGTAGAATTACTAATAAAAAATTCTTTTAGTGAAAAGTGTGTATTTGTCAATATAAAATTTTTACAGTTCATCTAAATTTATGTTTATCAGTAAAGAATAAATTTTTTCTGTGAGACGGAAGACTATTAAAAACCTTGAGACGAACATAATGAACTCCTCTTTGGTAGACTGTTAATATATTTTTATGGGGACCGGTCTATTGCTAGGGCTTAAAGCGGGCGGGTCGTGGCGCCTACCACGCACCACCATATAACGCCGCGGTTGAAAATGGGTACATCTCTGTACCTCAGTCTCCCCTCTGTGCCTCCAACGGCACGTTACGAGGTAACCTTTACCTTTACTTTTCACTATATGTCTGCATGTTACGAAAGGTTTAAAACGTGGGTTACAGTTACGTACGTATCGTTTGACAACCAATGTAAGAATATTTGCAATAACATGAATATAAGAAAAATGTACACTACAGCCTAACGGGTTATGTTGTATGACACAAGTAAATGTTAGAAATAGGTGTCGTGTACGATAACCTCTCCAACCTAACCTAAAATATCAAAAGTTTACGCCAAGATATATAATTAAAATTAATTTACCTGCCTCAATTTTCTTTGCATAACTGCACTTTGTCAGTAATAATGGAAGAAATCGAATCTTTGGAGTATGAAAATACAGTGTTATCGACGAAGTCATTTTATAAAGCTTTTCTTGTGTACTAAATCCAGCAGGTCTACCACTGATGGGGCCAAATACGCAGCCATGTCATTTGGCGTGAAATTAGCGTACGCGGGATGTACGGTTGGTGGTATTGGTATGCATGGAAAGCACTGTAGATGGAACTCCATGTATATATGAGCACTGGTCAATGGGATGATCTGTGGTCCATGGGGAGTGGGATTTTGTTGTGTGAAGTAATGCAACATTTAAGGTGAATTTTGATTTTTATAGTTAAGCTGCTCTTGTTGGTATACACACCTATGTTAAACTGTTAACCGAACTGACTTCCCATCTTTGAGTGTGAAATTAAGCTGAAACATTCTAAGAAAGAAGTTGTGGGGAACTAACCTATACGCTGCATGACTAAGCCCAATTAATTACGTACAGGAAGCAGTGGACTTCACGGTAAGGATTTTCTGTGGTACGTCTAACTGTGGTGGTGTTTGTAGTGATATTTCGTTACAGATATTATCGTGTCTTCCTGGACATGTGGTATCTTGTGTATCGTATACTGCTTGGGAATACGGGTAGAATTTTATATGAGTATGTGAATGTTATCTCAGTCTTTACAGTGAAGTAATATGTGCGAACATAATTCAAATGAATTGGTAGTGAGTTAGTTTAACTTCGCGACAGAATAGCTGAAAATTCCAACGCCTCATATCCCAAAGCCTGCAAAGTTCGTGATAGGTATAGTAAAATTGTGATCAAATACTCTTGTTAATGTTTTATAACATTCATGACAGGGTGTTGGCTATTTGCCCTCGTCTTGAATTGTAATTCTTTTATTGTTACAGTCATTTAAACTTTTCTTGCTTTGTCATTGACATTTATTGATATTTTTGCATGATTTTGAAGCAGGAATTCCCAGAAAATGAATTCAGATATTGCTAGTCACGCCAGTTTTATCAACTCGGCTGTTTCTTCAAGCGAGGAAACAGAACATGTAGTGGATTCTGGGCCATCTGTGAAAAAGCGGAGTGAAAGTGATGATGGAGCTGGCAATGACTCAAGTCTAGAGGTCAATGTATCATTACAAGAAACAGAAGTTAGCGTGTCTAACAGTAGTCAGAATACAGAATTGTCAAATGGGGATAATACACTTGAAAGTGTTGATGAGGATAAAGAAAAAGAAGAAGAATGGCTTGATATCTTAGGCAGTGGACAACTGAAGAAGAAAGTGAGTACTTGGTTAAATCAATTATCTGATCTCTTCAGTCCATGTGAGATAAGTGTATAGGCTATGAAAATGGTGTGGATGTGTTAGAATCCTAGAAGGATATGTTTTGTTTGATTTGTACAAGTATTTTGATGGAGACTATCCATAATAGTACCAATTAGATAAGCTGAGTGGTAAGAGGGGTGACTTGAATTTGGGATGTACCTGGCATGAGCCTGAGTAAGGACATAGGGGATAAATTTGCTGCTTCTGGATCAGCCAGAGTACTGAAGGAATGCCGTGAAGTAATTTAACCTTTAAAGCACGGTATTTAATATATACACCGTCTTTTTTAACATTAAGAAACTCTGCATTTTGCCCACAGAGTGTATTTCTGTGTGTCGTATAATCCTCACAGTAACCAGTGATTATTTTTCTAAACAGAATTAACTGGTTGGTCTTTGTCATTGAGACACACTGTGTTTACTGCATTTAAGGACTGATTTTTTACACAATATTTAGATAGACCTCAGGCACAAAATCTTGGTAGTACTCTCATAGCTTGGATAAAATGAAGCCGTTTGTAGGAAAGGATTGGAGAAGTAGTGGGTGAGGTCTGTATCAGGATACTGCCTTTCCATCCAGCTGGAAGGACCAAGAACAATAACAGAAAATCTTATTCAGATCCTTGTCCATTTGAATATTTTCCTTCTGCATATGCTATATCTAGCAAGTGATTTATTGAGTGAAGTAATCCATAAAGAAATAATCTAAAGTTTTCAGAACTAAAACTTCATTTGGCATCCTAAAGCCTGTGCAAAAATTTGCTGTGTTTGTCACTGCATGTGGATTTAACTGTGTCATTGCCTAATTGTACTCACATATGACAGCAATTTTTTCAAAATTTAAGGAAGTAATAGAACCACTTTTTTACCTAATTTTGTTAAAATAAAACTATTTGCAGAAACTGCCTGAAAATATGAAGTTGAACGAATACAGACTGACAGTGACAGTAGAATCCTCTGTACATGTGACTGTTTTCATGAAAGTATTTAGAAATGAACTGAAATGTTCACCCAAAAACTGGAAGAGCTAGCCAAGTATGGATGTTCAGTTTTCATTTGCAGCTGTATTTTGTGTCTCACAGTCTTGAAGTCTTTGGAAATATTGTGCGTATGAGCTGTTAATGAGACAGATGTGAATTTCTGCTTGCTAGGTTTCAAAATCATCTGAGCCTTGGATGAGCAGATGACACTATTTCAAGCCGAATTTGTTACTTGCAACATTTATGTATAAAGAGCAACTATATGACTGAGGGAATGTGGGAAGTATGCCAGAGGGGAGGCATAATGGCTCAAGGGAGGTATGGAGGGAGTCAGTCCATGGAATTTTTATTCGTGTTCTCAGTGTAGGTGTTATAGAAGTAATCTTTAAGAGGCTGGTAAAGTCAAAACATTAAACACACACACACGTGCACACACACACACGTGTGTGTGTGTGTGCATATACCCATGTGGTCACATTGGTGGGGGGGGGGGGGGGGCAGCTAGTTGCATGTGTCTGTTTTGCATGAATAGTATCTTCATGTAATTACACAGTCGATAGGCACAGATCTATAGGGTTGTAGCACTGATATGAAATGAGCGTGTTTGCTCATTTTGGCATACATGGTTTCCTGTTCTAGGAGTTGGGGTAGCATAATCAGTATAGTGAGTAGGCTGTGGGCTGGACAGTCTGGGGTTTGATTTCCAGCAGGGGAAGGAATTTTGTCTGTCTCCAGAATATCCAGACTGGCTATGGGGCCCACCCAGCCTCCTATCCACTGGGTGCTGGGCAGTTTTTCTGCATGGGCAAAGTGGCTGAGGCATGAGGCTGACTATTTGCCTCCATGTAGTGCTGAGATTAAGAATGAGTGGAGCTATATCTCCAATTCACTATGTGCCTTCATAGTGTTCATAGGGACAACGTTGGGCTCTTATACTAAGGGTGTTTGACAGCAGGGGTTTGAGGAGAAGGGGGAGGAAGTGACAGGATGGTAGAGGAAATTTCGTATCAAGGAGCTTTGGAATTTGTGTTCTTCATGAAATGTTAATTAGGATGAACAAGTCAAGGAGTTGTGGTGTACAGGGCATGTACCATGCCAGATAGAGAGAACTATATACAGAGTTCTGGTAGGAGAAACTGAATGGGAATCACTCTGAAGACTAGGCATAGATGTGAGGCTAATGTTATAATGAATCATAAAGAAATATGATGGGAGAATATGGATTGGGATTGGGTTTATCTGGCTCGGATTTGGAACCATTGATGGGTCACGGCAGTCACTGATAAGGTGTCAGGTTCCATGAAAGGTGGAGAATTATTTGACTAACTGAGCTACTGTTATCTTCTTAAGTAAGAATTATTTAATTATGTGAGGGTTTATTTGATGATCATCAGTTTTTATCTACCAAAATATGTGGCATCTTGGTGCATAAGACTGTAGTCTTAATTGTTCATGTAAGTTTTGTGTGTTGAGTGTTACCATAATTGTTTGCAGGTACTGAAGCACGCAGAAAATAGCTACAGGCCTCAGCGCTCACACATATGTGAAATTAATGTTCAAGGTTGTTTGTCAGATGGCACTGTTGTTGATGCACATGATCGTCTTACCGTTCAGATTGGTGATGCAGAGGTAAGAGTGGCACATAGAAACATGTGTAGCCATCATGGCACATAGAAACATATCTGGAGTGGGGCAAGAGCTGCCTTGATGATGATACTTGCTCATATTTAGTAAAAAGGGCTGTTTATTGTAGATGTTTTAAATGGTGATGTAAAATGACCTTGGAAGACAGGCTTTCCATATGTGTTTGTGGCTTGCCTTGTCAGGAATCATGTGGTTCATGTTAGGAGAAATTTGTACAAATTTGTATGAGTTTGTACTGTTTAGGGCAAGGTTAGGACAGATTTTGACTGGTTTGTACTGTGGATAGTGTCCAAAATACTAGTTATGTTTATTACCATGTGTCATCATTGTCATCAGAAATGTATAAACTCAGCTAGCAATTTCCTATTGATGGCTTGCACCTGACTGTGACATTATAACTGCATTATTTGACAGGTTATTCAAGGCTTGGATCTTGCACTCCCCCTTATGGATGTTGGGGAAGTGGCCCTTTTGGAAGTGGGACCACGGTTTGCATATGGCACTCAGGGCCGAAAACCTGACGTGCCACCTAATGCAACAATCATATACACTGTGGAACTCCTTAGTTCTGAACCGGAGCCTGATATAGAAACATTGCCAGCAGCAACACGGAGAGATATTGGGTAACTATGATGTATGTTATTCTTGGCCATTTGAATGAGTGAACTGCAGAGCAAAGTGTGCTGGTCTGCTGGTCTTCAGTTGCATGTAATTGTGCTGACACAGCCAAGTAAAATATTTGATGTTCTGAATGTTATGGTCACAGTGTTGTTGGCAGCAATACCATGTAGTTTGTTAGATGTGTATCATTGTTTCTGGGAAACTTTATGTCTCTATGCACAGCATAGATGGTGGTTTACCATGCTGGTGGAGGCTGCAGGTTGTTACAAAACATTGGTACTTATGTCTCATGCTATATTTTATTGTATCCCAGAAAAATGTACTTGTAAGACTTTATATTTTTGGTACTTCCTCCAACATACTTGGTGTTATGCTAAGACATCGTCACTGCTTCATGTAGTGTAATTCGAGTGGTTGATTTTTCTTGTAGTAATGTGAAGTAAACCATCAGCATTAAACCTAGAAGTTGGTGATTATTTATTTACAGCAGCTAGAAAATAGTATCTATATAGTAAAACTATTTTAATTCACATAATCTGAATTCATATCACCATGAAGAACATAGCATGTATTTCAGTGAACCCTCTCCGCATGTGCCACCTGTTAATTTCAAGTATATTGAGCAACAAATGAACAGACTGTCGCATGTCAGTCACCTCAAAAGTACTAGGAACTACGCAACATATGGCTTCATACTGCACCAGGAGAGTTTTTTGTTTTTCTTTGCAGTCTGTGTGGTGTATACTTAGGTGAGCTTTAAACTCACTGTCCAGATCTTCTTGACTGATACGTTCAACACTGTTACGTGCTTGAAGTTGATTTCTTAATGAGCTTGTACAGCTGGTTACAGACAGACTTGCCTCCAGCAATTCTTTAATTAGTGAGGATGTGTCATATATTAGCAATAATATGTTTGCCTAAATACTCATGCATATGAGGGTGTACCCATAAGTTCCTGAGGTCATCATGAGGACCCAGAATGGCAAGTAATACTGCCTTCTGCCACTAGGTTCCATGGTATCACTATCATTTTGGTTAGTGTTGTGACTTTTGCAGCCATAACCCTCTGTGTTGCTTCTCACTGGGTGTGTATTGTGCATGTTATGTGAAATCCACAATTTCCTAATGACTTATTTGAGTTTTATGTCAGTCTCCGGAACATTGCATCAGAAGTGCATGAAATACTCGTAACATCTTTCAGTGGCAATGTCATGGGGAGAGTGCAGACATGTGAGTGGTTTTCTTAATTAAAATGTGCGGAAACACTGAGGACTGGGAGCAGTCAGGTCATCTTGCCACTGATCATATAGATGAAAACATGGAGACATTTTTTGAATTGTCAGTGAAGACCAATGAATTGTTAATTCAGAAATCGCTGGTAGGTGAGGCATCCCACATGGAACCTGCAAGCAAATCCAAAGGGAGGACTTGGACATATGGTTGATCTCCATGTGGTTTGTGCCTTGAGTGTGTATTGACAAGTGGAAGTGGCAGCAATTGTTGGCCATGAAACTTGGCTGTTGTCCCCAACTGTTACTCACCTGATTTGGCCCCATGTGATTTCTTCTTTTGCCAAGAATGAAGTTGCATGTGCGTGGTACTTCCTTCTGTGATGTCGCTGAAATTCAGGGCAAATTGCTGACTGCGGTACATGTGATTCTATAAAGTTTGCAGAGCAGTGCTTTCTGCAACAGCAAAAATGTTTGACCTATTGAATAAAGACAGAAGGGGTAAAATATTACCAATAACAAAGGTCAGCATATGCTTCATTATTGACTCAGTCTGGGAACTTTTGCATATGCCCTCATAAAACTGCAGTCTGTTGTACCAAGTTTCGGGCCTTACCCTTTTATGTAAGTAATTTTATTCCAAGTTGCATTCATGTTTATTTTTAATAAGCACTGACTTTCTTTGGAATGAGATAGCTTGTAACACACCAATAACAAAGGTAAGTGTATATTTCATTATTGACTCAGTGTGGGAACTTCCGCACATGCCCTCGTAAAACTGCAGGCTGTTGTACCAGGCTTCTGGCCTGACCCTTTTATCTGAGTAATTTTATTCCAAGTTGCATTCATGTTTATTTTTGATAAGCACTGACTTCCTTTGGAATAAGATGGCTTGTAACATGTGCCTTTTGTGTATTAATGTTTTGAATTTCTGTATGACATCAACAGATCTTTGTCTAGTATGTAAGATTTTATGTTGTCTGGGAACTGTGAAATTTGCTGATGAATGCCATTAGTCTGGTGGATTCATGTGAGCATTTTGAGGGAACATGCTGCCCAATCTTAAGGCTAGAAGAGATTTTGGTACTCTGAAGATGGGGCAGCATGGTTCCATGAAATGCTGATACCTGTTTACCAAACTCAATTGCATCACATCTCAGAAGACATTAGTCTTTTGTAAGATTGTTTTGTGGATTCGATTCAGGAGGACCTGGCTAATTCAGTCAGTAGAGTAACTTGCTAAAGATGGACAGTTGTTGTTCAGTAAATAACATGGCAGAATTTTTAGGCACATTTGCAATGCACTTGTTAAAAATAGCTGTTAGCCATGTCATGTCTGTCAGACTGTCTGTGTGGATGGAAGAGTCTGACTTCCACTGGCTGAGTGCTGTGAAATATTATTTTCAGGATTTTTACTAAAATATGTTGACGAATACCCCTTTTGGTTAAAATTGGACAAAAATAGCAGATACTTCACATGTTAGCCTGTATAAATTTGTTGAAATATATAATTAATGGACTTTATAATTGAGACACACTCTGGTCCATATGAAATGCAAGATAATGTTGAAGAAACAGTTTGTGATCTGAGTAAAACATTTAAGATGATTGATTCAAGATGTTCCAATTTATTACAGCTCAGTGTTTACATGATATTTTCCGTGACTGGTTGTAAATATGTTGTTAAGATATGGAAGAACTGTGTACCATGTTGTGTAGGATTCTGAACTACAGGGACAACAACAGAACAAATATGTAATACATGTCATGCTGTGTAGACATTTCTTAACTTTTTTTGGTCAGTGCAGTCAGGCTAGCTTTGGGGCCACTGGGGGTACCACGGGTAAAGCTTGAAGCTAATTTTTATTTCTCTCTATTGACAAGGTTAGGAATGAATGGAAGTTTTCATGCAGTTATCCCATATGCCTTCAGTGTTCAGTTCCAAAGTGTTCATGTGAAGGATATATTAAAGACAACTGCTGTTGATGTTAGGTGTCGCAAGAGGGAGCGAGGCAACTGGTGGTACACCCGTCAAGAACACACACTTGCTATCCAGTGTTATCGGCGTGCCCTTGATTACCTCAGTGACATTGAAGGTGGAATAACTCTTAAACCTGAAGAAAAGGACAACAGCAATCAGGTGAGAACATAAGATGCTTTCAGTGGCTACTATAAACTTTGTGGTACTTGTGCTTGTGGTGTGCTCAAAAATGTAGTTTAGTATAGTTTCACCCTGAGAGGTTACACATCTTGTCGTGCGAAGAAAATTAATTTTTATGCAGCACTGCATGAAGTGGATGAATGAATGATGAGGTATTGGCTGTTTTTTCATTTTGAAATTATGTGTTGGGTTTTAATGCAATTAATATTTGTAGTTGAATTAAAAGTCGTCAAGTAATTTATGTTTTATTTTTTTTTTGTGTCCGAAGTTCTCAGAGTTCTGAAAATTAAGCTTATGGTCCCCTGGAATGTGATGCCATGCAGTTATTAAATAGGTGCCAAAGTTTTTGAGCAACATGGTGCCTCCATCTTCAGGGTAGAAGAAAAATTTCTGCCCTGGAGCTGGACGCAAGAGGTTCCTCCAAATTGTTGATATGAATCTACCAAACTGCTTGGCACCACATTGAAGAGGACTGTAATCTTGGAACCCATCACTGTTAGAACTTTAAATCTCACATGCTCACTTGTCAGAGATAAGTGCCAGTTTTTATAAGCCATATTGGTTCTGTCACCATCATGTGTAGAACAAAGCAAGAAATGCTACTTTTCTGGACACCATGGGACAGCTGTAGTCCTAACCCCAAAACTAGAGTTGCTCCAGAGGGGCCCAAGAGAGTGGGGTTAACCCCAAGACTGGCTCTGCCAATGACCCAACCGTGGGATTACCATGAGACTGGCTCTGTCTCAGTTTGAACAAAGAAGGATTAACCATGTATCTGGGTTTGCCATGAACCCAACAAAGTAGGATTTATGCTGAGACTGGCTCTACCATTGGCCCAAGAGTGGGATTAACCCTATGAAATGGCTCTGCCAGGGGTCCAACAGAGTTTGATTAACTCTGAGACCGGTTCTGCCAAGGGCTGAACAAAGTAGGATTAATCCCTTGAGACTGGCTGTGCAAAGGGGCCAAAAGACTAGGATTACCCTTGAGACTGGCTCAACAAAGGGCCAGAAGAGTAGGATTACCCTTGGAACTGGCTCTGAAAAGTGGCCAGAATTGTAGGATTAATTCTGAGACTGTTAGTGACTGAACAGAGTAGGAGTACTTGTGAAACTCACGATGCAAAGGGTCTGGTAGAGTAAAATTACTCGTAAGATTGACTGTGCCAGCAGACTGGTAGAGTAGGATGCCTTAGTTCATCCCATCATATAATGAAGGGAATGGAACCAGTTTCCAACGTGTGGTTTGGAAAGAGAGTCAGGTATCACCAGATACTTTCAGACTTGGATAGAAAATTGTACTTTGTGTCAGTAAATTCTGTGGTGAAAAGTTCATGCAGCAGACAAATTCTCTTGACTTGTTAGTTAACTTAATATATTATTTACTTCTGGTTGTGGCAAGACTGTATGTGTGTGTGTGACATGCAGGGCACTGAAGCAGAGCTGCGCAGTCTGATGGAGGAATGTCTTAAAGTGTACAACAATTTGGCAGCAGCACAGATGAAAATAAAGGCATACGATGCGGCACTGCAGTCTGTGGAGAATGTTCTGCGCTGCCAACCGAACAATGTTAAAGCAGTCTTTAGGAAAGGCAAGGTATTTGTGTTTTTTACTTTTGTATGGTTGGCCAGAACTGTGTATATTGTTAATGGAATTAAACCTTTAGTGAAAATGAGGTGACAGTTTTCTGGGCTGTGACACTGTGTATTTTAGTAAATAGACATGCCAACCTTGGAGGATGTTGATGTCACAGTCTTCAAGGTAAAAGAGTACTGTTACCCTGAAGGTGATGGCAGCAGGTACAGTAGAATTCCTTTAGTCCGTCACCTGATGATCTGGCAGTCATGATAGTTCAGCACTTGAGGGTAGCAATCCCAAGATCGCAAGTTCTGCCATCTGTAACGTCTGGTGCAGGTACTGATTCCGTGACTTTGTCTTGGGTTATCAGGACCTTACTGAGCCCACTGAGCTATAGTAGTGGCTTCAAAAGGTCCAAAGATGAGTCAACATGGTACTGCTGGCATGGAGAAACATGTAACTTTAACGATTCCTCAGAAACTTGAAGAGGCTTGAAAGTGGCAAAAGCTGAAGTGTGTTTATTTCTTCATACAACATGGGATCATCAACTGTCTGTGATCTAAAGAAATGGAAGAACCAATTATGAGCATTTATGACATCAAGTGAAAGCGTGAAAGGCCTTTTCAAGCGACAGACACTAAAGGAGCTTAAATTATTCCAATTGGACAGGGTGTTGTTTAAGGATGTTGACAGCAGTGTGTTCTGAAGGAAAATCAGTGAGTGGGCCTGTGATAATGCAAAAGGCCAAGTCTTTTTATGATGAAATGAAAGTAACTGACAAATATGTGTACTCCAAGGAAAGTAACAAGAAATTACTCCTGTGAACATAAGTCAGTATGGCTACTGTCTGATAATCTGGAATATTTGATAATCTGGCACCTGTCTAGTCCCTTGGGTTCTCGATTAAAGGTATTCTACTGTACTCGCAAAATGTTGGTACCTGTGTACCAGTTTGCATGGTGTCTTATCACGGAGGACCATAGTGTTACACTCACCACTGCGATGTCCTTGTATCTGGCATAGTGATCCTCTGTCAAGGATTCTTTTCTAAACGGCATCCACATATTGGTATTCCCTTGCATCAACACTGAAGTTACTAAAGATTCTGATGGTAACTGTACTATCCGGAAGTTAAAACTATGTCTTTCTTATGCATGTGGCAAGATACTGGCAGCAAAAGGAGAGAACTCAAGTGCAGTGGCAGCTCTGCGACTGGCCAGCCAGTTGGAGCCAAATAATCGGATGATACGGCAGGAGCTGGTACGGATGTTGACAGTACAAAAGGAGGACACTATGCATGAGAAGAACTTGTATAAGAAGATGCTTGGGCAGGACAAGTGCCCTGAAAGCATTCCCAAGAATAACAAGGTAGGATTATGATGCCCATGTTTTGAAGCTTTCATTATTCTTTTAATTTTGAGATTCTTCAATAGAAAACGCACCCTTTGATGTCCTTGCCACAACTGTTTTGTCTTGATTTTGCAGTTTTCACAGTGTGGTGACACATGTACCAGCTAAAATTGAAATTTTCTGTACTCGTGCTATGATTTAAGCAGCATATGGTACAATGAAACTTGGATTTTGTGGTCCTGAAATCTACTTTTTCATTGATTCTGCAGGTTTTTACAGTGCTGCCAAAACTTCTTTAAGAACAATGTTGAATTTTCCTGGTATGTGTATTTCTGCTTTCTGCACAATTCTTTGATTATATGTTCAAACTGAACATAAATTGGCCTGTTCCTGTCATTCTAAACACTTTCAGTAGGAAATCAGGAAATAAGAAATTTATTTTGTTTATAATTTCTTGTCTCCTCTGTTTCCTTCATGTACACTTAATACTATGTGGCTTTGAGGTCACACCAGCAGAGGAGAACCATGCCTCTGGAAGCAACTGCCTGTACACTTATGGAAGCTTGGCATGTGATCCCACCTGTAGAGAAATCTGTGCACGATGCCTGATCAGAAAGTATGTGGACAGATGCAGTGAAACTAACAATACTAAAGTCACCTTAATGACAAACTAATCCCCTCTAAAATTGGCCCTTCTGCTGAGATACACTTATTCCAGCAACTCTTCCATTCTTGGAAGTAACTGTTATACAAGGTGTGGTAGAAAAGTAATGAAACTGGCAACGCTGTGCACGAACCGACAACGCTGCTACCTTCCCCTTCACATGGCAGTTAGGCTAACCCCTGCCGTAGACTCAGTACAAGTTTGAACTTGCTACAGTTGCTACACGATTGTTGAGAGCGTCTGAAGTGAAGTTGTGTTTGTGAGGTGCGTTTCGAAAATGGACCGTCAAAAGTTTGAGCAACGTTGTGCCATCAAATTTTGTGTAAAGCTTGGCGAATCCGCTACTGTGACTTATGAAAAGTTACAAAGGGCTTATGGCGAACATTGCCTATCCAGGGCACAAGTGTTCAGATGGCACAAGTCCTTTTTAGAAGGCTGAGAACAAGTGGAAGACGAACTTCGTGCGGGAAGACCTTCAACCTCAAAAACGGACGACAATGTGGAAAGAGTGAGGTCTCTTGTGAGGTCAGATCATCGATTGACGTTGAGAATGATCAGTAGTGAGTTAAATTTGAACCGGTTTACCGTCCATCAAATTTTAACACAGGATTTGGGCATGAGAAAAGTGTGCGCCAAGATGGTTCCAAAGAACCTCACGACTGAGCAGAAGGCCAGTTGGAGGGATGTGTGTCTTGATCTTCTGGATCGCCTTGAGAGGTAGCCAGAATTCTTCAGTCGCGTTATCACAGGTGATGAATCGTGGATTTTGGAGTACGACCCCGAGACGAAACGCCAAAGTCGGGAGTGGCACACTACAAACTCTCCCCGTCCCAAGAAAGTGAGAATGAGCAAATCCAAAATCAAATCGATGCTCATTTGTTTTTTTGACAGTCAGGGGATCGTCCACAAGGAATTTGTGCCATCAGGACAAACTGTCAATCAAACTTTTTATCGGGAAGTCCTTGAAAGACTCAGGAAAAGGGTGTCATGTGTGCGACCAGGCATTGCACGCACGTGGATGCTGCACCACGACAACGCCCCATGTCACACGGCAGTCTCCATCAATGAATTTTTGGCAGAAAAAAGCATTCCTGTGGTTCCTCAGCCCCCCTGTTCGCCGGATCCCAGTCCCTGTGACTTCTTTTTATTCCCCCGGCTCAAAAACCACTTGAAAGGGCGCCATTTTGGTACTCTGGATAATATCCAGAGCAGCGTAACCGACGAGCTGAAAGGAATTCCAGCAGAAGCCTTCCAGCACTGCTACGAACAATGGAAACAACGCCTCCTTCGCTGCGTAGCTGCCCAAGGGAACTACTTTGAAGGGGATAACCTTGATTTGTAAAAAGAATAAAATTCATGGTTAAAAGAAAATCAGTCTAATTACTTTTCTGCCACACCTTGTACCCTGTTCTGGGGATCGCTAAAAGTTGTTGCATTGCATTATTTTCGATGATTTCGATGTCTTTATGTTTTAACGTGTCCTTAATTCAGGGGAAGAGGGAAAGGTCATACAGGGCCATGTCTGGGGAGTATGGGGGTTGATGTACCTGTGGAATGTGGTGTTGGCAAAAAAATTGCTGCGCAGGTTGGGCTGAGTGTGCTGGTGCATTGTTATGCTGAATTTGCCATGCACCAGACTGATGTTTTCTTCCTTGTTTACAGTGAATTGCATCACGAAGATGTATTAGTACTGTTAAATAAAAATGCTGGTTTAGATTTTGGCCTTATGGGCTGTATTCTTGGTGCACAGTGCCTAAAAAGCAGTAAGCATTATCTGTGTCTTGCATCAGACTTGGTGCTCTTTTTTGGGTTGTGGTGATGAAGATGGTTTCCATTGTGGTGATAGTTGTTTACTTCCTGGGTTATAGCCATACACACATTTCATCACCTGTTACAGTGTTTTTGAAGAAATTTTTGTCTGCTGCTGCACATTTGAGTAAATCAGAGGCTAAAGATGGATGGTGCTCCTTCATTTTCGCTGACAACAGCCATGGGACAACTTTCATTGACACACGTCCCATTCTGAAAGCTTCAGTTAAATTGCCTGGTGTGATCCCAGAGAAGTTCATAGTTCCTCAACTACTTTCTTAAAGATTAGTCTTTGATCTCCTCTCATCAAGACATGCACTTTTCTTATCAGTCCGTCATTTCTGCTTGATGAAGCAGGACACTCGTCTGTTCTGTGGATGTGTGCCCATCCTTAAAGTGGCAGAACCATTCAAAAACTTGCAGTTTTAATTATTTTGTAAGTTTCAGTTCCTGTTTTTAACTTTGTACAAAATTTGATACAGATGCGTTGTTCCATATTCCTTGTCATCACGAATATGACTCACACCACAAACACTACTCTTTACTCATTATGATTGCATCAAGATAAATGGCTGCAGTGAAGTAACACTGACTGCAGAGATGCAGGAACATGTCAAAAGATGCTCAGAAAAGTTCTATCATGTTGTGACATAAGGTACTAGAGAAACAAACTTGGTCCAGATATTATTTACTCAGACTCCATATACACTGCATTTGTCTAGTTTCTGTATGGATGGCAATGTTAACATCAACTGATCACAGACTAGGTGTATGCAGTTTTTTTGTATAACATCTGTAACATATTTTAATGGGCTGTTTGAGTCCTGTAACATATTGATAGAGAATTTGTTTTTGTGCATTATTTTTGTAACAGTATTAATTTAGAGTATTTAGGCAAGATTTCAGGTTTCTGCAGCATTGATGTTGAGGATTCTGGTCTTCTGGGTTGTTACACAGAGTAGTAGGGATATTGATTCCTGACGTTTCAGAGGAGTGTACCGCCTTCATTTTCAAGGGTCAAGGTGTCCTAGATTTCCTTGATTTTACATTAATTTTAAATGGTCCTTTCAGGAAAGGAAAATCTGAGTTTCACTGTGTGAGGTCATCAGAAAAAGACATGGCAGTTGTAAAGACATGAATAAATTTGTTGTCATAGAAAACAACAGTTGGTGGTTTATAATCAGTTAGTGATAACCCTCATGGCAGGCTGAAGATGCAAAGACGCAAATCACAGCTGCTGTGGAAACAGTCACAAAAAATGCTGCTTGCAGTCATGGAAAATTTCAGGCTTTCCTCTGCAAGTTTAATTCTGTGCACAGGGATTATGTATGGGATGTGTTAATAAAATCTGCTGTGTTTAATTTGTGTTGTGATGTCATTATTATGGCAGTAAATAAATATAGGCATTTAAAACTACCTGATTTTTTCATGACTGTCTGCCAGTGGAAAATAAAATTGTAGTTACACATCACATTGTTTGCAGTAACAGGTAACATTCCCTATTGACATGGAGTCAGTAATGATAGTGAGTATACTGTGGGCTGGACAACTAAGGAACTTGGTCTTGATTCCCAATGGGGACAGAAGTTTTTCTTTTCTTTATGTTGTTCATACTGGCTGGGGTACACACAGTGTTCTGTCATGTCAATACTCAGGACTGTTTCCCTCTGAATAAATTGGCCCTACCATGAAGCTGAACACTTCCCTCAGTGTTATGCTAAGATTAGGAATGCATGGAGCTGTACTGCCACTTCTCCGTACACTTGGTGCAGTGCTTTATTAAACAATGACAGCTTTTACTGAGTTGTTACGCAGTATTTTATGAACTGCTGAGGCTCTTATTGCTGGATGAGGTGTGGTAGAACAGTCATCAGTGTAGCCATTTGTGGCTAGGCTGTGCCATAGCTTGGGCTGTCAGGCTCCACCTTCTTGTGGTGGCTGGGTTTCAAGAATGGCTGTGATGAAAAGAGTGGTATTACGACAGGTTTTTGTGCATATATTTCAGTTTTGTATTGTGTGAAATTACCATTTCTATCAATGTTGCATACTCATCTATTATCAATAGTAGTTACAATGGACTGCAGTACCAAGGGATTCAATATTATCTCACTGCTGTAGCTGTTACAGTAGGCTGCAGTACCAAGTCACTCAATATTACCTCACTGCTACCGCTGGTATAGTAGGCTGCAGTACTTACCAGTACTAAGGGACTCAGTCTTACCATGCTGCTACATCTGGTACAGTAGGCTGCAAAACGAAGGGACTAAGTCTCACCACACTGCTACATCTGGTACAGTAGGCTGCAAAACGAAGGGACTAAGTCTCACCACACTGCTACAATTGGTACAGCAGGGTGCAGTACCAAGGGACTCAGTCTCACCATACTGCTACAGCTGGTACAGTAGGCAACATTATGAAGGGACTTGGTCTCAACCCAACTCTTAAAACAATAACAAGGTTAATAACACTTACTGCTTACTTGACAGTACAGTCCTGAAGTTTGCTGGCAGGGGCTGAAGAGATCCACAAAGGTTAGGATATCTTGTTCTTGGGTGTGGTTTGTACTAGCCATCTTCTAAATCACATGCTTTACAGTTCCACTAAGCCAGAGTCTTCGAGTGTTAATGGATGCAGTTGTGATTTGCTGTTTGTCAGACTGTGACTGATGGTCAGCAGTCTGAACTGCAATGATTGGAGGGGTAGTGGGCAGTGGCAGTGGCATTTGTCATGTTTGCAGAGTTTTTTCACAGAAGATTTCACGTACAGATATGAGCAGGAATGAAACTCAGGACCCTCCAAGTGGGAGTTGTCTTACTTCAAGACTACCATTTCCCATCCCATTAAATTATGTGTGTGTGTGTGTGTGTGTGTGTGTGTGTGTGTGTGTAATATACACATCCAATTAATGCAGTGTCATTAAATAAACCACGAAATATGTAACTACTACTTTATTGTAGGTGGGTGCTGTGTATTATTTTCATACAGGAGTAAAGTAATGAGGTGGTCAAAAGACACTTGTTTTTTGCTTTGTTGAAGCAGGCAGTATGGAATTGTGGGATAGGAAGGCCTTTGTGCTCTGGAGTGTAGTTGAGCTGTGTGTATTGATTTTCCAGTGCTCTTTGATGTCTGTAGAAATTGTGTTTCTCTTGTTATGAAAACACATGAGTGCGTGGGAACGGGAGTGTTTTCGTACACATGGGGCTGCATCAGACAGAAGCTGCAGATGTTTTTCAGACCCATTTTCTAAAGACTTGAACTGTAGATGGTGATAGTAAACATTTCCAAGAATCTTTTCCTTGCTTCGTAACTTCAAAGTGACTGAAGGTTAAGCCGAGGTTTTACATTGTAAAATTATTTCTAACAGAAGTATCTTTTTAACTAAGGCTGTGCTGTGTCTGTATTCCCTGTACACTAAACAAAAACACCAAGCGATATACTTTTACCTGTTGTTTTATCATACTATGAAGTCCATTGAAATTTTATAAGGAAATTGTTGAGAGTTCTTATGTTTGTCATCCCATTGTGTTGATTACAATAATGAAAGATTTAACTGCTGTCAAACACAACTAGTGTATATTATATATTTTACTGTGGCAGCATGTTTCAAACCAACATGGTCAGCTTCAGGCCAGTAGTATAAAATTCAGAAAAAGTACTGTAAACAAATGTGTTAAAAGGTACAAGTAACTGAGATCCAAATTTTACATTCAGACCAGTATATGTTGCTGTGTCACGTTTGTTATAATAGTAGTCAAAAGGATTAAAAGATGGTTAAAAGAGGATTTGCAAGCTATGCTGCTACATTCTGATGTAGTAGAAGATGCAGTATAAGTTCCATGCAACATCGCCTTGTTGGTCTTGTGTACATTTTGTAGCTGTTTATCCGAGGTCATTTTAATTTCTTGTTTTGGATAGATGGTTAAATATGTTGAATTCCTATGTTTATGAAGTGTGGAATCCAGTGCACAAGTATACTGTCTGTCGTTACTGTTCGGGAGATGCTGTGGAGCTTGTTTACTGCCAAAATAGCTGTGTGGTGGAATAAGACTGACTTGTAACATAATAAGCTGGCAGACCAACAATGACACTTTTTTGTGTGCATATTTCAGTAATATTTCTTTCTAAAAATTACTGTACACACCAGTGTGGTCCTCGTTGACACATATTTACATTATTTACTGTGGGTAAAAAGTACCTGCTTGAAGGGGATTTGGCATTTTTCTGGCCCTATTTGACCTCGAATAAAGGTGTTATTTCTGAAGTGTGTGTGAAAGATGCTGTAGGCCAAAGCATATTAACCCTTTAAAAACGAAGCGTATCTGTTTTATGTAAGGACTCAGTCCGTACCGCGCTGTAAACCCTCTCCACTTCGGTTATAAAAACCAGTCTCTTAATGTTTTATAAGGCAAAAGTCGCCGTTTGTTCTGAGATCCATACAAAACACATAAACGCAATGTGGGCACCACGTAGAATTTTTTAATGTTAAACCTGGTGGTACGTAAAGTTACCGCTAGGCTTTAAAAGGTTAATGGAAGTTTCCTGGCCCAGCATATGGTAGTGTTGTAGATGTCTAGGACTGGCAGAAAGTGCTTTAAATTCACCTTTGTTACTGGCTCACAGACACAAATAACAATGTGTATGCATGCTCAACTTTATGATGAAACATGAAATATTATGCCATAAAATTGTGGAGTATGTTCTTCTGTGGTAACAGGAGGATTTGAGAAACACTGATGAAAACGATGCTGATGAAAAAGTGTGATTTAATTAAGAGGGAAAAACGACAGTCGCGTCTGGGTTGGGGGGTAGAATTCTTGCATTATGAAGACTAAAATCTTCTGGGATGTGATGCCATGTCATTTGGTCAAAGCTTATAAAGGTCAGAAGACTTGAATCTCCATCAACATGCTGTACAAACCTCAACTTGCATGCATTCCTGCTTTATATTTGGGAAGTCCTCAATTAAAATCTCTGTGTAGAGATAGGCTATCCTGACCCTTTTATGTGGTTTTCCTCAGTCCATCTAGGCATTGCCACAATATTGCCTCAAATTATGCCATGACAGCTTCCTTCTACAGTTCCTCTGACTCGTTAATTACTAATGGTCTTGACATTGCACACTATGTAACCTGAGATATTAGGTGTGTTATCAGATAAACAGTAAATGTAGAAACTGATCATCCTGTTCCAGGATTGACAGGGCCGATATGAGTTGTGGTTGTAGATAATTGACTTTATTTTTCATCTACACATAGATTACACATCTTGTTGTGTCTTCAGTTTCAGATTCCGTGGGGTGTTCTGTTTGGTACGTTGGCTGTGCTGGTGGCAGGGGTTGTGGCGTATAGATACAAATTCTTTTAGTGTTGGCAGCTGTTTGAGGTGGATTCGCTGTTATTTGTCTTGAAAGCTGGAAGTGTGATTGATGATGCAAAGTTAGACTTCCATAACAGAGTGTTTACAAGGACTCAGTACTTCTTTTCAACAATTTTGTTTCTTCTGAGAGAAGTTCTTGTTTGTGTAATGTTCACTATAATCTCTGAAATATTGAGTTTGATTATACATTTGATGCCTTTTTATCAAACCATTCTGTTAAGCAAAGTGCCCTTTGAAGCCTGACATTCATCAAAATAATATTTAAAAATTAATTTTTACCTCACAGTAAACACACTGCACATCCATTGCATATCCTATACAAAGATCAACTATATCATGCTGTGTAGGGAAGTACTCACTGTTTATTGTGAGAATCATACAAAACACAAATACACTGTGTGTCAGAATGCAGAGGTTCTGTTAACATTACAGCACAGGATATGTACAGTAACCACTGCTTAAAGGGGATGAAGTGCCGGTTTACACGTCATAATGCTGAGACTGTATGAAAGACTCTGTGCAGTTTTTGTTGGAATTGTAAATATTAAGGTAAGACAAGAATGGGAAGACAGACTCATCTTCTGTAGATGCGTTTTTGTGATTTCTCCTTGTGAATTGAGCTTTATGTTTGTTTATTGCAGATGCAATGTTAATTTCTCTGTGTAGTTTTAGAAAGTGTTTGTTATTGTCTTCGTTCATTTGAAGAAATACCCCACTTCAATTTGTAATTAAAATGCAGAGTTCAGGTCAGTGTGGACTCTGAGCTGATGACTGTATATGACTCATTCCTCATCCTTTTATTGCAGTGTGTTCAGTTACATTGAATCATCTGATGGCGTACTCATAATCCTGTTTCGTGTGCTGGGTGTAGCAAATGCATATTGTTTTCTGTGGTTCTTGCAGTGCAGATGGTTGTTATTGTGACATAAACTGTTTTTGTTTGTGAATATGCAGTGCAGGTGTAATATTGAGGCTTTTGTTGCGGAGATCTGTACAAGGAAGAAATCCTATAAAAAGGGTCACAGCAAATTTAGAAATCGGTTTCATGGTGTTTCATTTCCTTTCAAATGAGCAATGTTTTGATGGGTGAACAAATTTTTCACAACAGGTTTCTTGTTAAAGAAGAAACAAGAACACATGTGACACATTCTTTCAGAAGAAACATCAGATGATGATGATATATGTTCAGAAGCATGTCCACGAAAGTTTAAGACAGTTGTTCCAAGAAACCAGTGTATCGAAGTTATCTGTAACTGCAGCTTTAAATTGTTTTGTTTGAAGTGATACAAAATTACAGTTGCACAAAAGCTCTGGAAGCCAATTGTGTTGTGAGAGTATGGGATTGTGACTGACGCTGTGAAGCAATGTTTGGTGGTGAGCTGAAACAGCGCTGACTTATTTTACGGATGAGATTATGTAAACTATCGTATAAATAATGAAAATGACAAGTACTGGTTGGCAGATAATCCATGCATCGAGGATGATTTTAAATGAATCATGAGGCTTGGACTGTCAGCAATTTCTAGACAAGAACTTGAACCATTATTTAATAATCTGTTCACCACGTTTCAAGCATGTCCTAGAGTTGAAGAAAGTCATTTCCAGCACCTACTGTAACGCATGGTAAGTTACATAATAGGATCATTAATGTAGGTATGGCGAGCAGACTTGTAGATTCTTGTGAGCGTGTTGCGCATTATGTAGGACCACCTGTAGTATGAGATATAGCTGTGACACTGTTCTGAAAATTTTGTCTGAGAAACTTATGAAGTATTTAAAAAGAAGCATTTGTCCTAAATGGGTGAAAAGTGTAATGCTGGGCTGAAGTGAATAATAACTTTACATCAAGAGGGACTAATTAATATATTTACTCATCACAAAGTAAATGAAATGTGTTAATGAGGTGGTTGTAAAGATTGAAAGCCAGACTTGACCTGTAAGTGCTGTTTTCTTAGTGGTTGGGCCAACATAACAAGTTAAATATCTTGCATCTGCAGTAAAAAATGAGTGTATCATATGGTAAGAGTGTACAATTATGTACAATTATAAAACCAAAGGAACATTAATTGAACCTACTTTGTTCACTACCACCCACATGCTGGGGCAGGTAACAGGTTCTCATTGTAGAGAATGAAGATGTGATGATGTGCTGCCTGGTCAGCAGTATGGAGTTACGGTAGAATGGTTACTGGCAGTCAAAAACTGTAGAAACTTGAAGTGAAGGACCGTTAATTGTATGCATGTTTTTAAGGTGATGTGTTAAAATTATAAACACATGGACGGATGTTGAGTATGGTCACATAAATAGCATTCGGACACATTGCTGACTGCTTATGGTCACGTAGGACCCAGACACATTGTTCAGTATGGGCACGGAAATAGTGCTTGGACACATTGCTGACTGCTTATGGTCACGTAGGACCCAGACACATTGTTCAGTATGGGCACGGAAATAGTGCTTGGACACATTGCTGATTATGCTCACATAATTATAGCACTCATGAAATGGTCAGTATGGTTACAATTTTTGCTTTCGTTTATGATTTGGTTAAATTTGGCATCACCACAATTGCATGGGCCCTGTTCATGATGCCTAGTGTGATTATGTCTTGCATTTCTTGAGCTTAGTTTAGATAAAATATCTTGTTGGAACTTGTAATTATGGACTTTGAAAAATTATGTTCAGCCAGATTTGCCAAACTACAAGTTAATTCAGCATCACATAGTCCCAAAAACTAAGGGTATAAGATAAACTGTGTTATTGCCAAATTATGTTAAGTTGGACTTGCTAACTAGAAATTCATTCACCATCACATAGCCTTGAAAACTAAGGGTGTAGGAGAAACTATTTTATTGCCAAATTATTTCAAATTTGTTGCACTGACCTATTACTGTTGTAGCATTGGAAGTGTGATTTTAAAGAAGTAACTTTGTAAGATTATGGAATTGCCAGTTTCTGAAAGAATTTGCTGGAATCTGTGATCAGTTAAATTTAACTTAACAAATTTTTGGAAGGTCCAGAAGGGAAACTGTTGCAAAGGAATGGATGTCAAAGCACTGGGTGAGGGTTATTCACTTATCTTGAGGCACACATTGACTGTATATGTTGTACAGTTTTTATCTTCATGTTTCTAATCCTTGTTTTCTGAGAAAGTGTCAGGTTGAAAGAATGACAGTGCAAATTTAGATGGCCACCTCATACATAGGTGCAAGCCACTTAAAATGGCACAGAAGGAGCTACAGAAAATGCATCCTTCACAATTTTTGTTGGTGACAGTACATGTCGTTTAGTTAAATAGATTGTATCGGGTAAGTAGATGTACATGGTATGAATGTAGAAGACTGAAGGAAATATCAGTGTGTTAGTTTTCAGGTAGCTGCCCTTTGATGGTTCTGCAGACCTGGGTTTATTTCAGTACAAAATAAACATTCTCTTGTTATTGCATCAAAACATATTCACTTTATAAATCTGTCGCCAACTCAGATGATGCAGTGATGGGACGATTGGTGAATTGGAAAGGACTTGGAAGTGGTTATGTCCTAACTGAAGTAGTATGCTGGTATCTGCCTGGTGGGACTGAGGAAAATCATGAAGAAACTCAAGATAGCTGATGACCTAACTGAGATTTGAGGTGGATATCTCCCAAATGCAAGTCTGGAGCATTACTGCTACATCAGCCCGTTAACTGTGAAGGTGTTGCAGTATGAGGTGTTGGTTACATACCTGGTTTGAATTATCATGCATTCATTTAAACCAACATATTTATTGTTTATTTGTTCTTTTTTATGTCTGCAGGTGTGGTAGCATGAGTTACTTCCTTGTAGGCATATAATAAATAGTCTGTTGGATTCTTCAACAAATGCATCAGTGCACTGTGCTTTAGCATCGATAGGCTTCAGAATACCTGGTGTGTGTACTTGCCATCCTACCAAGGTTTCCAGTCTTCTTGGATGTGATGCTGCCTCACTGAATAAGTGGTTCTTGATGTTCCGAACGAACATGTTACCTTCATCTTCATGAGTTTGTGGTCCATGAAGAATACCAAACACGGTTCAGGCATATGGATATGTAGGCAAGGCCTACCATTGTTGGTTGGATGGAAAACCTGGCAAGCCAATATGAAGGTGTAGGAGGGGCCCTGGAAATAGCTGTAATTCATCTCACCCATGTTTTGTTAAGAGGGGCTTACTGCCACTTTGAGATAAATTGAGTTGTGTGTTGCGAATCATTCAACTAATGATCCTGTATGATATGTAAAAAGATGACAACTTCATCTTCAATAATAACCATGGTGGGCAGGGATATCCTTCTGCTCAAAGCTTTTGTCATATGTAAAATGGAGCCACCTTCCTGCTTCTCCTGTAAAATTGATATATTGTTCATTGTCCTCTTTTTAGCAAATGGGCGATACGCAGTAAATGGCTGATCACGAATCAGTTGCCCACAGGGGAGCCTTTGGGCTGAGAATAGCACACTGGGGAAGGAGATGAAATGAGAAGAGGTGATACGAAGCACCGAGAGCAGTCTGCACTGCCAGGCTGAGGGTATCAGTGCAGCCAGCTATCAAATAGTCTTCCTATAGTCAGTCTGTGCTGCTGCTATTATCCTTGTTTGTAACATATGTTCTGTAGTGTTTCTTGAAATGTGGATGTATCATTACAGCTGACAGGTTAAACATGACATTCAACAAAATGTGTGACACACTTTGATGGCTTTCAGGGCTTAATAAAGTGGAAAATACTCAGTGACAGTGTAGTCTGCATGTGTAGTATGAATTTCATTATAACGAGGACAGCAGTATGTTTCATCTAGAAATCAGTAGATCAGCTGTGTGCAGATTTACAGTTCAGTTAAGACAGATGCACTCTACAGCATTAATATTGAAAATATGAAGCCAGGCAGGCTGACTTAAGTGTGACCTTTGAAATTATCATATGGTTGAATGTTAAGGCCTGGGGATTTGATGCCATATAGTCTGGTAGATACAGGGGCTACTCTGTAAGTCTTGGCAACTGATTTTTTGGCCAAAAATGTGGCAACACATGAAACTGAGTATACACGTTTGAAAGCACAGGGCATGTGCTTGTAAATGTTACAGTCAGATGGTGTGTATGCACAGGAGCCACTGGTAGGAGGCAAGTGGACCAGATGTTTTTGGGTCATGGTTTTTTGGTTTTGTTGTGGCATTCAGAGAGAACGTGGGACAAAGAGCACAATAGGAACTAACCGTACAGACTGTTAACAACCTTCAAAGTAGTTCTCAAGATGTGTGCAGTTTGTTGCCAACGATGTTGGAAGGTGGTGAACACTATCGGCATCATGTGACGCGCTAATCTGTGCCACCTTGTGCCAAACTACTGTTGTGTCACCTCTGTGTTTGCAAATTGATACTTAGAAGAAGGATTGGAAGGAAAATTGAGGATGTGTTTGGAGAACATCAGTTGGGATTTAGAAGAGGAAAAGGAACTAGGGATGCAGTTGGGATGCTGAGAGTAATATCAGAGTGAACTTTGGACATTGATGAGGGATTGTGTGCATGCTTCGTAGACTGGTAGAAGACATTTGACCACGTAAACTGGACCAAATTAATGCAGATACTAAAGGGAATGGGTAGGAATGGGTATTGACTGGCACAAAAGAAGATCGATCAGCAAATTGTACATGGATCAGAGTGTTAAACTAAAACTTGACCAAGGGGAAGCAAGAAGTGTGAAGATTGGGAAAGGTGTTAGACAAGGATTCTGTTCAACTTGTACAGTGAATACCTTACCAATGAAGCTCCTGATGGATTTGGAGACTTCAAAATAGGAGGACAAGTAGTTTCCACTGTGAAATACGCAGATGACCTTGTGCTACTGGCTAAGGAAGAAGCGGTGCTAGAGGGCATGATTGATAGAATCATTGAAATCGGAAGATTCTATGGAATGGAAATGAATGTGGAAAAAACTAAGGTAATGAGAATCTCAAGACAGCCGTCCCCAATGGATTATGGTAGATCAAAAACAACTGGAGAATGTGGGATATTTCAACTGTTTGGGTAGCATGATAACAAATCATGCGAGATGTAGGCCTACACATGAAGTTAAATCCAGCAGTGCCATGAAAAGCAGCATTTACCGAGAAGAAGGCTCTTTTCACCAGCAAATTGGACTTAAGTTTAAGGAAGAAACTAGCAAATTGCTAAAATTGGAGCATAGCTTTGTATGCTGCTGAAACTTGGACACTTCAGAGAGTGGATCAGAAATACCTGGGCAGTTTTGGAATGTGGTGCTGGAGAAGGATGGAGAAGCTCTGTTGGACAGACAATGGAAGAAATGAAGAAGTATTACAAAACATCAAGGAGGAAAGGAATATCCTGCATACGAAAAGAAGGAAGGCTAACTAGATTGGTTACATCGTGCGTGGGAACTGCAATCTAAAACACATGATTGGAGGAAAGATTGAGGAAAGGCTAGACGTGACGGAAAGACGAGGAAGAAGACGTAAGAAGCTACTGGCTGACCTTAAGGAAAAGTGAGGATACTGTAGATTGAACATGGAAGGACTAGTTTGCATTCTGTGGAGAACTGCCTTTGGAAAATGCTATGGATCTGTCGTAAGACAGGCAACAGAACGAATGTATACTCTGAAATGTGGCGGCTCCTTTTTTTCATTGCGTGTGAAGCGTGGCCTCTTAAAATAGAGAAGTTGCTGAGAAGTGAGAGAAGGATGGAAAAAATTGTGTGAGGAGCCTTATGATAGGGATATGTAGGTTCGTGTGTATTAGGGTGATAAACTCAGCGAGCACAGGATGGACGGGGCGTGTATTGAGCGTAGAAGAGATCTCAAATTTGTATAGGGTTTTGACTGGATAACGGGAAGAATTCCCTCGGAAGATCTAGGCATAGATTGGAGGAGGAGATAAATGTGGACTTGAAATAAATACATTTTGGTTGGAGGGGGGGGGGGCTTACTAGACCAGTGGCAGGTTCTGGTGAACACGGCAACGTACCCAAGTGTCCCACGAAAAGCGAGGAACTGGTTGACGAGCTGAGCGACTAGTAGCTTTTCAAGAAGGTCTTTGTTGCACGGAGTTAGTGTATATTTGTATCAAACAGTATCGTTTGAAAGGGGGACATATGTGAGGTCTTTGTGATTCCGTTTCAAACGGGTGTTACAGTTGCGTGCCGCTACGCTGTACATCGCTGCGTATGCGTGCCCACAGCTACAGCACTCGCCTGTTCCCGGTAACGGTAACTGGCATCGTCACCCGACATCACTTAGCCCGTCTCAGCGTTGTTTAGGAGTTCTGTCTGAGCCCATATTTATAAATTATAGGTTGGTTTGGGGGTCGGGAGTGCGTTTACTGGGTTCCTTGCTTATGCTGAAGGAAAGCCATCTTTAGTTGTTGTTGTTGGCCACCTACACACGATCCAAGTATTTTTCCTGTTTTCATTTTGTGTTTTCTACGATGTACGGAGATTTCGCTATATTTATGGAAAACAGGGATATTTATTGTGACTAATCACTACATGATAAATACACTGATGATCTTCGAAAGAAAGATCATGAGGAAAATATTTGGTCCTACAAGATCAGACGATGGCACCTGGAGGATTAAAACTAATCAAGAAATTAATGAAGTAATAAAAGGACAAAACGTAATTGGGTTTATTAAAATGCAAAGATTAAGTTGGTTGGGCCATGTTGAACGCATGACTGAAGACGATAATGTTAAAAAGATAAAGAGATGGAAACCCATGCCGAAAAGACCAATTTGAAGGCCTAAAATACGTTGGGAAGACGACGTTTTGGAAGATATAAAAAGCATGAAAGTAAGTGAGTGGAAGACTGTAGCACAGAATAGAGACAGATGGAAGAAAGTGGTTGCGCAAGCCAAAACCGTGTATAGGTTGTAGCGCTTTAGAAGAAGAAGAATCAATACATATAAGTACTTTTTGTTTCGGCATTTTTATTTAGTAGAGTCATGTGTTAACGCGAAATATTTTTACGTGCTTTCTTGTATATGCGTTCGGCATCGATTTTTTGGGACTCACCGGATTTTGCATTTTATTATTATTAAATTCTAGTTGATCCATTTTATATACTGTAAGGTACGAGTCTCCTCGTAACATGCCATGATGACACGGAAAGGGACTAGAGGTATAGCTCTACTCATTCTTTAACCTAGGCGCTAGTTGGGGATGGGTCGTCAACGCCACGCCCCCGCCTGTTTACACCCGGAAAAGGGCCCCAGTACCCGTTGTACGTACAGGAGGATGGATAGGCCCCAGAACAGTTACGGACGGTTGTAGAAAATGATTTTTTTTGTGCCGAGTCTCGAAAACGTGGTCGGGCGAATTCTGTATCGCATTCTCGTTTCTTTTTTCTTGCACGTATCTTTCTTTGAGTTTCGATTCAACATCCATTGTAGAGGCTATATATACTGCTGCAATCTTGGCGGAAATAAATGCAGTTTATTTGTATTTTTGCAGAAAATTGATAAATCCTTTGATTCGAGTGAAAGCCGCATGAAGTTTCCAGCCATTTTATTGAAGTGTCTTGCTTATATTCTTCATGGAAAACAAAATATCTTACCACACAACAGTTGCTAGCAGAAACTAAAAATTCTGGAGTTCGTAGTTTACTGTATACTAGCTTCGCTTTTCGCTTTTGAGTCGTAGGCACGTTCGGTAACTTCAAGCAAGGCACTTCTGATGGCAGTTTTCTGGTAACTGGGTTTGGAAATTCTCTGCTCTCTCTCTCTACACCTAATGTCAGAGAGGGGCTTTGGAGATAAGCAGGGCGAGTTCGCCCATAATATTTGCCACCTGTTTGGTGAGCTTCAAATATCCCAAGATTATTTCGAATTACACTTCGCAGCATCTGCCGGCACTGAGCTTAAATTTTAAGTTATGGCGGCCACACGGACTAAAAAGACAGTGTACTAAAGATTATGGATAGGGTCTTGTACGCCGTTTACATGACCCTCAATATTTGATCCATTATCACTACCTTGACCCCTGCGGTTAGTACTAACGTAAATCCCAAGTACTTCTGTTACAGCGGGGAGAAAATCTGACGAACCTTTACCGGTCTGGTGTTGAACCTAACTAAAATAAATTCTCAGTCCCCTTCAATTCGTCAGTGTTCACAACGTGGTAACGAAGCACAAGTTCCATTTACTGCTGGTGACGTAAAAGAATTTTTTTTTTCCATGGCGCAACTGGCCCTACGCACGATAATAACTGGAAAAATCCAGTTTTCAGCTCATTAATTTAACGGCGTGATTGAGGTTAGTTCGTTTTGAAGATGGGAACCAAGATAAGTGTCATGGATTTCTTCGATGGCCATCCGTCATACAGGAGATCTGCATTCTTTTGGGATATTGCGCAGCGTCGAATGGTAATCCTTTACCGACGTTTCGGGACAACGTATCGGTCCCATCTTCAAGGGTCAAGAAGTCCAAGAAGAATAAAATCCGTCATACATGCTTTTTGCACTGTGGGATCGCATGTGGCTAACAGTGTGATATTGGTACCAATCAGTACCAATATCACACTTTATGAATTAAATGTTTTACGTAATATGATGTGTACCTCCCTGATGATGATTAATATACCGAAACATGTCGGAGGGGTAGAATAGATTAATATAGATTATGTAATTTGTGCATTTTGTTGGTTTTTAATTATAAAAAAGTGAATGGACACCTTCGTACTTTATTTGCTGTCGTTGTAGGAAATGAACGCGTGATGGATGAGGAGGCCTATCCAGCAATCAGTATGTTTCAAATCTTAAATTACATTTTGTTTACACTTTGTAATATGGTTATTGGATGAAGTCAGTTTGTACTGTACAGTGCGCTCAAATTTAATTCGATGATACTTTCAGGTTAATGTTTTATTTGGCGCACTGACTTCACAAGATACCTCTCATATTTCGTATGCTTGTGGAAGATGGCGATAAAAAATAATAATGCAGTCGGAAAATCAGAAAGGAAGAGAAGACTTTGTGCTTGAATCAAGCGACAGACTAAGCGTGTCAGAGCAGGAACCAAAAGCATGAATATCTTAATATGTTTTCGATTTATTTTGTGTTTCTGTGCCACCATTGTACATGATATAAGTAATTTTCCCATTAACATGCCATATTTCTGGTAAATATCAACAGCTTTAACCCCATGATTATACAGAGTCTCTACAAATGAAGTAAACTCTGTCAGATATGTATATTTTGTAATGACTATTAGATAGTACGACAATATATACCTTGTTTGACAGACGAACTGTAAGTTTGTGTGGTAATTTACAGCGACTAGGTGTGTGTGCCCCTTTTGTTACACGGCAAACGTGGATTCTATACTCCATCTCTTGCCACACTCATTCAAGCATGTTTACTGTAACAGATGTGACTGCCTGTGAAATGTGTTATTTTAATTTGTCGATGTCTCTTGGCAAAGGTGGCACATACACTAAATCCTAAATGTGCTCCCATAAAAAGAAATCACATGGTGTCAGATCCGGAGGTCTTGGGGGCCACTTAATCAAAGGAGAGTTCACTTACCCGGCTGACCAATCCAGCGGTTTGGCAGATGCTGATTAAGGTGTGTACGTACGGCTGTATGAAAAAGGGAAGGTGTCTGAAAGTGTCTGCCTGTTTTGTGAAGACACTGCGTTTCGCGGAATAATTGATACTGTTAGGTTTTAAGGTAATTAGCGTTATATATATATATATATATATATATATATCACACAAATGCAGAAGTGCAAATTGTAATACTCAGATCGCGATCATGAGTGTAGGCAAATGATAACTTTAGCTTAACGTCACAAAGTTTAGACGCTGAAATCTCAGCAGACGCTGCAACGGTAGACAGAATAATGCAGAAAGCCTTTTGTGATGATGGAGGTTAACAGCTACGACCGCCCTCGCCATATTATTTCCCTGTTCGTCGGCTCCTCTGTGCCTGTACAAGCCCAATCGCTTTTCGGCAAAACTTCAGAGATTTGATGTTTCTACCATTGCGATTGTCAAGGTTTCGGTTCTCTGGTTTGGCAGATAGGTACCAACATTTCGGAGGAACAATCTGCCTTCATCTTCAGGTTAGAACACTCGTATTTTGGATATAGGGAAAGAGGATCGGAACCGAAGCAATGGGAAACTATGAAAGTATTTACCAAATCCCACTTATCTTTCTGTGAGTTTTGTGTAAATGTGGAGCAGACTTAATTCATCTGAGTGCAGCGAAATTTCTGTTCGTAATTTGAAAATTAAATTAGTTTGTACTGAGACGTGTCGCGAAGGGAGAGGTGAGCGGCATCTTGCAGTTCACTGTATAGGTTATACGCACATACTGAGAGTAGCTCGGAATGTGTAGCGTCAAATGTGTGATGATTGGACAATGATGAACTCGAAGATATGTAGAAAGAATCGATTTTGCACTATTTTGAGTCGACATCCCCGAATTTGCTTGGAGGGTTTGAAGAAAGCCGAGTTTAGACTGAGGACATTTTCAAAATGTGACGCCTTGATGGCTATCTATATGCCTGACGCACACTCAGAACTACTGATGTTTAGCCTCCAGATGACACTGCACGTCTACGTTGTTGTGACTTCTATAATGTATAATGGCTAAGTTACGGGGTGGGCGACCGGTGAAGTGCGGCTGGATTTTCGGCGCCGGAAGATGTCTTCGTCTTTTCGGCAGCGTACGGACCGGCTGTCGGGCCCACACAGTCGCCTGTCCAATCTGTATGTGGGTCTTCTTCTTCGGAGTTAAAATGGCTGGGGTTTGAAGGTAATAACTCAGGTTAATCTGGTGCTGAAAGTAAGAATATGTGGAGCTCATGCCTACGTACACGCTGCGCCTTCATAGCGTGTTGTATAGCTAAGCGTAGGGCAATTTTCTCTTTATCTTTGTGTATAAAGCACGCAGTTTACTAGGTTCATGTTCGCAATCTACTCCGACAATCAACTTCCTGTTACTTTTCGGACAGCGTGTGGTAGAGAAATAGCACAGTAAACACTGAAGGGCTGAAAGCTCAACTCCAAACCTGTGCTTGCGAAGTTGATTGAGGGTGTAAAATTTGGGTTTAACAGAACAGGTGAAGCAGAGAAATGCGGCTGAACCGGTAAAGACTTTTATGCCTTGAATTCGGTATTGCCATTATGAATGCTGGTCTGGACACCGTCTGTATTGGTTAGTGCTCTCGTGCGGTTTTTATCCGTCTTTCCATATAAATCCTGGGACAGTAAATTAACCTTCTAAAGCCTAGCGGTAACTTTACGTACCACCAGGTTTAACATTCAAAAATTCTACGTGGTGCCCACATTGCGTTTATGTGTTTTGTATGGCTCTCAGAACAAACAGCAACTTTTGCCTTATAAAACATTAAGAGATTGGTTTTTATAACCGAAGTGGAGAGTGTTTACAGCGCGGTACGCACTGAGTCCTTATATAAAACAGACACGCTTCGTCTTTAAAGGGTTAAAGTGGCCCACGACCACTTGCTTTCACTTTTTTCGAATTTATTATTAACCATTTAGCCTACCACTGGACGCTATATAATATCATATGGTAGAGGCATATTTAAGTAAATATAATTTGGAGCGAAATTAGGAAATCTCCTTTGCTTTTACGAACAGATGAAGGGCAAATTAAATTCGGAGTATGCCTGCTACTATGGACTTGGAGCGTTTGCCTTCCTATCTACTATCTAACAACGTAAAGAATGAAGTATACAGCACTGCCTCTTGTTTTGTACGAGTTTGTAACTTTCCTTTTCATATTAAGGCAAGAATATTAACAGACTATGTATTAGAACAGGGCGCTGACGAAAATACGTGTTTCGACCTATGATGAAGGAAGTGAAAGGAAGTTTGAGAAAATACTGTGTAAAGTGGATGTTCATAAGAAGCACACTTGTTTTTTAGACGTTGTCTGTGTATCACAGGCCATCGTCACAGGCCAATGGAACTGATTCGTAATTCGTATTCTTCACTTCTACTAATTAGGATAACTATATAAGGCGGTGAGATGGGTGTGGCATAAGCGTGCATAACAGACATGAATAAATAGGAATGTACAGAAAATGCTGGCTGGAAAACCTGGTGGGCCACACCCCATGGAAGATCTAGTTGTTGAAGACTATATAATATTGAAATATGACATAAAAAATGTGCGGATTGGATTAATCTGGCTGGGGTACCGTCCAATGGAGGGTTGTTGTGAATGAGGCACTCAAACTTCGGATTCCATAAAAGGCGGGGAATTACCAAGAAACTGTGTGAATATCAACTTCTTAAGAAGAAATTTGCTCCATGGTATCCTTTGTTGTTTTACGTACTTCTGTGGTGTTGTGGGATTTGTTTGTGTTAGATACGAGCCTAATCACTGCACAGTCAGAACGTAGCTTTCATGTTGATACGCATTTCAAGCAAAATTACCTGCCTGAAACTTAATAATATCTACATTTTGTGTTATGTGTTAGTCTTTGTTGCACTGTATGTCTTTTTCAGAAAAGCATCCTTGATTTGGGTTTCATGAAACGACGTACTGAAGTGAGATTACTTATGCAACAATCGATATGTGTGTAACAGCTGAATATCTCGGCCAATGACGTATAAACAAAACAAGCAATGTACGCACAAACGTAACAATGAGACACGTTTTTGTAACCGTTGTTGCCGTGGAAAAGCAATAAGTATTACACAGTCCTAGTGCGTGTCTGTAGCCTTAGTTATCCAGCATGCAAAGCGCATGCGCCGTATTATGTTGTCATCTGTGGCCTGTCTGGCTGTACAATATTTTTCCACGTGATCTCAAAAACGACACGATTCTCGAAAAAAGTTATTGAATATAAAATGTGTGTTTTCTTCACAACTCTTGTCTGAAATATTTCTAATTCTAAGAATTCAGGGAGGTATTATCACAAATACACATAGGTCTCATGTAAAGTACCCATTATTCTTGTCAGGTTTTAATGAAACTTGAATTTTCTGGATAGATTTTCGAAAAATACTCATATATCCAATTTCATAAAAATCCGTCCTGTGGGAGCCGAATTGTTCCACGCAGACGGACGGACGGACGGACGGACGGACGGGCGGACGAACGGACAGACAGACGGACATGACAAAGCTAATAGTCGCTTTTCACACTTATGTGAATGCCCCTAAAAACACCAAATACCTCTCTTGTGTACGCTTGTGCTAGTGTGCCATTTTGAATGTGAATTGAAATTTTTCATTTTCTAAACGTCTTTGCACAGGGAGACTTACATTGTTTGCATTAATCATTACCAGTAACCTATGTTGTGGGAAATGAGCCTTGTAACGTCGATTAAGCTTCCAGGTTTACTGAACATTTATGTTATCAGATTAAATGATTACACAGATTCGTTACGAGAAGTATCAATGTCTTTATTCTGAAATTTAATGTGTTCCATGTCCGTGCACTATACTATACAAAAACACTAATCACCAACAAATGCACAAAGAGAGTTTATCATCAATCGTAACACACTCCTACATGTTTCGACCCTGCTGGGTCATCTTCAGGGAGAACTTTTTTGTTATCTTTACGCTAAGTTTGCACTTTATGGTTGAGTGAGAATGTGCTGTTGACTGTGTACTGTGTACTTGAGGCGTGAACTCTCCGCGGTCCCGGCCTGCTGCACTCAGGCCCGGACCGCAGAGAGTTCACACCTCCGAAAACAACGCAGTACTCAATCAAAAGCACATTCTCACTCAACTATAAAGTGCAACCCTAGTGTAACGATAACAAAAAAGTTCTCCCTGAAGATGACCCAGCAGGATCGAAACATGTAGGAATGTGTTAAGATTGATGATAAAACTCTCCTTGTGCATTTGTTGGTGATTGGTGTTTTTGTCTTTATTCTGGTTTTAATTTAATAAGTCTAATTTTTACTTGTTATTGATGGCAGTAGATTTCATTAGTGAAACGGATTTTAAATTACAACTTATTTATTTAAAATATTATCTTTGTCCTCCGTGACCTCCTTTTTGGGACTTACGTCACGAAACGGAAGAACAGGGCCGAAGTTCCACTCTTTCGTTCTCTCATTATTACATTTTATCGCGTTACGACGAAAGGTAGTAAATGCGCTTGATCGCTTTGTGTGTGTTTGTGCGCATGGAATGACAAGAGAGCGGCTGGGCGGCTTTATTTGCACGTTTACGTATGAAAATTGCACTAAAAGTGTTAACATATTCAGTTTTGATTAAAATCGGACAGCGAGAATTGAACACGAAAACTGACTTGCACTTTTGCAGTTGTTTAGTGTGTGGTTCTCTAAATGTTTACTGGAGCGCGAAATGTTTTAAACAAAAGTTGTAGATAAAGTAAACACATTTTATGCACAGTATACATTTTTTAAAAAAAATCTTACCATTTGCGAGATAGTTGTGCGTCCGTGAATGGACACGCCAAAATCTAAGTATTAAGAATTAATTTCTTTTTATACTAAACAGGTATACTTTACTATTTTCAAGGAAATAAATTTGATATTTGCGCTTGAGCTAGGCAGACAGACCGGTTATAAATCGAAAGTTCCTCTTTCTTGAATGTGATACCATACAGCCTGGCACAAGTCTACCTATTTTCGTCTTTCTCGATGATTGAAGCACCAAGTTACTTTAAAATGCTGGTACAACCCTACCAGACTACACGGCGTCACATGCCAGAATACAGAAATTTTCGTAGTCTCCGCCATGACATCGTCAAATCTCATTAGGTTATGAATTGTTTTAAATTGACTGTAAAACGTAATAAATTATTCTGAGGCTTTCATGGCGGCTGTCGATAATTTTATGGTCTTCGTTTTGGTTTTTGTACCGTGTAGTGGTTAAGTGAGACGACCTTTCGGAGGAAGGTCGCAACGTTTTCCCGTACGGTGCAGAACCCCGAAAGAAAACCGTCAGATTAGTTGTTGCTAATCTGTCAGAGTTTGGTCTATTTAGTGTGTGCGGATATTAGTTCAGTTAATTGAAAGAACGACACGTAAGATTTTTTTTACGGAAATTGGTAGGCCTGCACGAGACGGCATCCCATTATGAAAGTGATAATTTTGTGTCGTTGTTTGTTCTTAAATAAAACAGAATATGGTTCTAGTTAAGGAAATTTGAAAACTTTCGCTGAAAGAAATCGAACTCCATCAGACGCAGCAGATAAGAAGGCGTTGTGAAATAAATGAAGAAACAAGAGAAGGGGGTGAAACTGATTTGCTAGTATAAACAAACACAAATTACTATTTCGTACTCTTAAGTCTGCATGAATGTGCCTAAATTGTTTTCTGGTCCTTTAAGAGAGGAGAAGCCAGCCGCACGACAGAGTACACGATATACGTGTCTGGCTGGGGGGTGCCGGACCAACAGCGCGCATGCGCACTATAGCAACATCCCTACTTTTTATACATTTTTTTTTTACTCTGACGAAACTAGCCGAGTTGCCTGGCAGTGAGGTAGGCAGTACGCGAAGGGAAGCAGAGAGTGCAAGCGGTTGAAGGGGAAGGTTGCTAAATTTACCACCAGCACGGCTGCTTCTTCATGTCAGAACTACTCGCCCGACAGACATCTTGGCCTTCGTCGCGCTGCGCTGCTCACATTTTTATTCGAGGAAATAAAAGACTATCAACGGAACACACGCCAACGCAGCGTGGTGTAGAAAATCGCAAACTGCTCAAATAAGTTACAGTCAGCTTCTGTTTGTGCGGTGAAAAATAAATAATCCTACTTCTGCTGTCGGTGCTTGGTTGTGACGCATTACAACTCTATTACTGTAAAGCGTGGAAGCCGAGATGAAAAAGATAGGATTATATATATTTTTAGTGGTGGCGTTTTTGTATTGTCATCCATGTTTGTCACTTAAAAATACGAGGCAAATTTTGGGCGCCAACTAAAGGGATTATATTTTTGATGGTTATTGTTGAAAAGTTATGATTGGTGCTGGTGTTTTGTGTATTATTGTGTGTTTGTGAACTTATGACTACAGTTTATAAAGTACGTAAGTACGGCATCGAAGGAATAATTCCCGTTACTGGCTTCTAAAACTTGCAATACGTCTTGAGAGTTGAGTACACCTGAGGGCGTGTGTTCTGCCCACTTAAAATCGATGGCCTCTCTATTGTCTGTCACATTGTGGAGCACTTGAGGAACATTTCGAACATTGTTCGCTATTCAAAGTCTGCAATGATGAAGATTTTATTCCTGGCACCTTTCTTCTTGGCGGTTCTGGTTACAAGCTTCCGCACGGAAACAGGTAAGTCATTGCTGACATCATTAAACGTCCCTTATCTGACAAATACAACGCTGTTTTAGCCCTGTTATACTCTTTGCGTCTTTTTAACCGTCGTATCTTCCTAAGGCAGCTCAGCCCGCAGCATGCTGTGCTTCTTATTTGTATCATATTTCGACCGTAAGCTAAGGCAAACCACAGCATATTTACAAAACAGCATCACCATACCTAGTACGTGCGTGCACACCAATAAGCTTCGAATAGAGCCCGCAATAAAAGCCCAAGCTCCATACACGCTTGTGGCCAGGAACTGAAGATCGGTAGATGGGAAGACAAGACCTCGAAAAACTTAATATACGATGTATGGAGATCAAAATATGCACGATAACTTATTTCCACAAATGAAGGTCTGATGCTGTTAGTGCTGTCCAACATATTATATTTCATATGGTTGACGCGCATCCTATGTTTCTTATTTTATACACATCTTTTATTCTATTTTTTATATTTTTACCGTCTTAAATTACTCCCATAAAAACATTTTATTTTTTTATAACAATATTTCACTTTGTAAAAGAGGAAGACCTTTTCCTTCAAGTGACGTAGAGTTTCTTAGTTCATGTTTTTATAGAGCCTGGTGATGGCTATATAAGCCAAAACCTGGTCGCTCAGTAATTTTTAATAAAACAAAGAAAAGTGTTAGTCGTTACTGAGTTCCTCTCTGAGGAATAGAAATACATACCTAATATTTATCGACTTAACATAAAGAAGACTTCACCCCTTTCTAAAATATGTAAATTTTATTGATTTCTCTCACACTGCTTTAACAAGCTATGACCTCGACGCAGGGCATGTCCGAGATATGTGGGCACCTCGGGTAAGCCATTAATTTGGCGCCTCGAGCAAGCTAATAATTTTGCGCCCCTTGGAACCGACATTACTTAAAAATTTTTCGGCTTATAACAAGGCTGGCGAACATTTTTGAGGGGGCGTGCCCAAATTGAAAATAATTTTGGGAGAAATTTTTTCATGTCTGGAAAATATAAGTATACCAGCACCATATTTCTGATTATTCAAGTGACGTCTTAGCGACCCTTATAGGTTGACGTCCCGGGCAGGTGCCCGGCTAGCCCGCCCCTTAAACAGTCCCTGCCTCAATGGAATTAAAGCATAGCGTGATCAATTTTTATCACTGCCTTTGTTCATGGGTAGACCATAGATTTATATGTAGCTGTTAAAATTTGTGTGAAAATGCATATCGATGTGGCTTTTAAAATAATTTTGTTGGCATTCCGTGCGTATGCGGATAGCGAACAGCGGTACGATATCGAGTGGAATAATGACGCAGCGAACACGTATATTAGAAATGTGCAAATAGACCTATATATTGGAATTAACAGTGGTTTAACACCACCATAAACTTAAGGGACTCAAAAGTGTAAGTTAAAAATAAAATCCCGCCATCTTGTTTCTTATGCGATTTATTTTTAAGACGATATCAAAATTTTAAGTACTTGCGTCCAGTCAGAATTCACGTTCTAAGTTTCAATATTAGTTTTTAGATTATTGAGGCAAGTTATATTGTACGATCTGAGGTATTTACAGCTGGCAATATTCATACTTCAGTCTTTCGGGTTGTGAGAGGGTGTAGTTTTGTAGGTGGGTACCAAAGTAGGGCTACATACTGCCTGCATCCTCAAGGCTGATAATAGCTTCTCCGAAACTGACCCACCAGACTGCTGTTAAACTGTGTCGTAACCCAGAAAACCGCCGCATTAACCCTTTAAAGACGAAGCGTATCTGTTTTATATAAGGACTCAGTGCGTACCGTGCTGTAAGCACTCTCCACTTCCGTTATAAAAACCAATCTCTTAATGTTTTATAAGGCAAAAGTTGCTGTTTGTTCTGAGATCCGTACAAAACACATAAACGCCATGTGGACACCACGTAGAATTTTTTAATGTTAAACCTGGTCGTATGTAAAGTTACCGCTAGGTTTTTAAAAGGTTAACCAGTATTTTACTAATTTTAACCAAATTTATCGATTCACCGTGGAAATGTTTTGTTAATGACTTTACAACAAGGCACGCCCCACCGGCTTCCTGATCTAAGCCTTTCATTAATCAGTCCATAGCAGTTGAGAGGAACTTGCACTGTAAGGACCAGTAATGTGGTTGCGATGCAGTGAGTTACCGAGTGGTTTCATATTCGGGAGGTATCCCGGTCAGACACTGGCTGTCATGAAACAGGTTTCGCTTGGTTTTCCTCAGTTCCTCAGTGCAAGTGCCTTAAGTCAGATCCCCACACGATGCTTCTTCTTCTCTTCCAGTTCATCACTCACTGATCGTCCTACCATTCGACGCAGAATTATGGGTTTGCAAAGTTTATTCGCGGAGTGTTTGATACAGGTCGAATCAGTGTTTTCTGCCTTACTATATGTAACCTAGAAGTGTACAGAGTTATTTTGCTTTCGTGTGTGTCGGTGATAAACGTGGTCCTTCACACTGAAGGAAGAACAGACTAAGGGTGTCTGAGAACAGGGTGCAGAGAAGAAGGCCTAAGATGTAGGAAAGGAGTTAGACGATTTTTGCTTTTTCCCAAATATTGCTAGAATCATGAAATCAGAGAGGGCGGGGCTAGTGGGTAAGTAGAACGCATAGGAATTTTAGTAAGGAAACCGTGTGCTAAAGATCACTTGGCAGGACGACCTAGTCATAGATGGGCATGAAGTGTTAAAATCTACCTACCACAAATAAACGGGATGAGAGGGTGTTCACTGGATTTGTACGGTTCAGGATAGGTAACGCTGACAGACTGTTCGTTGACAGAGCATTGAATGTGTGGGTTGCACAAGACAGGATTTTTTTTTTGAGTGGTTGGAAAAATATTGCATTTCTGTGGGCACCTCTGCTCCGTAGTGTCAGTTATTGAAAGTGACGTTTAATAAACAGAGGAAAGGTAAGTTTTTATTTATCACAAACTACTGCACTTTATTTACGTAACCTCCAACACGTTTCGGCTGAGTTATCCAGCCATAATCAGGGAGTTAATCATTGTAGACAATAAGCAGCCTTTAGCAAGGCACAGCATAGTAAGTATAAAATATGCTGCAGTTTGTATAATATGTATGTAGTTTGAAGTTTTAAATCTAAGTGTATAATATACAATTTCAAATTTTAAAATTGACGTTCTGTGACTTGATACAAGCTGCTTGTTGTCTACAATGATTAACTCCCTGATGATGGCTGATAACTGAGCCGAAACAGGTTGTAGATTATGTAAATAAAGTTCAGTAGTTGGTGATAAATAAAAACTTGCGAATGTAAAACAACTGCCCTGAAGGAAGATGTATAATATTGTGTAGAGGATACGAAAGTGATGATTAGGCTCACAATTTTATGCATTTTGCAGTAAACATAGAGGCATATAACCCTATGCCTATGTATGACATAAGAACGCAGTTGGGTTTTTTTTATCGCTGTTAACCTAGCAGGAAAACGACCAGTGGCGTCAGCATAATCTATTCGAACTGAGAATTCACCGATCTGGCATAAGCGCTACCGCTGTGCAAGCCTTTTTGGTAATGGAGTGTGCCCATTCTATTAGGGCAGGGTTGGAAATCTGTTACAACTGGTGCCAGATTTGGCACGGACAGAGAGTTCGGCTAGTACCAGTGGTTTGCGTACAAATCTACAAGTGAATATAATTTTTCACACACAAATTCATCAAATATAAGTAAAATTTAACATTGAAAGTGCTCATTCCGAGTGTGAATCGTAGAACAAATTGATAATCCCAACTCACATAGTGTATGTTAATTGCTGCTTTAACAGTAACACAACCATATTAAGTGTAGAAGGATTGGTGGAGGGGTGGGATATGCAAAGAATGTGTCGATATAGGATTTCTAGCTGGCAAAAATTAATATCGCATTGAAAAATTTAGTTGCGTCAGTTAAATGTGGTATGAAATAAAACAGTTGTACAAATTTTAATACACGTTGTTTCATGTCGATGTATGGTTTTTCCACTGAGTCATTTTTTTTACAAGGAGTACATCAAATCAGTCCAAAAACTCATGCCTCCTTACGATCCACGTTATTGGTTGAGCGTTGTATTCGTGAGTGAAGGGAGAGAATGTGCCTTACGCTTTCTTGTGCTTTGTCGTGATGAAAATATACCTAGTTGTACAGCACATCTTGCCTATTGTTTGAAATATTAGTCCTCAGTTCCTTGAAGCGCAAAATGACCCTATCGAAAAGCAGCGCGCCTGAGTGGGAAATGATTTCCAGGAATGGTGGACAGTGAAGTATGGTGTGATAAAACGTGATGGTAAAGCGATGCGTTTTATTTGCTCAGAGTTCGGTACTTGTAGAACCTTCCCTGTCAAACAGAATTTCGAAATCCACCACACGAAACGGGCATGAAATTAAGACAAGTATTTTGCACAGGACTAATATCATTTAACGTACCGTGTAACCTTTTTAAGATGGCGAGGATGTTAAAGAAAAGTTAATACGCGGATTAATTATTTCAGTACTTTGATATAAGAGTGTCGAAAGTTTGCGCAACTGCAGTCTGGGAGAAATCCTGTCAAGGATAGAGTGAAAATGTTTAGTGATACCTCGAGTCAGTTTAAAGAAGGTTTAGACAGATGTGTCTTACCTTTGTTTGGATGAGACAACTGATGTTTCTTCCGAGACAGGGATTACGGGTACGGCGAGCAATGCTTCAGGTGACACAGTGAAAAAGAGTTAGCAAAGTTTGTTGGTCTAAGCGCGAAGATATTTCTAAAGCAGGTCTTGAAACTTTGTTGCAACTTGATAGGAACTGAAGTACGGTTTTGTCTGGGCTAAATGTGTTTGGAACAAATGCAAGGTTTGTTCATTTATTTAAAAAAAAATCATTAGAAGTCAGTTGTACCTTTCCGGTGCATTCCACCTCAGCAGGCCAGCGAGAAGACAATGGAACAGCAAATGGGAATGGTACAAAAATTGTTAATTGTATTATTTCTGGGGCACTCGAAAACTGATAGTTCAAGATGCTTATGCATAAAGTGATGTAATAGTACCGTGAGCTGCTAATGTTTAACCATGTTAGGTGGCTAGCTGACGTCATGTAGTTCACCGGTTCCTTAAAATATTTGCCTGAAATAAGATTTTTATGGGACACAACAAGACTGGCAATGTATGTATAAATGTAACATTGAAGCGCTTTCGCGTAACCACTGTTGCCGTTGAACAGCAGTAAGTATTATGTATTCTGAGTGCGTGTCTGTAGCCCTAGTTACCCAGCATGCAAAGCGTATGCGCCATATTATATTGTCATCTGTGGCCTGTCTGGCTCTACCATATTTTTCCACATTGTCTCATAAACGACACGATTTTCGAGAAAAAAAAAGTTATTGAAGATAAAATGTGTGTTTTGATTTTCTCTACAATTTTTGTTTGAAAAATTTCTCATTCTAAGAAGAATTCAGCGAGATATTATTATAAATGTAAATAGTTCTTCATGTAAATCACCCGTTATTCTTGTCAGGCTTTAAGGGAAGTTGAATTTTGTCAACAGAGTGTCTCAATTTAATGATGCTTTTAGTATCTCAGAATTTTTAGCGCGTAAGTGGTAATATAATTAGCTGACAATTAATTGTAAAGGGCGTGAAAGGAAGCTGTCGCTTTTCAATTTGGAGCTCTGGCAAGAAATTTGTAGGGACGGCCTTAGGGAAATGGTGGAAGTCCTTAGCAACACTAATGCGTGTGTGGTTCGATATTTGAAACCGGAACCTCTCGAATATGAAGCAGATATAAACTGCTCGACCACCACTTTATATCTCATTAGGTCTGGTTTTCGCTTCCTGGAGGCACAAATCTGCTTTTCCCAAAGCTGATAACACTACGCTGAATTTTTACCACGTCGAAAGAAGTTTCTGATACAAGTTTCATTTATTAATCAGATATATGCTTGGTTCATGTACCGTATTTACGCCTGATGAACACTTGCTGACAAAGAAAATTATAAAGTTTAATTTGAACCTGAGGTACATAATGAACGATTGCCTTTCCTGTCTCAGTAGCGGCAGGAAGTTTCCTTTAATAATTCCAGACTTATTCCTGGAACCACCCAGTCTTTAATACAGTGTATTGGGGGAGCGGGTTGTATTCGAGAGGTTAAAGATGCAGGAGCATGAACCTGCCTACCCGTCCCTATGTAGTCTCGAGGATAGCAAGCTTGAATCTATGCATAAAATTTTCCCTTTCTTTTTCGTGGCCTATTTTATAACTTATGGAACCGGAATTTCTTGTAATAAGGACGTAAATAAATTAATATTGTATATCTTCCGTGCAATTGTCATATATAAACAAGTTAAATACCAACTAACTGCACGAATATTTGATTTACAGAAGTACTGCTACAAGTTTCGGCTATAACGCTCTATATGTCTTTGTATATCTTAGATCCCTGAGGATGGCTAAAGCCGAAACATGTAGGAATACTTTTGTAAATCAAATATTGGTGTAATTAGTTGATAATAAAGTTGTTTATACGTAAAGAATTGTTTCTACGTCACAGTAAACGCACTACTTCTTTGTTAAAAACTCTGTGACAAAATGAATTTTTCAGTGTTAAACGCGGTGTTATGCATAGGCAGCAGTAACTACCCAGCTCTGAAGGGTTAGTTAAGCAGACAGAAGGTGTTACTTTTGTTACGAACATTTGAAGTGTTTCGTACACTTTTGGGTCTGTTTCTGTACAAACGTGGCGTCATTTCCTATAAACTGAGAATATTTTTGACGCTAATCATCATGGCAGTCTCAACTTTGCTGCCGAGTGTTAATGACAGGCAAGTCATTTCAAGTGTCAAACAAATCTCTCTCCAGGTCTGAAGTTTCGCGTAGCTTTTCTCATTTTCTTGAAGAAACTAGAGTACTTCTTAAGAAGCTAACAACTCCTCAGATATTGTAGAAGTTCCTATATTTTGTGGAACTAGAAGGTCCATTATCAGGGTTAGAAGATCCCGTCACTGATCCGTATGCTGAACCAAATTAAGTCAGTACAAACTTTGTCGTATATTTTAATATTATCCTCTTCATGTAGGCCTATGTCTTCAGAGCAGTCTCCCGCCAAAATTCTGTATGCCCGCAGTTCTCTGCTCTTCTATGTGTGCCACATGCCTCGCCCTTCCCATCCTGCTTTAATTGATCAGTAATAATTCCTTCAGGCATATGCATATGTTACGTCACTAGGCCTCGACATTTTCCTTCTACATTGTTACCAGCATTTACTCACCAGTAATCGTACCATTCGGCGGAATGTAGCCTGCCATATTGTCAGCGTCATTAAATGAACATAAACTAAATAAATAAATAAATAAATAAATAAATAAATAAATAAAATGAATAAGTAAGCACTTCTTTCCGGTGTATGGTCCGTCACGCTACGCATGCATTGTAACCAAAGACCAGAAGCAAGCACTAACGAATGGACTGGCATTACAGACCGCTGGTTTGCGATACGGACAAGGACCGCCAGCTTATAAACTTCGATATTCTGTGGGGTCATTGCTTAGCTTCACGCTCTGGCCGCTCTGACCATGGTTGCGCGACCCCAGCACTCATTAGATAGGAGACTGGTTCGTGATTTCAGGCTTCCGCTGCGATGTTAATGAGATCTGCGCTCTTCTGGGACATTACGCGGCGTCGGGTAGTAATCCAGTTCCGACGTTTCGGTAGTACCACCGTCAAGGGTCAAGAAGTCTATATTACACAGCGTCGAGTGGTTATCCTTTACCGACGTTTCGGGACTATCGGTCCCATCTTCAAGGGTTAAGAAGTCTATATTACACAGCGTCGAGTGGTTATCCTTTACCGACGTTTCGGGACAAACTATCGGTCCCATCTTCAAGGGTTAAGAAGTCTATACTACACAGCGTCGATTGGTAAACTTTACCGACGTTTCGGGACAAGCTACCGGTCCCATCTTCAAGGGTTAAGAAGTCTTGGACTTCGTGACCCTTGGAGATAAGATATGTTGAACTTCTTGACCCTTGAAGATGGGACCGATAAGTTGTCCCGAAACGTCGGTAAAGGATTACCACTCGACGCTGCGTCATGCCAGAAGGGCGCAGCTCTCAGGAGACTTGTCGGCCAACGTAGTCGGCCTGGACAATGTGGGGCACAAAATGTCACAGTGCGTTGCAAAAGGTAAACGCGATTTTCCTGTCGTCCAGCCGTCAGTCCAGTCACCCAATCACTATCACCGTAGTGAATCGATACATATCTCACCCCTAGAAAAAATGGAATTATTACATGCGACCCTCTGGGAAGGGGTTCCGGTTTGGAGACAGCCGTGAAGAAGTGAAGCAAAAGGTCGCTTCATTACATGATTCTGTGTAGGAAATTCGATACCGCGCGAAAGGTTTCGGTGTTCTACGACTGTAACTTAATGCTGTAGTGTCAGTTGCTGATATATTACTAACGGAATTTAGCTGCACCGCTGTCACATCTGACGCGTATTCTTAGGGTAATGTATTCGAATCTCAGGCGGATTCGTTTATCCCGAAATACCTTTGGTTTTGCTTAGTATTTAGGTGAATTTATCTCATGTGTAAGAAACTTTTTAGCTATACTTAATTTGAAATTTTAAATCATATATATATATATATATATATGTCTTACATACACAATTGATACCAGCCGCAGATCATACTACAGGTTATGAAATTTTAGAAATAACATTTACAGCTGGTTGTAACATTGGCGTACCGTACTCCCTGATGATGGTATATTTTTACCGAAACATGTCGCAGTAGTTTCTTTATCATTCATACGTATTTGATGTGATGCACTTGGTTGGTATATTAAAGGAATACGTCGTTAAATAGTTATGTCATCTACACGCCAAGTGCAGCGTAATATGTGCGACTTAGCTGGTATTGTTGCATTAAATGATGTAACTGGCAAAGGTACTTTATTGTACAATTTTCTCGTTTTCCTTTATACTTTTTTACTTAGTTCATACCGTGCATTGTCACTAATCGAACACACAATACTCACACCATCAAAACACACTTATTATTTTACGTATTATATATTACAATATCTGTAGGCTAATTCAACATGTTTAATTCATACTTTTACACGAATCCCTTATGATGATCCCACGAGGGAATCGAAATATGTTGGATTAGTCTACAAGTATTGTGATGTATAATATAAACATATGAGTATTTTTGTTGGTTTGAGTCTTGTGTGTTCCCTGTACACCTCACATTTTCATTATAATTTTATCGTCACCACTGTGTATGTGTTTGCCTGTCTGTGTGTAGGCCCCCCTTTTAGCAATTTTTGAACCAAAAGACATATTAGGCCCCCCTTTTAGCAATTTTTGAACCAAAAGACATATTAGGCCCCCCTTTTAGCAATTTTTGAACCAAAAGACGTATTTAAATGAACTGTTATATGAAAATTTTATTACACGCAAATCCTACATCCGTAATCCTCTCAATAATGAATAATACGAAGAAAGCAGTGGTGCCAACCCTTGAGATGGGAGCCAAACTATCGAAGTCCAATGCAGTTTTGTTACTAACATTGCGGTTGAGTGGATTTAATTGCACTTCTCATTACGCAGGTCTGATTCACGTGCCCCAGCCCCGAGACCGACTGTGCTAAGTTACGTCTGGTTTCATTCATGTACTGCAAGCAAGTTGTGGAATAATGCTTCAGATTAGGCCCGACCGCTTACTTCTACATTCTCCCGGTTATTATTCAGTAATCCTAATCAGCCTGACACCGAGCGCTATGTATGTTGAAAAAATATGTGACATTTCAGGTATTGTTTACAGAAATTCACCATTAAGCGTCACTAGCGGCGGCACTCCTCGCTTGTTCACGTGGTTGCTTGTAATTGTAGTGAAATATTAACAAAAGTGGAGTGACATCTGGTGGTTTGATTTAGGTACTATGCTTCATGAAAATCCGTTATATGGTACCATATGTAGTTAGGACTGTGGACACAAGCGGAAATGATAATGTTTTAATGTTACTGTGTCTAAAGAAGAATAAATTTGAGGCAGATTTATTTATGCTTTTTGGGAAGGTTAAGGTAGATGTTGTGCTGTTGTTATGTTGACAAGTTTAAGCCAGCTGTAAAGTTGTCATACTTGCAAACTTGAGAGAATTTTAATGAGGATAGGTGGCAAGCTTGAGGTAGTTTTAATGACGTTCTGTAAACAAGACTGTGGGAACCAATCCACCGAGTCTGGTGACGGATGCGGTATGTAGTGTATTTGCTGATCATCCGACTGCATGTGATTTGGATTGTTGTCTGTCTGTCTGCCTGCCTGCCTGCCTGTGCGTCTGCCTGGCTGTCTGTCTGTCTAGCTATCTGTATGACCAGCTAATTAGGACAATCACGTGCCGAATACGTGGAACTTTCCGCTTGACAAGGCACTGGTAACAAACATTTGTGCCGCGGGTTGAGGCTTTCACAGCGTTGTTGATAACGATTAACGTATTCTAGGGTACGGCGTCGTGTCGATCGTCAAATAATTCACAGCAGACACTGCGTCATATCCTAGAAGGCTAATTTTAAACACATATAGACCTACCTTTCAAGCATCTTAAATTTTAAACACATATACCACTAAGGTATCTTCAATTTTCAAACTATATGCCATAAAGTATCTTCAAATTTCACACAGTATACCATAAAGGTATCTTCAGTTTTCAACCTATATACCACCAAGGTATCTTCAATTTTCAAACTATATGCCATAAAGTATCTTCAAATTTCACACAGTATACCATAAAGGTATCTTCAATTTTCAACCCTGATGTCATTAAGGAATCCTCACTTTGCAACGTATATACCATTAAGGTATTTTTAATTCTCAACTCGTATGCCAGTAATGTATCTTCAGTTTTCATCATACATGATATTAAGGTATCTTCAGTTTTCAGTCTATATGCTATTAAGGTATCTTCAATTTTCAGCTTCTATGCCGCTAGGGTACCTTCAATTTTCAACCCTTATGTCATTAACGTATCCTCAATTTGCAACACATATACCATTAAGGTATCTTTAATTCTCAACCCATATGCCACTAAGGTATCTTAAATTTTCAACCCACTTGCCATTAAGGTGTCTTCAGTTTTTGTTACTCTTTAACCTTTTAAAGCCTAGCGGTAACTTTACGTACCACCAGGTTTAACATTAAAAAATTCTACGTGGTGCCCACATTGCGTTTATGTGTTTTGTACGGATCTCAGAACAAACAGCAACTTTTGGCTTATAAAACATTAAGAGACTGCTTTTTATAACCGAAGTGGAGAGTGTTTACAGCTCGGTACGCACTGAGTCCTTATATAAAACAGATACGCTTCGTCTTTAAAGGGTTAATATGGCATCACGCCATGAGGGATTGAAGGTAACAGCGTCACAGATTCTTAACGTCGGCACTAGATGGAAGGGAGTGGTCAGTTTTCGTCCTTATCCCGTTACACCAGGTGAAACAAGCTTTAGTACAGACTGGCTGGGAGACTGAGGGGTTCAGAACTGGTCTGAAACGGTAGAGAAGAGATAATTCCTGGCTGCTGCCGGAATCAAACCCCGGTGATCCAACCCGTAAAGTAGTCACGATAGTGACTGAGCTAACATGTCGAATTGGCACGGCGCTCACGTGGTGCCATGAAAGGACAGATTTATTTCGACGTGGACAGCTGGCCTTCAGTGTAACCAGTGTGCTGGATGGTTGAGATGTGTGTCTTACAATGCGTCGTTAGGAACATGAAGGGGCTAGCAGAGGGAAGGGAGAGTGGTCGTGAAGGAAGAAGAAAATGGGCAATAAATGATTGAGGACTGCAGGGAGGAAGGAGAGGAAAGAAAGGAAGAAGTAAAGGCATAAAAAAGGACGGAATGAAATAGATAATAAACGGGGAAAGTAAAATGGAAAACGTTGCACATAAACAAAGCAACAGAATATTGACAGATAATAGAACGAGCCACTAAGAAAGATCAATAATAGGACTTCAGCAAAACAAAAAGAAAATATGTGAAGCAAGAGTAGAAGAGTAGATGAAGGCAGTAAGTCATAAAGGGTTAAAGAAGGGAAGGGGGATGAGAAATTCTATCTTAATAACCAGAAGGAAGTTGGTGAGTGTAGACTCCTTTTTTGTTAAATTTGAGTAAAACTTTCACTTCGAATGTGGTAATGGTTTGTTGCAATAATGCTTTTTGATATGTCGGCTGCTATGCAAAAGTGGCACGTTATTTCAAAATACATTTTTTTTTTGGAAACGAAACTGCAATTTGCCAAACCACTTAAAAGTTCACTTTAGCCGAACTGGTCCTGGGTCTACTGTGCTCTTCCTTGTCAGTGCTGAAACTGGTCGCTTATATCTGGCGTCCGAACTGCAATATTGGAGACGCAAAGAAAATGTCGTGCATTCAGGAGGAAAAATGTTCGATGTGTTAAGTGGCCCCAAAAAAGCGTCGCGTCGACAATAGTGGACGTCGGTTTGAAATATTCTTGCTTGCATGGCCGCCATGTTTATACTACAAAGCCAGTGTTTAAATTCCTGGAGTCTAATATCTGCGTGTACTGCTACTGATATTTATTCAAAGAGTTACATAAACTTAAGATTTTAGAACGAAATGGCCACTTCTCGCTCTAGTGCAAGAAGATTTGGTTTCGGCGACTTTGAGCTATCACAAAATAGGACCGTCTTCCTTGCCACAGCTCAACATAATTTTCTACGTGTGAATATGCGGAAAGGAATACAAAGATTTCCCGACGAAGCGTAGCACTGTACGGTGGAAACATAAGAAGGGTCCGTATCATTCACAGGCTCCACATTCACTGACCCTCATGTAACTGACCTTAGCAGAACCGAAAGCTTCACTGCCTTTAATACCAAAGCCTGGCACTGCACACGATCCTCAGCCAGTTCCATTCACCTCCCATCCTCAGAACATATTCACGTAATGCATCGTAGTTTGGCTTTGGTAGCAGAACCAGAAAATTAAACACTGCATATACGAAAGACTGGCACTGGACAGTAAGCGTAACCCCTTTACAGTGTACGAAGTATTTCTACCATGGCGCCGGAAAGAGCCTGCGAGATCATTTTTGCATGAAATGTTACCCATATAACTTCATTTTTATTGGCCTAAGAACGTGTAATCGAAACCTAATAAACTGCGGGGACGTTATACAGATGATTCGTAATTCCCTTTGCTTGCTACATGTCCGTGCTCCGCCGACCTCATGTTTCCTGTTTTGATCATACGAACGATACTAAAATATCTTAAAAAAGGGAAAGTTCCGTTCTGCAGGAATCATGCGATGGGTTAAGTACGACAGCTACATTACCGACCGAACATTTATGTGAGTTCGACAGAAATGACATCACGTACCTGTTTGTTGCTCGTGTAATAAACATGATAATTCTGAAGCCATGACGTCAGTTTCTGGATTACGGGAGGAACACTGTGTGTGTTTCTTAGCACAGTTCCGTGCTGGGTTTCCGTTTGTGGAGGACGTTAAATTTTAGTTTATATGGCGAGGATGCACTGCCTCCTGTGCGGTAGGCGTTGCTTGCAAGAAGGAGGTTGGCCACGTGGAAAGTTTTGCGGGGCTGTTGCCTTCAGTTGTTGGAACACTTTTATATTTTGCCAGTGGCAGCGCTGCAGTAGTTGTTGACTACCAATATCAATCATTATTTAATTTCCGTGACGGAATGGAAGACCGTCGGCTGATATGGAGTACAGGAAGTTAACAGAGGAGAGTAATAAGTCATTATATTGACAGATATTATTGTGTAGTTTGAAGTAGTAAATGTGAAAAGGGTGCTGAAAATGAGTTCAGTCCACTTTGGTATTTGACGGCCATTATCTGCGAAGTGACGTATTGAATGAGGAATGTTAACTTGAGGCAAGGATTCAGCGTGTTAAACTGTCTTAACTTGTGCCTCTTACATTTTACAATCCAGTACGTTCATGACGAAGAGAAATGTAACGTCGAACGAAGGGAGGAAATGGAATAAAGAAAACCAAACGATGAAATGAATGGATGAAAAAAAGGCTATAGAATGAAATGAGGGAAACAACGAACAAAGAAGAAAGGAGCAAACAGGTCTAAAGGAAGCGAGTAAACAGGGGGAACAGAGAAAAGGAAGAAAAGTATGAGGGAGGCATTTCATCAGTCGGCATGAAATGATTCCGTAAACGTTTAGAGAGACTAAATGAACAGAAGGAGCACAAATTTGCTTCAAATACCGTAGTAATGGCAAAGAGAATTTCTTTTAACAGTTTGTAGTTACGCCGTGCATGTTTCGACTTTCTGTATAGTTGTCACGTTGCAAGAGCTTCATTCAAGAAAGCTGTTTGCCCTCTAGCGTTTTCCTTCATTGGTCTGAGATTTTCTTGCAGGGCCACTTGAAAGCTACTGCAGCCACTGCTGCTGCAGGGGCCTCGCTGTCTGGGGGGTCCCCACACGAGAGGGACGTCACTGAAAAACTCTAAAAGAATTTTTATTGGCGTAGAACTTGACGTTAGAATTTCCAATTTACTTCTCGCCAAAAATTGGTTGTAATAAATATCGATTATATCGAATATACCTTAATGAAATTTTCGGAAGGCCGTTGTTCGGTAGTCGATTACGTAATATTGGAGCAAGCGACATGTATTGTGCAGTTGCAGGTGAGGGTGAACGCTGAACACATACCAGCTTAATGACTGTTATTTCATAAAGCGAAGTCAGTTTTCGATTTTAGCGCAAATAAGGGTATAAACAATTGACATAATTTCCACTTCTACAGACATTATGCACAATGTAGTGCAAGAGACTGCTCGTCACTAACAATTCTTCATGTTATACGTCACAAAGTAATTTCGTATAGGCTAAAAGTGTTCCCATGTCATTATGATTTCGTACGTTTATGTACGTTCACCTCTTACGTACAGAGGCCTCAAGTCTTTCTGGCAGAGGACCCGAAAAGTTTTAAACCAGTCTTATTTTTTGATTCTCTAACTATGACGATTCTCATTTCTGTATTTGCTATGTCCAGCTGCAGCTGCGAATTCCACTGCCTTATAGTTTACTCTGTCTGTCTGTCTGTTTGTCTGTCTGTCTGTCTGTCTGTCACACCACTCAGATCTGCCGTCCTCTGGAAGTCACTTATTTTAGGACTGTCTTTGGTCCGGCTAATTCAGACCGAAGTGTCACACAATCCCTCCCGCCACCTCCATTCCCCTGCTTGAGACCCCCGTGCCAGAACCCTTCAGCACCTGCACCATGAGCTCACTAGACCAATGGGACGCTCCACACCTACACTACTTACACCTAAACTAAGAGCAGAACTCAGACTGCAACTTAGAACCCGGTGACACGAAACGGTAAGTTCTGATGCTGTCAAGGCGGTGAATATTAATATGCCAGTATTCTGGGATGTGTCGCCTAGAATGTAGGTTGAAAGGTATCAACGTTTCGCAGGTACCTACTACTTCCTATTTCATGGTAGAAGAGGAGTATATATATTGTTTGACTCCTCACACAGTGGAGTGTTTAATGTAGGCCTATTGGGAACTGAACACTGCATTGTAAGGGCTGCTGCTAACCTCAGATTACATATTGAAATTATGATGAGTTCTGTGCGAACAACTGTGTATTGAGAATTACATTTTGATTTTAAAAAAGCTTTATTTTGTTGGAATTGCTAGTAACTTGCACTGTTTTGTCAGGACATAAGGATACATGTACGGTTGCCCCTGTGGACGCCATGGAGATTGGGGTGTGTTGCAGTATGGCACCAGTCATTCTTAACCTCAGCAGTTCTTTAGAGACAAATTGTCAGCTTGACGCTCCGACCGCTTTGCTCCCGGTTAAAAATCATGAGTACACATTGAATATGAGGTTGTGTGGGCCTCAGAGCCGGTCGAAACTCTTGAGGTTCGGTAAATATTTTGCGCCAACTGAGAATCGAACTGTGATTCTTCGGTGGGTTGTATTAGGAGGACTTGGAAGTGTGTCGAATTCCTCTTTCCAAAGAGTTCGTGTCTTCTAGGACGTTAGGTACTGTCGGCTGATAAATACACAGCATCCCACCAATCATGCCCCTAAGCACGGCAGCAGTTGCGGGAGCTATACCACGCACAACGCCTGCATCCGCTGGGAATTTAGCCTCCGTGTTTCTCCTACAGTTCAGCTGACCCTATTTCGTAGGAGAGTCCCCAAGTTCGGTCCTCCAGCTGTCAGTCAGCCCTAGCAGGTTCTGAAAATATTTCTTGACACACGACGAGGCTCTTTTCTTTAAATATCTGTAAATCTTCTTTCAATATAGCACCGCAGTTTTTGCAGTTATTTGGTAGGTTATACGAAACCTTTCCTTTGTGTTTATATGTTTGCCTTTCTTAGTAGTGTAAATCACACCGATGTTATCTGCAACTTCCCAAAATTATGGACCTTTCCAAAATATGTTGTGATTATTTAGAGTTTGTTTTGTTACGTTATTTGTTTGGATGTGTGCTTTATAGCCAATCATAAATTATTAATTAGATTTCGGGTAAGTAATATATATACGATTAATAAATGTGGAATAAGTAAGGCAATATAGGCCTGTTTGGGATAGCTGGTTCGGAGAAAAAAACTTTACTGTACTACAGGAATCATGCTCCTCCCAAGTATAAGCTTATCATAATATTAACGGAGTATACGGGACAAATACTGTAACAAATTGATGAAGTGAAATATAGTGTGTTGGTTTTATATTATTTTGTATAATTATACATAAATTCTAAATTATAAAATAAATATAAAGTAAAAATTGTAAATTATAAAATAGTGTGTTGGTATTGTGAAATGCAAGCAGCTCCTTACATAAACAATCAAATGGCCAAATGAGTTAGTACGTGCATACATGTATTTTTATATAAGTTGTTTCGAATTTTATTTTAGAGCTTTTTTTAAGAGTTTAATTTTTTCTTATTAATTTCAATTATTATAAAATTGTGATGAAAAACCCGTGATCCCAAAATATCACGCGTTTTAGCACTGTCTGCTACGTACCATTTACACATGCTGAACACGTTTGCTTGAGGATGACTCTTTGTCGTCGAAACATGTAGCGAGGTTTACTGTTAGCTATATAGTTGTGCCGACGGAAAAGTGTGTTGTATTCATTTACTTTTTATCGGGATTCGAACTCACTTGTATAGAAACGAAAACCTCCTTTCCGTGTTGCTAATGGCCACAGGAAATCGTTTGGGTTTTGCTGCCACAAATTACACATGTTACTATATCATCCACTCTACCGCTACGTAGCTTCCATTTTACGCTGAGTGAAGGCTTTCCCTTTCACACGAACGTCTGTGGTGTTGAAAAAGGAAAGCCACGTGCAACAGCGGCTCATGTCTTTACTGTACGAAGCACGACTGAAGCAGACAGATGGTGATGATGTACTGCAGCAAAAGCCATGTGAGGTTTAAGTTATTTTTGGCAATGAGCATTCATGTTGTGATGTTCTGGTACTTTGTAATCTAGTAGGTTATCATAGTTTTGAAGAATAACGGTTTTATAATTTGGAGTTATGCTGGGGCAAACTTCTGATTTCTCACGGCTATTTTCCGTTGCTACTTCGTTTACCCTTTGTTCTACATAACCACCTTTTTTCCCCTCATCCATCTTGTCTGTCTCTGGCTTGTCTCTAGCTTACTTTAAAGCTGTCATGACTCCTTAGACTTTCCGAACTGGAAGGATGTTCTAAGAAGATTCCTTTTAGTAAAAACCACTTAATTAACGGACAGACGTAGTTATCATGCTTTCCGCTTATCGTATTCTTCTCTCGACATGTGCCACAAGTGCGATATTTCAGGCTTTGTCTGGCTTTGGTTGAGGCCGTTGCTCTTTTGGAATATTACGCGTCGTATGTTGATGGTTGTTTACCGACCTGTCGGGACTGTCGCTTGGTCCCATCTTCTAGTGTACTGGACTGCTTGGCCCTTGAAGATGGGACGGACAGGCTGTCCCGAGACTTCAGTAAACAACTACCAACACACGCTGCTTAACATCGCAGAAAAGCGAAAGCCTCATGTGTATTACATATTTGATAGGTTTTGCAGTGTATTTGCGTTCTTTGCTTCAATGAATTTTGTAGTTAAATTAAAATTGAACCACATTTATTTTCAGTCAGCTTTGTGTGTTCGTCAATTTGATAACCTCGTACATGCAAATATAGGTCTTGAAATTCTCGCGGCGACAGAGTTCAATAAAATTTTCTCTGGCAGACAACTGCGTCAAAGTGTAAAAGTGGTGGGACCTTTCAGGGACTGCCTGTAATACTAACCGGATTGGCTCGTGTTCTATTTCGGCCCCTGGTCGGCTACAGGTATATATACCGGGCAACAGGGCACCAGTTCATTAGTAGCACCTTCAAGATGGGGACAGAGTCAGTCCCTGAAACGTCAGAACATATTTACACTTTGCCGCCGCTGTCTTCCGGGGAAGATTTAATCGTAGATGCAAGGCATTGCTGGACAATGTGTAGACATCTGTTTCTTTTCTTTGTTCTGTCTTATCTGACATTCGTTCTACAACACGACGTATGTCAAGGGCCACAGTGGTTTGCCTTAGCTCTAAAAAGTGGAGCTCACTGATGTGGACTGTTTTATTTATTCAGTGGATCCATTTTTCAACAAATGAGACATCTGGTGTGATTTCTGTAAAAACACAGCAGGAAACTTCTGACATTTCAAGCAGCATTCTGCTGAATAAGTACTGCGCAAGCTAAGTTGTGAATCTCGTGGTGCTGTGGAGGTTTGAGAGGCTTTTAGCAGCAAATTGATAGAAAAACAAAAGTTCTGGAAGTGTAGTTACTTTCGCTGCCTATGAGAAGCTAGCCGTGTTTTTCGTTAATGCTTCCTGAGGGATGCAAAATTTTAATGTTAGTCTTCCTTATTTTATGCCGCTTATATATTTGTATTACTCAAATGGACAAAACTTTTCTTGCGTTGCCTCTGTCGTTATTATTTCCCTTTTTTTTGCCTTGTGTCTTGAGCCATCTTTCTTTTTTGCATCTTTCTTCAGATGATATGGATATTCTGGTCACGTTTCGTTAGAAATTTCTTGTGTCTTCAAAATAGAAGTTGAAGGATTCGCTTTTTAGTTTCTGTTTCTCTAAGAAAGGGTCCAGTTTCGTCTGTTTATGATTTATGTTTATGGCTTATGTAAGGACGATATCAGCAGCTCAGGTTACGTAACATCCTGAAGTGGTTGAGCAAACCAAGAAAAGCATTAGCCCGCGTAGCCGATAACTCGGCCGAAATTTGCAACCGGGACTTCCCTAAGACTAAGCAGGGTGCTGCAATTTCTACCTCGATATCTGTGTCTACTTTTGGCTTTTATTCCGTGTACGTTTTAGGAGCGTAGAGGAATGAGCAGTAGAAAGCGTTTTGTGCGTCCGCCCATATGGACTGAGTGTGTAACTACTTTGATTTCATTTTAATAACAATTATTCGCAAAACCAGAGGCCAGTTATGCATCCGGAAATATCCTTTTGTGAATCTAAGAGAGGTGAACTACTTGACCAGGGGTGCACAAATTCCGGGAATCAGGTCTCCCAGGCTCCTTAAAAGGGTTGGTCCTGACTATGCAATTCGTTTCATGGTCCCTAGAATTTTTTAGGGAATCTGTAGCTTTTTGGAAAATTTGTGAACCGCCGGCCCTGCCGTTTTTGTGAGGAACGTTGCAGTTAACTGCAACATAAAGATTAATACGCCATATTACAGTGATGACATCAATGAAGGTGAATTGTGTGGGTGTGAGTAAATATAATGCATGCAGTACTTTATTGCCAAACCGTGAAGGAAAGATACGTCTTGGAAGAACCAGGCTTAGACGGGCATAAAATATTGAAGTCGCTCTTACATAAATTAAATCGGCCATCGAGTGGCTTCATCTGGCTAAGAATAGGAAGGAGTGACAAATTACAAAAGATACTCTGATGAACTTTTGAGTTTTGTAGAACGTGAGGAATTTCTTGTCCAGCTAAGGAGTAGTCAGTCGGTAAAAAAGACACAGCTGCGTTAAGTGAAGTTTAATGCCGTTGCTGGGCACGGCTGAGGATAAGGACAAGTGGCGAGCTCTTGTGAATGCGGTAATGAACCTTCAGATTTCATAAAGTGCTGGGAGTTTCTTGACTAGCTGAGGACCTCTTAGCTTCTCAAGAAGGACTCTGCTCCATGGAGTTAGTTTAGTTAGTTAGTTAGTTAGTTAGTTAGTTAGTTAGCTGGACACGGAACCCCTCATGGCCTTAGTAGTTCCGCATCCTCAAGTATTGTTAATAAACCGCGTGGTGCTGGAATCGCGAAGACGACCTTTGAACTTCGGAAATTTATATAATTTGCTTAGGTGAAACTGTGGTGGTAATGACCTGTTGTCTACTGCTGATGGAACATATTGGAGTGTACTGATAATGAAATCTGCCCCACCGGCTATTTAATATGCACCTTATGTACATTACAGTAAGACACACGAAACGATCTTGTAGTTACTGTAGCGAAGCGTGAACGGTGTTTACTAAATGAATCACCTCGCCCGACTGCCGCTATCCCACTCTTAAGGAGTCAGCTTTCCGAGCAAGTCTTGTGCTTTCTCTGTGGAATGTAATTGCTGCTTTGTGTTCAATATCGAAAGGTAAAATATTATTCCTTTACGACTTCAGATATTTCCGCACATTTCCTCAATTACACTACCAAGAATTATTCACATAACCTTTATATTAATATCTGTAAACTTGCATCTAGTTTAGCAATGTGGAGTAGCTGTTAGATATTGCACAGATACTGGTTCACACAGCCAGAGCACGAACTCTGTGCTTCGTAAAGGGCCGTTGTCTGACCGGGAAGTATTAAGTGCTGAATGTTTGAGACCGGTAAAGACCAATCAACCGCTAAAGCTACTGACTGCTCTCCGGTAGGTGCCAGGCTCGACTGCAACACCGTCTGTGCTGACCAAGGTCTTTCGGGAATTCTGTGTCACACAAGGAAGACAGTACATCGTATAGGCAACAGCTGCTTTGTCTACATCTTCTAGAATTCGTTATTCCCTAATAACCTGTACCAGTCGATTCTAATCATCGGAGATACTGACAGCGTCTTTAACCTGTCCATAAATGTCGCTGTCGAAAACCAAATCGCTAAGACCCTTTCCTTTACTAGGCGACGCCCGCATCCAACTCATAACACTGGCCACTCAGACCGTAACTCATTTTTAATAAATCAGTGAAAGAAATGTAACCTGCGAGCTTTTAGGATTTCACAGCGGTGCAGTTGACATCTCTGTTCTTCGGGGAGAATGAGCTTCCTCACTGAGTGGTTGTTGCCCGACGTTTCGGGGTAGTGTAATAATCACATTTGTAAGGGTCTAATGATTTATGAAGACAGAAATAGATATTGGAACCTCGAAGATGAGACAGTTACGCTTTTGCAGAGCGTCGGACACGGTTCACCCAGTAATGCAGCTCCATAACCCAGAAGGAAGGAGGAGACCTCGAAAACTGTCCTACCATATGTTATGAAACACACGGTTATTATACATTACAGGAAGCAAACTAACGACAACGTTTCATTAGAAGTTACAAGTTGTTAGGTATAAATTCATGAAGATAACATATATAACTAACTAACTCCATGGAGCAGAGGCCTTCTTGAGTAGCTAACAGTTTCTCAGCTACTCAAGAAATTCCCCGCATTTTATGGAACCCGAAGGTTCATTACCGCATTCACAAGAGCCCGCCACCTGTCCCTATCCTGAGCCAGCTCAACCCAGTTCATGCCACCCATCCCACTTCTTGAAGATCTGTTTTAATATTATACTCCCATCTACGCCTGGGTCTCCCAAGTGGCCGCCTTCCCTCGGGTCTCCCCACCAAAATCCTGTATACACCTCTCTTTTCCCCCATACGTGCTACATGCCCCGCCTATCTCATTCTTCTTGATTTTATTACCCGAATATATCTGGCCATGAGTACAGGTCAGTAAGTTCCTTGTTATGTAGTCTTCTCCACTCCCCTGTCTCCTCGTCCCTCTTAGGCCCAAATATCCTCCTCAGCACCCTATTCTCGAACACCCTCAGTCTTTGTTCCTCCCTCAGTGTGAGAGACCAAGTTTCACACTCATACAAAACAACAGGTAAAATTATAGTTCTGTATACCGTAATCTTTGTGTTTTTGGATATAGGAGACTTATATATTATTTTAAAACAAAAGCAATAATTATACAATTTCTTGTGACTGAAATAATATAACTAACTAACTAACTAACTAACTAACTAACTAACTAACTAACTAACTAACTAACTAACTCCATGGAGCAGAGTCCTTCTTGATAAGCCAACAGTTCCTCAGCTAGTCAAGAAATTCCCCGCATTTTACGGAACCCAAAGGTTCATTGCCGCATTTACAAGAGCCCGCACGTGTCCCTATCCTGAGCCAGCTAAATCCAGTCCATGCCCCCCTCCCCCATCCCACTTCTTAAAGATCCATTTTGTAACTGAAACATGTACGTAAAGTTACTGGTAGCAGAGAGAGGATACGTACTCCTTATGATATGCAAATGTGCACTGACTGTTGACCCAGAAATAAACAGTCGAGCGTGGAAGCCAATATCGTAAGCAGTAATATGTGTGTTGAGTGAAATATGATGCAGAGTGACTGCTGCACTCCATATAGAACGCTGTGAAATACCGATAATCCGTTTTACTCCTCACAAGCTGTTACCGCTTGGCGATGCTCGGATGTTTGCCTTAAGAAAAGGCTTGAAAGCTTCTAAATATGTTGTTCGTCTCCTCCCTGTGGTTCAGTACATCAGCTACTTCGTCGCCATTTTCTTTCTAAACAAAGCACATTCTGTCTGTATAGTTCCATGGCAACACATAGTTTGTGGTACTGAGGTGCTGTCACTATAAACACATAGCGGGACACGTTCTTTCACTAATCATAACATCAGACCAGCCGAGATACGAAAGGCCTATTTCTCTCAAGCGATATGTACCGTGCCAACCATAAATGTGGTTTAAAGTAGTAAATCAGTAAATTTGACGACGGTGAATTTGATTAAAATCATAGGTATTTTGGTATGTGACACCGTGTAAGTACCGACTTTTGCGAGGAGTCTGTTGCCTTCATTTTCAAAATTTAGCATCATAAAGACGGGGGTAGCGGCTTTCTTTGCAAAATTCGTACCTATCTAACGATATGCACGGCGTTATATCCCAGAAGTCAACTGTGTCTTGAGTTAAAATTAGTCAGTAAAAGCACAGTCGACTTATTACACCTACAAAATGCACTCTAACATTCACATAGAAGTGTTATACTTAAGATCCGTGGTAGAGGTTACTGGTGTGAGAGTCTGTGTGCGTGTATGGAACGTGTTGTTGTTGTTGTTGTTGTTGTTCATTTTTGTTGTCATTTTTTGTTGGCGATTTTTTTGTTTCGTTCGTGTAAGTTGTCGAGCTTTTTTTTTGTTGAGGTTGTGTACAGAGTGTTCTTTGCAGTTTCGAGGTTGTATTTTATAGAGTTTTGCATATATTGCCACGCTGTGATCTTCATATACTCGTTCATTGAGTACTTGTTTCTTTTTGTACAGAATTTTAATGTCTTGATGTAATGTGTATCTTATTGCTGCAAGTTTAGTGTTTCTGCTTTGTTGAGTGTTACATTTTCTTTTTATTTACATACACTTAGGTGTTAGTTGATTTATCCTACAGGTCTTATTGAACCAAATCGCAGCGTTGTTTCAATAAATTTTCTACGACATTCTTGAAGTTGTTGATTATTTTTGCTTGTTGAGGGTCCGTCACTTGGAAATTTACACTTCGTGCATTTTCTTGATATAGTCAATTAATTAGCTCAACAAGATGCACTCTAATATTCTCATGAGAACAGAGCTTTATGTGTAACGCTGACACGTGAATATTAGAGTGCATTTGGTTGGTGTAATAAATTGACTTTGTTGATAAAGGCAGTGCACAGAGTGAAAAATTTTAAAGTAATAAGTAAAAAGTCTGTCAGAACAACTCAGTTTGTTTATCCTATACGTTACTGCAGTTGGTCGGCAGTCGGCTACTCTTTTCAGCCTTTCATTTGGTCATCTTCAGGACCTGTGTGTCAAGGAAACTGTGTAAGCTCTTCACCGCCCCTTTCTTGTGGAGACAGATTTAAATCTTTTTTGAACTTCATCTAATCTCTCATTTTTAGTGCTGCCATTTGATTTTGATTAGTATTGGCTGCGATAACAGTAGGAGTAAAGCTTGGTTGTTGCCGTGAAACTATTTTGCAGCGCCGTCTTGCGCTGTGGGTTTGCTTACATTGGATTGTTTATTCCTGGCCGACGGATACTTGATTGGTCCGGTCAGTGAAGGGGTTGCCTTGGCTTTATTACTGTGGCCGGCAACGGTGGCTTTGTGTTTGTGTTAGCGTCTGTTGCGATAACAGGTGTGTTTTTTGTCGTCATTACGTCTGCGATGAATGAATGAACGTTTTCAGCAGCCCAGTTCTATTAAACATTATTATTCCTTTCCTAAGTGTTTATACTAGTCGCTTTTCTTGAGGTTATATAATTGAAATTTGTACGTATTTCTCATTTCCTTCATGCATGCTACACATATTGTCCAGCGCATCCAGAATGGTCTATTCACGCCAACAGATCAATTGTACGTCAGCATTTATAAGGCTCTACAGAATCTGATTTTCTTCGTTATTTTGTTGCTTCTCCCAGCTTTGCTCAATAGACACAGTAGCCCCTCGGTAATCCGGATCCCCGGATATTCCGGACAATTTTGCGCCAACTGTAGCCCTCTCTGTTCCCCCCGTGATCCGGTCATTGTCCGGATCACAGGGGCGAAACCTGAGACAATCCATACGTCGAGACTTACGGCGTGGGCGACGCGGAAAAGGCCAGGGAGTCTTTAACCTCCTAGCAGTAAGGATGTGATCTGCCGAGTGTTGAAGCCCTCTGTCTCCCTTATTTCGCTATTATAGTGAAATGATGGCGACAAGAGTCCTATTATTATTATTATTATTATTATTATTATTATTATTATATGTGTTTGTACTGTTTTGTGTTTGTTAGTGTTTTATGTTAACTTTGTAATAGGCACTTCTGCTGTTGAGCCTGCACGTTAATAAATACCCATTTAATTGAACTGAATTATTGTTAGTATGTATTCTTAAGTGCAGTATTTGGGTTCTAAGGAGTTATGCTTCAGGTTTGAATAATGATTTTTTTCTATGTTACCTATACCAAGGAGTTTTCCTTCGGTGATCCGGATTTCCGGGGATTCGGTACCACATCCCCCCCCCCATAGAGGCCGGATGACGAAGGGGTTACTGTAGTTACAGAGAGTTTCGTTTTCCCATGGAATAGAACTGCGACAGGAACTGTCCACTAGTTACCGTGTAAACGCAATGTTGTGACACGGAGCTGCAGACGTGCTCTCAAATAAATGCTAAACGAATTACGAATTTGTGGACAGAAATCCTATTTGTTTAATTTCGAACACGCTGCATGAATCGTGAATGAGCTTAATGGCCGTCGGCAGTGGGCTGCCGGTAAATAAACGCATTATTACAGCCATTACGCGCTTTGTTTTGTGGAGCACAGTCTTTAAAAAATGCTGAATATTCTTTATTGTAGTGTTCTTTTTTTTGTGTGTTGCAGACCTGTGCAGGGTGGTTTTGGATCTAGCAGTAGAATTGTCATGTTCATTTGTTTGTTTATTCAATGACACTCTGCCTACTTCATTCGTTATATATCGTCTATGGGGAACAGAAGTATTTAGCAGCATTCTCTGAACAAAGTGCGTGTAACGAAAGAAATACCCGTTTTGTGTCATTTCCTATTCTCACCACAGTGAATATTAAGGTTAATGTCTTGTGAGCATGTGACACCTTTTAGAATGCGGCCGATCCCAATGACCTCGCGGTCTAGGCCGTGGGTCTGCGGCCGTTCGCTTGTTGGGATTGCGGGTTCGAATCCCAGCGGAGGCATGTATGTGTGGCTGTTGTGAATGTTGCATGTTGTCAGGTAAGGTCTCTGCGACGGGCCGATCACTCCTCCAAAGGAGTCCTACCGATTGTGGCCTGTCTGAGTGTGAACGGGGAACCTCATAGACGAGGCTTGGGCCCACTATGGCTGCCAAACCATAGGAATAGAAGATATATGGCAACCTTTCTGTTGGGTCTGTAGCCTTTTTTTTATCGAGGTGTAGTTAAGGAAATTTTGCGAAAGTGGCTGGATGTAAAGAGAATATGGGTAAAAGAGATGTCACGGAAGACAGAAGTTACTAATGACAACCACAGATGACGGAGGGGAGATTGGGAGATAGGCTATTAGGAATCGTGGGCCCTGAAATTAGCCACATATGATACTATGGGGAAAACTGGGTGCGAGTCTGTGCGTTAAAGATAAAGGCAGCAGATTTCTGTGGAACGGCGGTACTAACCTACTAGCCTACACGTTATTTTAAACCACAAGAACAGCTTTTGAACATCCACCGCCATGAGAAACTTATTTTCTTGTGTAATTTTCCTAGCATGTCAATGGGAAATTGTTAAACTATTTTCAAAAATATTTGACCGCTCTAATTTACAAATTTAGGGAAAGACTGGTGCTTCATGGGATAGTAATTTTGACAAAGTGACAACTTTAATATTTTTGACGAAAGTGAACCTTAACCCCAGCACACCTTAACGCTGCTGCACTCTTCTTCTGTTTGTACCTACTTTCTAAAATACGTTACGACAGAGGAACGAGCGGTAGAACTTGAAATGATAGACTTTTAGGACTTATCTTGTCGTAGGTATTGAAATATAATACACTAAGTTTCGGGAACCGGATCGGTCCCCGTCTTCAGGCTTGCTTCCTCAAAAACAAATTTTACTACGTGATAATTATTTAAATTGTAATTAAACCCTTATTAACGACAAATTAGTAAATGCCACGCATTACAAAAACAGTTCAAAAATACATTTATGGAAATTTCAGTAGACACAATATACAGAACATTCACAGCTGGTCCCTGTAAATGCTTCACATCACTAAACGTAATGTACTGTACTTGAACACATGCGTTGACAAATCCAGAAACGTTACAGTTCAAATGTCAGAGGCCATCGTCGGAATCCTATAGAAAAGCCATAATTTGTACAGTAATAAGAGTGTTACCATTTTATTACCATGGAATCAGACTGCAGAAAGCGCTGTAAGAAGCTCGCTTTAGAATTTTGGTGCCCTAACCCAATATCGTAAATTTTAGTGAAATCCGAAAAGTGCTGTTTCTTGGTGTGTGACGCCTTGCAGCCTGGTGTAAGTTTAGACGGATTCTGTTGCCAGCATGATCGTCTACGCTCATGCTGGAGGCAGCACGATCTTCTGAAATGTCGGTACACTTTTACCAGGTCACATGGCGGCAAATTGCACAAGAAAACAACCTTCATATCACCGCTTTGATAACCTAAAATTTCATCCATCACAATCCGTTCAAGATTCTGAAGATGAAATGTGTGAACAGAGGACAGGATATGCCCTTAAATTCATCGAATGCATTCTGTGTAAGGAACGTACTTTGAGGGGCACGTGTAGGCGACGGCTACATAAAGGATTTGGTTGCAAAGTACAAGTAGAATGATTGTGCCTCTTGAAATGTTCACAATGCGATGTCACGACTGCGAACATAATTTGTATTCTTCCCCGTCGATGGAGGCAGGGTAATGAATAACTTCTGAATTACTTTGTTTCTTCATCCATTCCGAAATACATCACTGTTCCAACTTTTATTTCATTTGAAATTTTAAGCTACAAGCAGTAGCTATAGCCCAGTTCTTTACGCTTTACAATTTGTACCATTGTCTCTCGATGGTTTAACACAAATGCACTCTTTTAAGTACAAACATCTATGTGTTACTTCAGAGGCCATAAAAACATATTCCATTTGTTTCAAAATCCTTTGCCTTCAGCAACAATGCATGTGCAGAGCGTTGTCATATCAACAAATTAAGAGTTTTTTTGGTAACAAAGCCTACTACGTCAGCGTAGACTGTACTTACGTCATATGAATTTTTTAGGCCCATAAGCTCGTACTACTAAAACATTCTTTCTTTTGTGTGCGATTATAAATTCATAAATGGTAACTTCTGTTCAAGAGTTCAGAGCAGCAGCGGACTGTTGGCACTGGAGGAGGAATTTGAAGACACTTCTGAATATTGTGGCTCAAGAAATAAGACTGTTAGTAACAAAAATGAGTTACTGCAAAGATTCAGAAGGAAAATGTTAGTGGGTAATAGTGACGAAGTAAAACATAAATGAAGCAAATTGCATAATATAGGCATATTGTAAAAGAACGACCGCTTTCACCCATTTTGTGTAACTATTTCGAAAACATTAATACTTTGGCAAAATTGTGTTGGACATAAAATGCTACGTATTATCATAGAAATAAGTCGATAAAAAGAATTACGAGATCATACAAAATGCCCCAGCTTTTATCAGCGTTTCGCGAAAACCCTGATATGCCTTCGCGGAAACCCAGGTTTCCGAGGAACCGACTTTGAAAAACACTGCTGTAGAGAATTGGTGGAATGATAATTGGAAACAGACAAATTTCTCAATGAGTAAAGAGTCTCAGTACCATTTAATCCACCACATATCCTACACGGACTTATCTGTGACTAAATCCTAACCTTCGCCGTCCCCACTACTCCACTTCTCGCTCTGTCTGATTACCACAGTCGCTACATAGGCAGTGCACTCCTGCCAACTCTGCCTTTAACAGTCCCAGGCGGTGCATTTGCCTGGGTTTGCTCCTCGCCATTCCATACCGGCCCGACAGCGCTGTCCCTCAGCACTGCACAGCGCAATTCGCCATTGAAAACACGCAGTTATCGACGCCAGAGTAAATGAGAGAATTGTTTCCTGCATGTAATGATTTTAAATTTTGTTGCCAGTACTGAAATTAGAGAGAGACTAAATATGTGAAGTAAGAAGCGGCTGGGCCCTTCTCTGTTTGCAAACAGCACAGCCCTTGTTCGAATTCTGACATTTCTATAGGTAACTTTATGTGTCCTTGCTACACGTGAATTTTGCTGAGTTTATATTTCTTGGTATAGGTGGAAAGGCAGCCGGGAAGGCGTAGCCGTGATAGCGACTCGCTACAAGCTGGACGGTCTGGAAATCAAAACCCGGTGGTGGCGAGTTTTTCCGCACCCGTCCAGACCGGCTCTGAGGCCCATGCAACCTCGTGTACAATGGATACCGGGTCTTTCCCCGGGGTAAAGCGGCCGGGGCATGGGGCTAACCACCCCACCCCCTTCTCGTGCCGAGATTAACCAAAGGGTAGAGAGTTATACCTGTACTCCCCCTTGGGCCTTACTGGTCTGTATAGGGTCCCCTTTACCCTGCCCTCTGAAGGTGGAAAATTCTTTTAGCACTTTTGCTCAGTCTTTCGCTTCAGCCCTGTCTCGCACATATCGCGGCAAATTCACCTGGCTCCATCTTTACAATAAATTGAATCTTGTTTGGACATTTACTGCTGTTGTACAGCCAGCGTGATGACTGCGCTACAGGGCGGACGCCCGGGGAGTCGTGTTTCGACTTCCGGCAGGGAGAAGAGATTGTTCGGCCCTCCAGAGCGTCTAGAAAGTATCTGGGGCTCCAGAAGCTCTTTCCAAAGAGTAAAGCCGCCGATACATAAAGGTGACCTCCCACCTCCACCTAGCGCCGAAGTTAAGAATGAGTGGAGCCATACTTCCACTACTTAATGCACCTTCTTGTCGTGAAATTTTCTGCCACTTAATAACCAGTTCTTAAATATTAATTTCAAGGAAGACTTTTAAGTAAATTATTTTCGCTGTGTAAAACAACTTGAAATAAATTATGCTCCGCTAAAACAAGGGGGGATAAACAGACTTATTACGTTTTATTTCATAAACCGTTTTTATTATGGACAAAAATATTCTTTTTTTAATCTTAATTGTTGTGCAAATCACAGTTTGAAAAAAAAGTCTTCTACTGAGCATGCGCGTGATGCAGATATTGATGAAACACAAGCGGAAGAGTGCACTCTCTGGTGCATTTCGTTTTTATATACTTCATCCCGCTGTGCCACGCTTGGTCGGTTGCAACCCGTAATTGGAAAGAATTAGTAAGCTGCTGGTTATGAGTCTCTCAGTTGTTTTTGTTTTATGTTTGTTTTAGCCTCATGGTTCGTTTTCTAAAGGAATTACCATGTATGTGTGCTCTTTATGAAACTTCGTTGAGACTGATTATTTTTTACAGAATTAAATATCACTTTCCACTTGTCGGCCTCTGAAAACCATTCAGAGATTTTTCTTTGTAATACCACCAGAGATCGTTTCTCAAAATGATATCTATACTCCTCAACGCACATAACGCCTTGCAGTATGTTGTATGAACTGAAGTCAAAGTTATTAATGAATTACATGCGTGTGTTTGTCACAGGAAAAGGGAAGCTGTTGTTTAGTGTGGAGGAGGTTAACTGTGCAGTGCCGCATCTAACGTGCGATGGTATTCGTTTGGGAGGACTGCTGCATGGAACGTAACGTATCAGGCATCTGTGTCCGCTTCCGTCGTGAATTGTCGGCATGTTTCAGGTCACCAGCAATACACAGACAAGACTATAAGCTAAAGCAGGATTGTCGGGCTTAACTAACGTTATTATTCTGCGCCTTTTCATTATGGCAGTTTGTGCTTTGTTATGGAAACAATGAAGTAATTTTGTTTGGTCTGACGTCTTCTACCTGATGATGGTAGGTGTGGAAGGTTATTGTTGCACCTGATCACACTCAAGGACACACACACACACACACACACACATACACACACACACAGGGTAGGACTCCTCTGGACGAGTGATTGGCCCTTCGCAGAGATCTCCACCTGACAGCACACAACACTCACAAGACACGGAAACCCATGTCCCCGGCTGTATTCGAACCCGCAATCACGGCAAGCTAGCGGCGGCAGACCCACGCCTTAGATGGCGAGGTAACCGGAATCGGCCGGTAAATCATATCATAGTCAGTACTGAGATCACTGTGTTTTGCTTTACGTGTTTCTTCTTTGTAAAGTAAGAAAAGGAGAATTTAATGTGGCGGTTACATGTATCTGTCTGTCTGTCTGTCCGTCCATCCACCTTTCTGTTTGTTTGTGACCTGGCATCAACCCGCTAACAGATGAACAGAGACTTGCACCAAACCTTGACAAGCAATTCCGATTTACAGCCATACCGACCCACAAAAAACTCCACTTCACTGAAGTCCTTAAATGAAATTCTGATGCATATTGTTGCTGAACTTTTAATGAAATTTTATAAACAGGCTGCACAAAAGCTTACAGGAGTGTCTCACACTAACTTTCCTTATTGGTATTCTCATCTTCGCCAATTGAATCGTCTAGTCCTGACGAAATCGCTGCCCAATAATTTACGTAGGTTATTAATTAATATTTTACATTTATTCTTCCTTTTCTTTCTTATTCTATAAAATTGTTTACTATGGCAAAAAAGGAAGCGTGATTTGATTTTCAACAGGGCCAAGGGAGTCGTCTGTTGTTCAAAGCCACCGTATGGGTTTTTGGGCCAACTCAGTCTCCTATTCTGTCGGTACCGGCGGCCCTATTCTCGGGGAAAGACAACGACTTCGTGAAGCTGACAACGCACCTCTATCTAGTGCCAAAGTTACAATATCCGTCTATATTCCCCTCACGCCCGCCCTCAGGTGCCTTCATAAAGTGGACAAGGGCTTACGTTTTATCTTGGGTGGAATGTGGAAGTTTAAATTGGAAACTTACGCCCGCGGGACTGCAGCCTCTGTTGTTCTATGTACTGTTTTGCACTTTTTCGTTATACGCAGGGATCTTTAAAAAGAAAACATCGTGCATGACGTGCAGAGAGAGCGATTCTGTGTCCATCACCTTTTTGATGCTACTTTATTGCAAGTTTGAAACTGTGGGTAGTAGATGTGAGCAGTAAATGTCATATATGACACTATGCAGTAATTTGCATGTCGTACATTGCTGTATGCTGGGGGTTGTAGTCTTACGGGATGTGTCGCTGAGTTGCTGGGTCAGGTGTTCCTTGAATACGAAGGCATTCCCTTCTACCAACACGCTGGAAGCAAGAAACCCAGCGATACAGCAACACAGCGACACAACCCTGAAGACAAGAATACTCAGATACACCGCTTTAGAAACCTCGAGTCTCGTATTCCTGCAAGTTACTCTGTGTCCCTTCTGTTCGGTTCAAAATAGCCCCACGAAGGTGTCAGATTCAAGGCACGCAATTACTTAGAAGGGGATTTCCTCAGCACGTATACATATATTATAATTACAGACATTATTTGCAGAATCAGAATGCAGTTTCATAGGCAACGCAAGCCTGGTACGAACTGACGCGTTTTGAGTCGGCCTCCAGCTCTTCGGATCTAACTCGCAGTTGCAAGTTAACTTAATGTGAGCCGCGGATTGTTAAAACGCGAGCATCCTACATGATGAATTAAAACGCGATGTAACGGCAAAGCGTGCCTTCATCTGAAGACTGAAGGTGGGAGATAGAGTATGAGACTTTGAAGCTAAACCTTCGTTCAGAATCCTTTATCATCCTGCTCTCTTGTTTATTCATGGTGCATTTAATGAGGCTGTCAGTAGCTAAGACTCTGTGGCTTCTTACGTGATGGTGGTTACTCAATAATAAATCTGTTAGGCTGTAGACGGCAAATATCGTGGTATAATGTAAGGCCATTTGCTAGGCTGTAGAAGGCAGGCGTTGTGGTATAATGTAAGTCCATTTGGTCGGCTGTAGAAGGCAGGTGTTGTGGTATAATATAAGGCCATTTGCTAGGCTGTAGAAGGCAGGTTTGTATAATTTAAGGCCATTTGGTAGGCTACAGAAGGCAGGCGTTGTGGTACAATTTAAAGCCATGTGGTAGGCTGTAGAAGGCAGATGTTGTGGTTTAATTCAAAGCCTTTCCTGGAATTTGTCTGGAGGAATTGGGAAAAACAAAGAGAACCCGCAGGATATTCGATATCCGTAAGTAAGTTTGAAATCTTGGCCACAAAAAAAATATCATTTCTACCCACTTAACCACGAATTTTTGTTCTGGCATTGCGCACATCTTCGTCGCAGGATTTAATTTTGCTGTTTTTATTAGAATAATATGGGAGGTGAACATTACGATATGGCGTGATTGAAGAATGCATGTGCTATACTTCATGTCACTAAATTTGTGGTAAATTCACAAAGGAAATATGCAAAGACGTGTTTATTATCATCATGCGTGTCTCCACTGTCCGCATAAAACAAGCAACTCGCAAATTGCTCAATGGATTTTCATGAAATTTCGTACTCGGGGATTTTACTAAAATTTGCCTATGCCTTCAAATTTGATTTGAAGTTTTACAAGAATTCCCGTGGTTTCTTAAACACCTGTCTGTTCCTGCGCGATTGCATGGCATAACTCATTAAGTACACAGCGGAGCGACAGATGTTTCGAATAAAGCTGTACTATAGAAGGAAAAGCATATTTTATGTACATTTTATATTTTCTGCAAGATTCACAGTTTTATATTAAACTTAAGTGAAGGAACGGTCCATAATTGTTACACTGTGTACTTTCCCCAACTTTTCAATTGCAGAGTTTCTAGTGTAGCGTAAAATGAGATGAGAGATGACCGGGAAAGGATTTGGGGCGATGTGGCTATTGCCCACATGAATGCGCCCGTATTCCCTTGAAGAACCCAGTGCTCGAAACTGATACCTAAATACTACGCATCTAGAGTCTATGACATTCCCACATTAACAAAGTCTGTATACCGTCACAGATGACAAAGGGCATATGTCTTACCCTTTCGGTGCCTAAACTGATAGCTCCATTAGGACAGACCAGCGCGTTCCTTATGTACCGCCATTTATACTTTAGTGTTTAATAAGTATTGTAACCTCAATTAATTGTGACACCAGCAGGATGATTTCCGCTGTTGTTATTCTGTGCTATTGACGGAGAAAATTTCATGTGGCTTTGAGATCCTGTCTTATTAATATAACTTATAGTTATGGGTACAGAGTATTCTTTTGCTTCGACTGTAAGACATCAACACCGGGTGATTCTTAGTGTGGTAACGTCTGGAGAAATTTAAAAGCACGCTTATGATGTTACTTTGGAAGGTAGGTCAGAAATATCTGGAAAGTTTTGAAATGTGGCGCTGGAGAAAGACGAAGGTTATTTGGACCAATCGTGCGAGAAATTAAGAAATATTACACAGAGTCAAGGTGGAGAGGAATACCCTACAAACAATAAAAAGGAGGAAAGCTGTCTGGATTGATCACATGTTGTGTAGGAACTGCCTTCTAAGACCCGTTATTGAAGGAAAGATAGAGGGACGGATAAAAGTGACAGGAAAAGGAGGAAGAAGACGTAAGTAGTAGTTGGATGACTTTAAGGAAAAGAGAGGATACTGGAAATTGCAAGAGGAAGCACTAGATCGCACTCTGTGGAGAACTGGCTTGGCAGAGGCCATGGACCTATCATAAGACAGACTACAAAATGAATGAATGAATAATATAATTTGGAAATGTAATTTATTTGAAACCTTGGTGAACGTAAATAATTAAATGGTATATTTTCTGCTGATTTATAATTTTTATTTATGCAATAGTGTCCCTGTGCAACGGGTTTAATTTTGATAAACTCAAATCGGAACGGCTGGTTGAGTGAGAGGCATCCAGTAGCAAGTTTTAAATTTGGAACCATTTCACCATGCTTGAAGACGGAGAAAAACCAAGAGAACTTGTGTCGAGATGGCCGGTTACAGGACCTTCCAAATACGTACTGGCTTATACCCGGCAGTCCAGAAAAAAAATCCCGAAACATTTCCCTAAAATGTGTGCTGTTGCTGCAGTAATAATTTGAATTACATGTCATGTACAACGTATTTGTAATTCCAGTTACGTCACCAAAACAGTAGATTTGTTATGCGTTTCATTCCATTGTCCCAGTGTTGGTCCATTGTCAGCGCAACGTGCGGACTGTAGATTAGGAAGCAGCTTGGTGCTGCCTATGGATTGGATCCTCCAGAGCCCCCTTGATGTTTACCCGCCTCATACGGGAAGCACTACTCAAGCAGGACTTGAAACGATTTGTAGAATTTTACCATTTTACAGCATACTGTAATTATTGTGTAGGGGGTTTTGTTCCGGTTTAAAGCGCTTTGCCTTACAAGGAAGCCAATCTGCCCACAGAGTGGAGGGGCTTGGCTTTTCTTATAAACAGGATTAATTTCGTCATTACTAAATCAATTTTTAAAGAGAAATTTCCAAGCTAACCTATTGAGAGTCTCGTATCAATTTGCTGACCCGAAATTTGAACTGGCTTTACCTTCGGTAGTTTGGCGATAAAGAGTAACACGTTTTCTGAAACGTTTGGAGTCTGTTGAAGTGTGATTTGGCTGCTTTTCCCCAGACAGGGTCTGCATGTGTCAATGTTGACAAGATTAGTAATATATAAATTGTTAGGGTCAGGTTAATGTTGGTAGGGGGAAGGATTTATTGGAAGGATTGAATAAAGATGCCTCAGTCTGTGATTAGTTTTGCATAATTATGTACTGATGTGGTAGCTGTGGGTGAGTTTAGAGTTGAGGGTGACCCCACGGTATTAGATCTGGTTTGTCCACTTCCAACGTGTCCTCTAATTTGTTTTACAGCTGCGCGGACCTGCTGCTGCTCTGAGCAGAACATTTTTACGCGACCTGACGATTGCGCGGGGCTTTAAAAGGCTTTTTTTTTTGTAAAATGCGCAATAAGAATATTTACATTGAAGACTGAAAAATTCCAGCTGCGCGGCATCAATTAAGCGTGCGCGGGAACGTGTCACTTATTGCGTGGCCGCGCACGCTCGCAGCTTAGAGGGAACATTGTCCACTTCCCATGTGTATGAAGAACTTTAAATGAGAGCCGACTAGTGCGGTAGGGCTCCTGCCATTTGGAAAATAAGTTGGAACGTTTCCTGACCTTGGTCTGGAATATCCATTTTTCGAAAAAGTGTTTAACAATTTACTGGCCTTTCTTACTTTCTCATAGCTAGTTTTATGCTGCCTGAGCGATACGTAATATTCTGCCATCAGCATGCACGGAAATGCCCACTTTTCTGTCATTTTTGTAGTCTGTATGCAGTTTCTATGAAAGTTGAATAATATGGGACCTGCGTGGTTTCAGGCTTCCGCCGTAGTGTAAATGAAAACTGTTTTGTGCTACCATTCTACGCAGCGTAGAATGGTAGTACATTACACAACCTTGAAGATGGCACCGATAGGTTGTTCAGAAGCGTCGGTGATAAACTACCATTCTTCGCTGCGTAAAATCCCAAAAGGGCACAGATTTCAATATGGGACGTGACACGCTGCCTTAGGGGATTCGTGCCCAGGCGGGACGCCTGTTGGGTTCAGAATATCCATGAACCGTGCTGAAGTCTCTGTCGTTAAGGCACTTGTGTAATATTTGTGTTGAACTGCCACGTTCGCACTAAGTGTTCTTCGTGCTTTCTGGTTGGAGCGCGGAGCGCAACGAAAACATGGACCTCCTTCTGTGCGTACAGGTCAGTTGGTCTGTGGGACCGCAACCTGGGGCGGGGCCCGGCGGGGAGTGTACAGTCTGTTCACATTACTGGGAGCATGGACGTGACCAGCGAGTCCCTTACAATTACAGCTCCTTCTCCTGTATCGCCTGTGGTTCCTGCTTAAACTTTGGTTACCGCTGTTGTGCACTTCTGTATTAGATTGACAGTTGATTTTAATGATTGGTTAAATTCTACTTTTTCATTATTTTCAGGGTTGTCTGTGTTCATAGAGGAGTTTCATGAAAATTTTGAATAAGATTTGCGGAACATAATCGCTGAGCAACCAGTTCTTGTGCTGTTGTCGCAGTAGTTGAACCAAATGCTGATGTTTTGGAGTTTCTGTTGATATATAATTAGGCCTAATTACGTCAGATTATTTGAAGTAGAAGCATGTAGGATGTTGAACTTCTTCTTGAATGTGAGTATGCTGTATGTAGCGTTACTATTCAATAAAATTTCGACGTTTCGGTGTCTTCTGATAATAAACTAATATCACATGAATTGGGCACTGTGGATTTGTCAATGTCAGGGATATGTTTAGCTACTAGTCATGAACCGGACGTGAGATTTTCTTAGTGCAGTATCAGTCCAACTTTATCACACGACCTATATTTGTGCAATCATACTAAAATGAGCATAGCTTACAGTACTACGTGTGCGTGGGCCGGGTTAGCGTAGACGCTATGACGACTCCCTACGGGCTGGACGGTCCGGGGATCGAAACCCGGTGAGGAAGAGATTTTACGAAACTGTCCACACCGGCCCTGGGGCCCACCCAGCCTCCTGTACAATGGGTACCGGGTCATTCCCGGGATTATGCGGCCGGGACGTGGCGTTGACCACCAATCCACATTTAGCGCCGTGGTTAAAGGAAAAGTAGAGGTATAATCTACTCCCGTTCTGTGCCTTCGTGTTGCGTTAGAGGGTGAAATTTACTGTTTTTATCCCGTGTAATATAGAACTCCCTTATATATGGAGGCTATATATCCCTAAGAAAAGCTGGTCACCATGTACCAGACGGCATGGCGTCATAACAGAGAAGCCCGCAGTTTGAATTTTGACCACACTCAAAACTTGATTATATAATGTAATTTTAAATGATGCAACTGTGTAATGTGTTTTCAATGTTACGACGTTAAATGTTGGAGCTGCATTTTGGAAATGTTAAAATGCTCCCCGACTTAGGCAGTAGTTAAATTCCGACAGGCCTGGAGCAAGAAGAATTTTGTGTAAGTTGAAATGAGTATACACATGCTCAAGTATATATTTATACAGAGGGGGTGAAGTTGAAATTAAAATCGCAGCACTCTGAAACATGACTGCCTGCAGCATGATAGCCTTGCAGCCTGTATTATCGCCCAGCAGTATTCTCCTGCAATCTTTGCCTCACTTTCATATTCGCAAGGAAAAATTAGGAGCGTTTTAAAAACTTTATTATCCAAATTTTTAAGTTTTTAAAAAATATGCCTAAGACTGAAATTGAGTAAGTTTAAATTACGTAGGTCAGAGATTGTCCTTACTTGGTGACATAATCAAGGTTTGCAGGAAGCAGCATATAAACAAATTTGGTGTAGCCATGTTTATGAAACGTTCTTTGAAGCAGGCCTGTGATGCCAACGGTTGGAGCAGTGTTGTGCAGATTAATATAATTGCAAGTGGCGCAGTCTTGATTTAGGTGTACCGTTGTATATAATCTGAGGTACTGCAGTCACAGTTTGCGACGCAGTTTGACACTGTGTAACCAAGTGTGACGCTACTTGAAACTGCAGTCGGTGCAGTCGAGTGTTCCTTTGGGTGCTGCTTGGAGCTGTCCATTTCCTGCCTGCAAGCATTGCCTGGGCGCGGTGCCTAGCCACCATAATTACTTATTGTTTTTGCAGCTTAAACGGTACAACAAGTTAGGAAATGTACATGTACCATAAGCGGCGTCGTGTGGTTGCTTTTTTATTACCTTTATATTTTCAACTCGTAAAATATAATTTTTGTACTAGGAAGTACCTTGAATATAAGGGTTAACTACATTGAACCCAAAGGTCCTCGCAAGGCAGGAAGTCCCAGCTGTAGTCATTGAAAGCAGAGATTTACGTGAAATTACAGAGGAAGTCTATTGGACGTAAAATATTTGGATTACGTATCCATATATTTTTTCGTAACATTTATTTGCTTCGACAAATATTTAAGTATTTACTCTCGATATGAGCATAACAAGACGGGCAATGTGCATGTAACGTAGCGCTGAGGCGTCTTCGTGTAAGGGTGGCTGTTTTGGAAAAGCAATAAGCATTACATATTCTGAGTGTGTCTGTAGCGTTAGTTATCCAGCATGTAAAGCGCATGTAACGTATTGTATTGTCATATGTGGCCTGTCTGGCTGTACTATATTTTTTTCACGTTGGCTCATAAACGGGACGATTTTCGGAGAAAAACTTTTTGAACACCAAATTTGTTTTTTGATTTTCTGGGCAAGGTTTGTCTGAAAGATGTCTCACTATAAAAGGAATCGGGCAAGATAACATAAATGTAAATACATCTTCATATAAATTACCCGTTATTCTTGTCAGATATTAATAATACTGAAATTTTCTCGACGGAGTTTAGAAAAATACTCAAATATAACATTTCATGAAACTACGTTCAGTGGGAGCCGAGTTGTTTTACGCGGACGGACGGACAGACAGATGGACAGGATACCGGACGGACAGACAGACAGACAAACATAATGAAGCTAATAGTCGCTTTTCGTAATTTTGCGAAAGCCATGAAAATTCATGTGGATCTGCAAGTAAAGTATCCGTTGTTGTTGTATGATTTTTACCTACAATGCAGTGCGCTGAAAAATATTATTAAAACTCTCGAAAACAAATTTTTGCGAAAGTCCGTTCAGAATTATGAGATTATTATTTGTATAGGCGATCAGACGTGTTAACAAGGCAGAACTGATCAAAATATGTTTGAAACTTCCGTTGAGAATGCACCAAAATTCTATCCATGTCATTGGTGTCATGCTCCGCCAAATTGAGCAGGAGATACGCCGATGAGCAGCTGGGTAACAGTAACTTGCTACCCACTCTTTATTCCAGAAAAAAAGGGGTTCTATTTGCCATTCAAAAACATGATATTGTCACAGGATTTTTGTGGCTTCCCACAGCTAAGCAAGTTTTGAAATAAAGTCGTAGAGCGCGACAAAATTCTTTCATATCCTTAAAAGTCTTCTTGCACAATCTTTGTAATATAGACACAAAAATAATGTTCTCGTAGTCGATAAGTCGATAAACCGTTGGATAAGACTCACAGTCACTTTTATGCACCTCCCATCTCTACGAAGTATTCAATCAACAGGAATGTCCCTGTTAATACTCCTAACATTCAATACCTGTCTCCCAAGTAAGAATTGCCAAAGAACCTATTCTGCAACAAAGTTTTACGGATCTTGTGACCCGCAGCATGGAACTTAATTAGCCTAGGGCCGAGGCATGGAATGAGTAGACCCTCCAATTCATGTATTTGCTCGCCTTCACCGTGTGAATGTAGTGTGTGACTTGTCTATGTTGAGCACCATTATAAGAGAGCGGTTAGAAGAGTGACGTTACAGTTGTGCTTGTGTGTAACAGCGTCACTAGATAGAGCAGAATGGCTAGCTTCACGCGTCGGCCTCTCTACCTCCTGGAAAAAGAGACCTCCCTCTTTTGGAATGGCGCATGTCCACGCCTTCCGAATTCTGACTGTAGAACCGAGGAGTTATTTGGTTCAAACGCACATGTGACGTGAAATCAGCGCCATCTGTTTCTCTGTACCAGAGACCGTTGTGTGTTTTTGCATGCTCTGGCAATGTGTGCTGCTAGCTCCGGGCGCAATTCCTACCCGCCCTCTCCGTTATAAAAGCCGAGCGGGGTGGGGGGGGGCGCCTTCTATCTGGCCTTAGAGTATCTCACCAGAAGTTTCGGAATTTGATAACCATCAAAGTTCCATGATTACTATAACTACCATTATAGAAAATCTGAACTTTGTCAGCGCCTTGTATTTGCGTTTTTGTCTTCTTCACTTTGCAGCGTTTTCCTTCATTTCCAGCCTACTTTTACTAGAAGGACGCGCGGAAATTTTTAAACATTCAGAGCTCTAAAATTTTGTGTCTCGCTGTAATAAAGTAGTGATATTCACTACACCCACTTTTCTTTACTTTGCTGTTTGTTTTCCGTACTTTCTTCTTCCAGTCTTTCTTCTCCTTCTTCTGCCTTCGAAATACTCAGCAGACTGCTACGCGGTGGCTTGCGTATAACTTAACGCACGGCAGCTAACATAGTAGTACAGAGACTGCGTGTAATTGGCTTGTGACGAATAGGGCGCAGGAAAAGTGAGAGAGTAGAAAGGATATATAAACTGCAATTAAAGGGGTCTAGGACAGAAATGGAAGACCCAGGCAAGACTAAACTACAGGGAGGCGAAAGACGGAACGTCACACTATTCTGTCTTCATATTCTAGAGGTCCACTTTTAAAGGTCTGCCCGGACACCAGCTACAATTTACTCAGACTGAGCAGTCAACCTGGTTCAGACTAGTTCCTGCGTAGTTCTGCAAATTAGACCACAATCACTAATTAGGCATCATTTCAAATTCATTCATTATTTTATTATCCTCTTCTGTAAGTGATGATTCTGCGTCACTAAATAAGCCATTAATAAAAATATAGAAATCTGTATTGGAATGCAATACATGCCTCTGAATGCTGGTTACAATTCTTCCATATTCTATGGAAAGGTACGCCAGAAGATGGCAGTTTTCATAGCCACCGCTGTGAGGACCTCGAGTCTTACTTAGCACCGTGACAACCACAAGTGAACGCCAATCGTCACTGTCAAAGCGAACTGGGATCGTGAGACACAAAGTACCTCAAATCGTGACACACACAAGTGAACTGAAATCGTGACAGTCACAATTTGACTGGACTGGTGACGGTCAAAGCGAACTGGGATCGTGAGACACAAGGTACCTCAAATCGTGATACACACAAGTGAACTGAAACCGTGACACTCACAAGTTAACTCAAATCGTGAAAGACACAAGGGAATTCAAATTGTAACATAAAAACCGAACTCAAATCGTGACCGACACGAGGGAACTCGAACTGTGAAAACGACAAATAAATTCATGTGAAGACACAAGCGAAATTTGCTGTCTGTCTGTGATCCAAACCTACGCTTTATTTCTCTCAAGACGAATGGGCGAATTCGCTGTGTAAGCATCTCTATTAGATCGGAAGGCACTGCCTCTGCCTCTCATTATCTGATTTCAATTAGTAAGCCTGTATCGCCTGCAGCGGTGTGTTTAGACTACATGCCATACGGGCTTGTCGAAGATGTTGCAGATCTTGCGCGGCGTACTACTTCTGCCGCAGCTACAACATGTCCTTTTCATTGTGTCCCTGTAGGATAGGTATCATTCAAGCTTAATGGCCTATAAGACGTGTATCCGCGGGTAATTTAGAGCTTGTTTTTCCCCTACAATTCAGGTTCTCGTGTTTCATACGAGAGCGTCGAAGCTCCGTAAATATCCCGGCGGATGCAGGCTCTCTGTGCGATAAACCTGGCGTGCTTAGGTACGCGATACAACGGACAACCATGTCTGTATATTCTCATGTAATATAATAATTTATTATTTTGTACACAATATAGGAATTTCTTATAATTTAGAATCATTGTATGTTAAATATTCAATACGACATATGTATGTATGTATGTATGTATGTATGTATGTATGTATGTATGTATGTATGTATGTATGTATGTATGTATGTATGCATGCATGCATGCATGTTTGTATGTATGCATGCATGTATGTATGTATGTATGTATGTATGTATGTATGTATGTATGTATGTATGTATGTATGTATGTATGTATGTATGTATGTATGCATGCATGCATGTATGTATGTATGTATGTATGTATGTATGTATGTATGTATGTATGTATGTATGTATGTATGTATGTATTATGTATGTATGTATGTATGTATGTATGTATGTATGCATGCATGCATGTATGCATGTATGTATGTATGTATGCATGTATGTATGTATGTATGTATGTATGTATGCATGCATGCATGTATGTATGTATGCATGTATGTATGTATGTGTGCATGTATGTATGTATGTATGTATGTATGTATGTATGTATGTATGTATGTACGTATGTATGTATGTATGTATGTATGTATGTATGTGGAAATAATCTCTGCCCGTCTGTCAGTCTGTTCTTTGCCTGTTTGTAGTTACGTGCAGATTTACTACTAATGGTTAACTGCAAGTCAAGGAGATGGCAGTAGGGACGGCAGCAGAATATAAGCTTACTTCGTTACACTGCAGTTCGTAGTGTGCTTGTTTATTGGAATTATGACACCGTGCCCCTCGAGGTCCAACTGCTTGGGCAGGCTCAATTAGAGTGCGGCATTGAGTGACAATAGGCCTATGTCCGTGCTGCAGTTAGAAGGCTATCAGTACCTTGAACTAATGTGGGTAAGGAACTCTGTGCTATCCACTGGCTTTTCTTTCTTTGGATGGAAATGGGCAAAAATTTTATGTTCATAACTCAGCCCAACTTAGTAATTGAAAATATGGGTTCGCAGTTTTGGGAGGTACTTTTTGTTAGGGCTTGAAAATGAAGTATTTTTCCACGAAACTCATTTCACTATATGAAGGAGCTCATGTCCGGTGTTTTAAAAGGTCGACGTGTGTTGCTGACTTGAAAAGTACTTCACCTCGTCTGTATTGGCACATACTTGCTAGGTTACCATGAAGAGTAATGTGTGCGAGTGAAAGAAAAAATGAATGAATGAATGGATGAAAGAATGAATGTAACTCCTAGGTTACCTTAATGAATAATATGTTTGAGAGAATGGATGAAAGATAATTTGTGGAAACCGTAGCGGGAGACGGAATTTGTCAAACCTTTCTATAGAATTTACAAAAAGTATTGCATTGTTTCTACAAAATTTATTTTGTGGTTAAGATTTATATTTTTACTTTTAATTAATTTTGTTTTTTCTTCTTGTGTTTGATTGTTTCCTTTAACATTTTCTTCGTGCCTCCCTTCTCTTCGGCAGTGTCCTCCTATGACTGGTTAGAAATAGAGAGCCTGTAGTCGACATGTCGGCTAGAACGTAGTCTGTACCCTGGTTTCTGGTTTTCCTTAACTAATTAACTAAATGCGCTGAATCTAGTGACTTTAAAGAAGCTGACACTTAATTAGCTAGTGGACAAGTTCTTCCTGTGCCCCCAGTGTTCCTTACAGTGTTCGCAACCAATTTTCATTCTAAATCCAGTCCGTAACCTTATTTCTTATTTCGTTAACATCCATTTTAAGAGTATCTTCCAATCTATGCCAAGGTCTTCGAAGTGGTATACTTTCTGTAGGTTTCCAACCCAAATTTCTCTGCATTTTGCCTCTATCTCTTTCCCACTCTGCTTCACTGTTCGGTTTTTATTTCGTCATTCTGATGGTGTTGGGATGATAAATAGAGACCACCATAAATTCCTTCTCTTTGTCATGTGGTTCACACCGCCACAACACTCCTTGTTTGTAGTTGAGAAATCCTGTTTATTTAAAGTTAACTTTTTGAAAATTTTATAGTAACAAAGCTGTCATTTATTCTTTTAGTTTCGTATTCTGTTTCCCTCTTGTTTTCCCGCTTTTTTATAATTTAAGTCTGAATTTCTTTTTTATTCTTTTTTATGTTTGCGTCTCACTTTCCGCTTCTTCTTTCGTCTCTTTTTTGGAGACCTACTCCTTTGCCTTCATACAATTTTATCTTTTGCAGCATTCAGGCGCCTTTCGAAAAGCAATTTAAAACCAATCCGTCACTTTTTCTTTGCCAGTATGCGCGTTATCCAGCAAGTAACAACCAACATGGTGGGGTCGGTTTGGATAAAATTCTTTGTAGTGTACCTTCAAGAAATTTTGACCGTGATCTTCTGGGTTTTTATACTGTGTGGATAAAGATATTTCGGAAAAAGATGCTTCTTTATCTTCAGGGTTGAAATATTTGTCCAAGTTTATCACTAAAACGTTTAGTTTAGGATGAGCTTTTCTTATGTAGAACATTTGTAAGGAAGATATGGAAGCAAATATTTGGGGCGGGGGAGTGGGGGCGGGGAGGGAATAGCTTTCGGTCCAGATGGACAGTTCAAATGTCAGACCTTAGAATATCGTAATGTGAATGCCTCCTTTGTGAGAACCTGCAAATTTAAACGCCACTAAATTCTTTAGAGACATTTTGGCTGTAGTTAAATTTCGCTTCATTTTAACTGTCATGGGTCTGCATTTACTTCCACGATCATCAGACCAGCGTCACTGCAGTCTACCTGTGCTGCACGAACTTAAGCTTCTGTAAGTTTTATGGGTCTCGGTGCTATCCGTCAGCGCTGCCTTGGTGCAGGATGTGAGATAGGCAGCTAAAGCTTGAACAGTGCCTTGCTGCTATAAAGGGGAATACAAGTAGTTCAGGCAGCACATAATACATATATCGTTAGGTATTCTCTTGAGAGAATGTGCCTTCTTCAGGACGCTTGCCCAAGTACTCTCTCTTCTCCCCTGAATGTGAAAGAACAAGTTTATAAGAAGTAAAAGAAGAATGCAAACTATGTTATCTGCATTTCAGTTTATAGACCAATGTTTTTAAATTATAGACGGTAAGTCAAAAGATCCTTAATGGAACTGTAGCAAACATTCGTCAAATTTAGTCTGCCCTTAGTCTGTCCGTGAATGCAGTTTTGATTTATTACTTGTCATCTTAATTTCAGAATTTTATTCGTGAAATAATTTCCTTTCAAAAATGCCATGTTATCATTTTTAAGACTGTCAATGGTAAAGGTAAAGATTCCAATCTTCCGGGATATGACGCCGTATATATTGGTAAAAAGTCGTTGCTGAGAAACTTCCTGTCTCAATTTCCAAAGCAGTTCAAGAAACCGGGCGTAGGTTGAGTATGGGGGCAGCATCCGTATTCCAGTTGACACGGTGGCGTCTCATATCATCAGGATTTTGTAGTGACAAATTCGTAATGTGTTAGAACCGGATACATTTCAGCGCGAAAATGACCTCAGGAACACGGTTTTGAATTTGAAACATAAAATTTCGACCCACTCTTTGTAACATATTATTCCCTTCTTTCATTCTGTATGTCAGTTTTTTTTCTGTATTTACCTCTATTAAAGTCTGTCTCACATTTACCTGTTTCCCCTCCTCTTTAGTTATTCTAATCTTAAGATCAGTTCCAACATCTTCGTGACGTAGCAGTGACCGCTAGGATGGCGGTCTTCCCGAAATTAGACCGTCGGAATTACTGAAAAAGCGGGTTTCCCCCTGCGTGATCTATCTAATGGGTCGAACAGGTGGGCGGTCTGGTAACAAGTTAAGTCGTGCGTGCAGCCACTGTCTTTGATACATTAAAGCTGGGTGCCTGTGAGGTTTGCGGATTGTTCTGTTACGTAAGAGAACGGAGGTACCAAGGTCTTTGCTGCGTGATGGAACGAAATATGGTATCCTTCTAGTATAAGACCTTTGGCGTGTCGATCATAAGTGTGTATTTTTTATTGAATTCTTCAATTGGGTCCGATTGAAGAGTTAAATAAAAATTGATACTTATTATGGATGTGCCAATAGGTATGTCTTATATTAAAATTATTGATGCTAACCAAGGGCATGTCCACCGTTACAAGAGCTTGAGAAGGGAATTCTATAACTGCAACGCAAACATATTTTTTAATTGTTGGATCCGATTGAAGAATTAAATAACAATATATACTTTTTGTATACTTCCTTCATATACGCACGCGTAATTATCGGTATTGTTTTCGTAGAAAGTGGTTACTTTCCTGACTTGATTTGGTATGGCTCGTCTTCAGTCTTTGTAAGAAAAAAGGCCACATTATAACGTTGAAATGTGTGGTGACAGCGTTTGCCATAAGCCTTTATGTTTTGTATGAAAGATAGATCTTCCCCATGTCTCAATACCACTGCTTGAACCCGCACCGTGGACATGGCGATAAACCTGTTTGCATTATTCGCAACACATGAAGGACGTGATTGATCGGCCCCACACTGTGGCCGTTTTAACACCTGCAACGCGAAACTCAGAGGAAGAAATAAATACTGGGTGAAGTCCGGAATCGGTCTGGACTGAGCGAATGGAGGAAGTTTATCTGTACGTGCTGGGAATATTTACAGTCTCTTATGAACTCTACAGTCTGAACTACCAGTTCAGCTCAGTCAATTATTAACTTTGTCTGACGCTTCGCAATTTATGTATAGTAAACCCTGTCGTGGAAGCCTTTTATCATGAACATGTAGGCAGTGTATTCTTCCAAAAATACGTACCTATCTGTCAAGTACACGGCGTCACGTCCAACAGGATTGTAATCATTAGCAACCACTGTCGTAAAAGCCCCAAATGTTTCAGGTGAAAAATACAGTTATGTAAGAAACGACCAGGATTTCCATTTACTTTCCAAAGGCAGTTTCTGTCGTACAAGCACGCATACGAAGCTGACGACATGCCGTCGTTCCCAGCTTTAGCGAAACAAATGAACGTCTTGCTAGCAGGTTTACTTTGTTGCTACTGCAGCTTGTTTTTCTTGCGGCTCATATTCTTCGTAACCGCTTTGTAGAGCAAGGCTGCTGCTCTTTGTAGTGCGGAAGGCGAATTCAGTTTTTGAGTGACTTCGTCAGACGTGCTTAGAATTTCTGTAAAACCCAAAAGCTGGCGTATTTGTATTAGTATTTTAAAAAGAGAATCGGAATATGTACACTGCGTATATTCATACGTAAATACATACATACATACATACATACATACACACACACATACACACATACACACATACATACATACATACATACATACATGCTTACATACATACATACATACATACATACATACATACATACATACGTACGTACGTACGTACGTACATACATACATACATACACACATACATATATACACACACATACATACATACATACATACATACATACATACATACATACATACATACATGCTTACATACATACAGACATACATACATACACACATACATACATACATACATACATACATACATACATACATACATACATACATACATACATACATACATACATACATACATACATACATACATACATACATACATACATATGTACGCGTGGCTGTATACGATGGAACACTCGTCAGTGCGCTTAATCCCGATGCCTCGCATCAAGTATTAATGTACATTAGTGCGCCCGTGCAGAAAATATGTACTGAATAATTTGTTTTCCTCATATCGTAGCTGTAGCGCTGGGTTGTGGTTTCCATGCTTGTAACAGTAACGTTAAAATGTTTTAGAATTTTACTTCCTAAAGCGAAAGAGTCTGTATTTATACTTTTCGATATCGTTACATTCCGAGATACAGAGCTTGACTAACGGAAAAACCTTGTGTATTATATACAGTCGAAATCGGTTATATCGTCATGAAGGGGACTGTATTTTGCGCTCTTATAAACAAATGTTGTTATAACCGAGTAGTGTAATCATATAGGTATAATATAAGTGCTAAATCCTGTTAAACAGGTTGGATTTTAGTGTAATTTGCTTTTTTTTTAAATGGCTAATTTATGGGGTTTAACGTAGACTGTGTACATCAAGACATGACATGTTCCAGAACATTAAGTCTTTCCGTGACATGTACGATATGCCGTGGTTAACATCGCCGGCCCCTTCCGAATTGTACCTGTCTTGTCCTTAGGAAAATGTGTGAATCAGTTGTCCTGCTTTTTGCAACAAACTAAAGATAAGTAATCCATTTTAGTAACAGTGTACGTTGTGTTGTCATGTAAATATAATACAAAAGGCTTTTTAAATGAAATATAAATATTTAAAGAGCTAAACGAGTCGGTTTAACCAATGGTGTAGACTTCAAGAGTCTAGTGCAATCGATTCGCTCGCTTCAAGTTCGCTGTCGGTGGGAGGTAGGACGTCGCCACGTGCGGAGTTTTAATTCATCTATAACACAATTTCCGCCAACCTCCGTGCCTACGTTCAGAAAATCAAGTAAGCTCCGGCGCCTCCCAGGCGACTAAAAGGATTTCGATTGTGCTTCATCAGTTGAGGCAAGGGAAGAAAAAGTATCACGAGATTAGCAGTGCCTGTTACTATTTGCTTATTTTACTCTGTGAGCACATGTGGCCAGCCATGGACTTCTAACGTTGCTTCTCTTCTTATTGAAGAAAAGACGCTGCTATTTCTTGTGGGTGTGGGAGACATAATCTGATTACGAACAGTCACTCTAAGACTCTGTGGATTTCATTTTACTGTGTGAGCACATGCAGCCAGTCGTGGGCTTTTAACATTGCTTCTTTTCGTATTGAAGAAAAGATGCTGCCATTTCTTGCGGGTGTGGGAGTGATAATTGGATTACCTACAGTGGCTGTAACTCTCTGTGGCTTTGTACCACTTCGTGATGCAGTACGTGACAACAGGACATGTTGAAATGAATGTTTCTTTTGCTGCCACACGACATGCTGTAGATAGGAAGTTTAGAACTAGGATTTGTTCGTTACAGCGCAGTAATGCTAAGTTGTGAATTTCATAATAATAACGTGTGTGGGCTTTTGCGTTATTCCTTATATTTTCTGGTGCGCTGCTCTGAATATAAAAAGCGAATTGGATTTTAGTACAAACTGACAGTCTGCTGAGGTTTCTTGGAAAACTGAAAAGGGTAGAGGAAGGTTAACAAGAGTGGAGGCGGACCACTTGGGAGGAACAGAAAGGTCTGTTAGTGAGAACGGCATCACAATTCCCGGGTTCATATTCGGACAGAAGATTCTTTTACACACCCAGTTACAGAGGTTGGAATTTCGCTGGAGATAGAGCACAACCGCGGTCGTAACATTACTGGCTTTGTGAAATATTACTTAGGCTGGTGAACTATGAACCTCGTGCAGTTAGGCTTTTGTTTCTTTTCCTTTCAACAATGTGCATTATACGCGGCGTGCTACCATTGTTGTTGTTATTTGTAAGTAAAGGGAAACAGCGTGGGATTCATTTACTAAAAAAATACAGTTGAGTTTGTAAAAGCATGCTAAGGAAATTGGACATGATATTATGAAAGCCGGTACAGCAACTGGGCTACTGGCTGGACAGCTGATGAATTGTGCTTTGATTAGCGACAGCGTCAAGGGCTTATCTTTGGTCAGAAGTGTTAAGTCAGTACTGGGGCTAACACAGTCTACTCTACTGTGGTTGTCGGGGATTCTATCTTCGAAGGTAAAGCGGCCGGCGCGTGATTCTGACCGCTGCATGCTGTTCCGAGAGTGTGTGCAGCTGTTCCTCTCCTCCCTCAAATGTGTTCGTGGCATATCTTTTTCCTGTGGCGCAACAGCAGGAATCTGGACTAGGCCGCTTCATTGTTGAGGTTTCTAGATCACGCACACACACACACGCACGCACACACACACGCAGCCGGTAAGACTCCTCTGAACGGGTGAGCAGCTGGTCGCAGAGGCCGCTATCTACACAACAAACATAACAGACGAATATCCGTGCCCTCAACGGGATTCGAACCCGCGATCCCATCAATCGAGCGACCTCAGGCTTATGCCTTAGACCGCAACACCACCAGGACTGACTCGTTCATCGCTTACATAGGGGAGATTTTACTATACTTCTACTTTACCTTGATTCTCACTAAATACTTCAACACCGGGGGACTATTTTTCATTTTAAAAGGAACATATTAATACCCGTAAAAGCAACAGAAATATAATAATAATAATAATAATAATAACAACATAAATTTAACAATTACAATACTTTATTATTACTTCAGGCAAAAGCGAAATATTGAGACAAAATATACACTTTATCATTGTTAGTTAGGCCAGTGAAATGCGGTTTTGTACCCCCTGTAACGTAAGCTGCAAGTGATTGTAAAGAACTCTGCATTGGAAGGCGTGCGAAGTGAAGAACTGTTCATTGGAAGGCGTGCGAAGTGAAGAACTGTTCATTGGAGGGCGTGCGAAGTGAAGAAAGAAGGACACAATAAGCGAGTAGCTTGTGGTATTGCATAAGGAGGAACCGTGTGATTCGTGCAGGTCACCAGGTGATGTAAGGGCGTTTCAAATGCCTAAGCATGTACACTGCATCATAACACAACAAGTATAGGAACATATAACAAACTGTTCTTGAAAAGTATCTTTGAAATCACACACTTTAAATATCCTGCCTAGAAAGATATTGGGGGTAAATGCAGTGTGGGAGGTTGGGAGGTGGGTGAAACTGGCTCGGGATTTTGTCCAATAGCGGCATTTGAGTATACTTGGATATCGTTATGACTTTCAAAGCAAAATGTCTAGCATTGAATTTGTTGAGTTATTGTATTGAAAACGATCTGCGAATTTTGTATTTGTTATTATAGTATGCGAGTTTTCCCTAGTCTGCCTACGTTGAGCAAATGCAGCAATTGTAAGCCTGGCTCCGACTTCGTCTGCTGGTAACAGTTTTATTTAGTGCCAATGTGACACTGGAGAACTTAACTCTGCTTTTCTCCACGTTACTTGGTGCGGCTCTTAAGAATTTGGATGGCGTCAGATATGAGGCGCGTTCCTAAAATTTGTGTGCCGGTTGCATTGAGAAAAACACTCATACATTTTATATCTATTGCCTTCTTCTTGATTATAAATGACATGGCGCCACGTAGAGTATAGTGTGAAATTTGTTGTCGTGAGAGGTAATCCAGTGATGTAGTTGTCGTATTGGTACGCCATGTTCCATTGTAGTCACTGATTTTATTCTACATGCGATTTACATGATGTACAGTTAGGAAAACAGCATGGCTGAGGGTGTTCGAGAATAGGGTGGTGAGGGAGGTGTTCCGGCTAAAAGGGACGAGGTAACAGGGGAGTGGAGAAGACTACATAATGAGGAGCTTTATCATCTGCACTCCTCTTCGAATATTATTAGTGTGATCAAATAAAGAAGAATAAGAGGTGGGCTGTGCATGTAGCCCTTATGGGTAGGGAAGAAGTGCGTACGGGGTTTTTGTTGGGAAACCTTATGAAAAGAGACTATTTGGAAGACCTAGGTATAGATGAGAGAATAATATTAAAATGGATCTTCAAGGAGTGGAATGGGAACATGAACTGAAGTGATCTGGCTCAGGGTACGGATAGGTAGTGAGCTCTTGTGAATGCGGTAATGAATCTCCGGGTTCTATAAAATGCGGGGAATTTTTAGGCTAGCTGAGGACCTGTTAGCTTGTCAAGAAAGTCTCTGCTCCATGGAGTTACAGTTAGGAAAATACTTCTGTACGAATGCAACACTTGTCTAACCAATGCACTGTTTTTAATGTCTTCACAGTATAACATTTGTAAAATTGTTACAGCTTCGTCCAACATGTTTCGAGTGTCCCTGATGATGATCCTGTAGGATCGAAACATGTCGGAAGAAGTAACAATTTTATAAATGTTATAATGTAAAGATATTAAAAACAGTTCGCTTGTTGGACAAGTGTTTTATTTGAATAATAATCATACACGGAATGAGCAATATAAAACATATGTACAATTACAATACTTAATATTCGTTCATTAGATCCGAGAGTAGGAATTGCACTATGTACATACATTATGAATATACGTACAGACTGTGTACCCTATACTGCTTAAAAGTCAGGACTTACAAAACATGTTCAAGGTGTGAAATTTGAGGTTACACATGACCAATAAATGTGGGCCGGGATAGCATAGCTGGATGGTCCGGGGATCGAATCCCGGTGGGGGTGGGATTTTCCGCACCCGTCCAGACCAGCCTATGCAAAATAGATACCGGGTCTCTTTCCCCGGGGTAAAGCGGCCGGGCAGTGACGTTGACCACCCAACCCCATCTAGCGCCGAGGTTAAAGAAAGAGTAGAGCTATTCCTCTACTCCCCTTCTGAGCCTTCATGGCTTGTTCTGGGTTGAAATTCACCTTATTATGACCAACAAATTTAACGCAGGCAAAAAGCAATTAGACGTGTACAGTGATTGAGCTGTATATAAAATGTTATTAAAAAACTACAATAACGGACCACAATAGCAGTAATAACATTCTAGAACACTACATGTAAAATTGTGAACAGTAAAAAAAGGTGTGACCACAGTGCACTGAATGACGTGCCCCATTGAGCAGGCTCCAGGATGGTAATATCCAAAAGCACCCATCCTATTTCCCGAGAACAGGTGGTCTTTAGGCCTCACTGAGACACAGTCCTGTGCCCTTGAACCTGAAGGATTTGAATCATCGCCTCGCGGTCACTTCGTGACAGTCTGAACAGTCAGTCAGCAACAAACAGCGTAACGGAACATTGGAAAGTGCTGGACGTACTGAAATGGTGGTATGATAATGCGATATTTTACGGAGGGGAGCCCTGCTATTTGGTTCTATAGAAAGTCACTGTGGTTGATGTGGTGTATTGTAATTGCACACTGTACCATAATTTCCCTCCAGATTTGTGTAAAGTTGCTGTGTGTTTCACATTACCTTTGTTGCACACGTTACAAGCAATAAATATCTTAAGCATAAAAGTCTTTACTTTGTAATACGTGTAAAAGACCGTAAAGTTTTCTAAGTGCATACTAATAATACTTTTAGTTCTCACATTCAGTTATGAAGGTGTTCAGGTAACACGAGCCCGCCACCTATCCCTATCCTGAGCCATATCAATTCAGTCCATGCCCCCATCCCACTTCTTGAAGATCCATTTTAATATTATCATCCCACCTACACCTGGGTCTTTCAGGTTCCCTCCTTCCCTAAGGTCTGTCCACCAAAATCCTGTGTGCCCCTCGCTCATACGTGCTGCAAGCCCCGCCTATCTCATTCTTCTCGATTTTATTACATATACGTTTGTAAATATTAAAGATTGGCTTAAGTTACAACTCACGTTATTTTATTCAGGTACACTCTCGTCCGTGTATTATGTATCTATGAGATTTGTGGTTCTCACAGCGGCGTTTCAGAGAATTCAAGCCGTTTGTGTTGACGCTGTGTCTTTGTGTGAGTGGTTTCCGACATTACGAACGTGGGTACACGGTCCTCCGAAAAGTTGGGAACCACTCACCCAGTGACACAGCGTGTTATCCCAAAAAATCTGAATCCTCATTTTACAGCTAGTTTACACGTAAATGTGTCTTAAACTGAATATTCAAGTCTTCGATCTTCGGCTAACATACTGTCCACTGACGCAGGATCACATCCCAGAAGACTTTAACTTCCAGTAACACGGCTGTGGGGACCTCATATGTTCACGAATCTTAAATTCCTTGCTTTGCATCCGGCCGAAATAAGGTTCAGATGCGAAAACCCCACACTAGGTCTATCGTACATGTGAAGGGTCTCTGACAATTTACTTGTAGTGTGGAGCAGTTGTGGAATGTTGGCTAGCAGAGGAGAACGGAATAAAAAAGGAGAAATGCCTGCTCAGATGTTACTCTATCCCCCACTAATTCCACAGGACGTCAAATAGAAGTTTCATCTTGATTGGCTAATAATCAAAACTCCTGGCTGCAAAGAGTACAGGGCAGCAAGATATTTCACTTTTTTTAAATACAACTACAATAACCTGTTTTTCCTCTTGATTAGTAGTGACATCTGATGGCAATAAGGCACAGAACTTGTATAATTTTAAGACTTCTAACTCAACTTGTTAGTAACACATGTCATAATGTAAATACACACGAAGGCCCAAGTAATATTTGTTAGAAATATATTCACGTATTGATTTCTTTTCTTCCGTCAGTAAGCAATAGAAAGTAATTGTACCACGTCTGATCAGTAGATGTCACCCTGGTAAGATATCATGGCGAAGGGAGGAGGGGGGGAAGCAGGTGTAAGGCGATGGGCAGCGTGATATTCCCCCTCCTTCTAGTTGCAGTCGTGTGCATAATGGCGTCGCGAGAGTGGAATAGAGCTCGTGTGTCAGTTACTTTTAATTTGTTTGTGATGTGTGCTGTTATGTGCTTGTTCATGTAACAACGTTTTGAATCCTTTAAAAGTATTATGATGGTGCCTTTGTGCTGTCATTTTATATTCTAATGAATTTGCAAAGCGAGTGCCAGTTAAGGATGTTTTTGAAGTGGTCAGAATTGAAACGAACTGGACATGTCTTGACTACCGCCATGTCCTTCGCCGAGACGCGGAGAAATGCACTGAAATATTTAACCCGTAATGATAAGCCCAGTGTTCGATGCAGCTATTTAAAGGTAAGTTTAATTCATCCTACACTGAATAAGCTATTTATAAAGAAATGCGGCATTGGAAGGAAGTACAATATGTTGTCGCTTTTCATAGAAATTATAATGGCGCCATTAATGTTGCTAACCGCCTGAGCCATGGCACGGCCGTAAGTAAAAAATTACACCAAAGAGAAAATCGCTTAGGATATCTCTTTGCTATTTTATGTCTTTGTGTTTAATCATTTACCAGGAGGGATTGAAATTGAATGGTACACGTCAGCTTCTGGTTTATGCTGGTAATGTTAATATATTGGGGGGAAGCATACATAATATAAAGAAAAACGCAGAAGATTTAGTGATTGCTAGTAAGGAGACTGGTCTAGAAGTAAATGCTGAGAAAACTAAGTACATGGTGATGTCTTGATATCAGAATGCAGGACACAGTCACAACGTAAAGATAGATAATAAATCATTTGAAAGGGTGGAGGAATTCAAATATTTGGAAACGACCCTAACGAATCAAAACTCCATTCATGAAGAAATTGAGAGCAGATTGAAGTTGGGGAATGCTTGCTATCATTCGGTGCAGAATCTTTTGTCTTCCAGGTTGCTATCCAAAAACACAAAGGTTAGGGTACACAGAACTATAATTTTACCTGTTGTTTTGTATGGGCGTGAAACTTGGTTTCTCACACTGAGGGAGGAACAAAGACTGAGGGTGTTCGAGAATAGGGTGCTGAGGAGGATATTTGGGCCTAAGAGGGACGAGGCGAGAGGGGAGTGTAGAAGACTACATAACAAGGAACTTAATGACCTGTACTCATCGCCAGATATTATTCGGGTATCAAATCGAGAAGAATGAGATGGGCGGGGCATGTAGCACGTATGGGGAAAAGAGAGGTGCATACAGGATTTTGGTGGGGAGACATGAGGGAAGGTGACCGCTTGGGAGACCGAGGCGTAGATAGGAGGATAATATTAAAATGGATCTTCAAGACGTGGGATGGGGCATGAACTGGATTGAGCTGGCTCAGGGTAGGGACAGGTGGCGGGCTCTTGTGAATGCGGAAATGAACCTCCAGGTTCCATAAAATGCGGGGAATTTCTTGACTAGATGAGAAACTCTTAGCTTCTGAAGAAGGTCTCTGCTCCATGGACAAATTTATCTGAAACTCTCTCATTCTGAGAAGAACAGCGAAATATTATTGTAAATATAGAAAGGTGTTCATGTAAAGTACACGTTACTCATGTCAGATTTTAATGAGATTGTATTTTCTTGGCAGAATTTAGAAAAATACAGAAATATAAAATTTCATGAAAATCCGTCCAATGGGAGTTGAGTTGTTTCGTGCGGACGGACGGACGGACGGACGGACGGACGGACGGACGGACGGACGCTCAGTGAGACATGACGAGCCTAGTAGTCACTTCTCGCGATTTGGCGAAAGCGCCTAAAAACTGGTATCTTACAATATAGACCTATCACGTTTTTTGTTTGGTACGTTTTAGGTGTGGAAAATCCTTGCACGAAGCTAATTTTGACTATATCTTTTATACTTAAAGACCTTACAAAATGATCTTATTAGGATGTTATCAGACCCCCCCCCTTGTTACTGACAGATAATTGAATGTGTGAATTAGGTTACGGCGAGGATGAGATGAAAAGAAAGAAGAAAAAGCGCAAGAAGAGAGAGAGCGCGAAAGACAAAAGAAGCCATATAGCTCTGAAATAAATGCCTAGATTATATTTCTTTGTGATTCCATCTGCGAAGAATTTAGCACTGTATCTTACAAAACGGAACGTCGTCATCTGTAAAAGTCACGTAGCACCTATTTTAGAACACTGAACCAAGTATGCCGGGCAGGTAGACAAGAAATGTATTTGGCAAGCTGGCGAGAGAATAGGGCTTGGAACAACAAGAGAAATGGCGATGTAGAACTGTCGGGTTTTGCTGCCTGAGGGTTAGTTAATTATTGAGATGGATCGTGGGGAAGTACGTTTAAGGCTGGGGTGGATGGAACTGGCTGTGGATCGTGTTCATGGACGGGCTTTGATGCGAGCGCTGTCGAATCTTCCGGTTCTGCTACACGACAGTTGTTTAATAATATAACCGCCCCTTTCCAGTTTGTCGCTTATACACTGGGATGGGTGTAGCTTTGGTGATTGGAGTTTTGTGACTGTTCACTGGTGACAAAGGGGCTGCTTTTGTTGAATGCTCAGTTCGACGTTGGACTGTAATTCCTGGGAATATTCGTGGTTGCGCTGTGTAATTTTGGAGCCTCCTTCCTGCAGTTATAAGGCGACTAACGCCCACTGTCTTGTTTGCTGCTAATACGGTATGTAGTTCTATTGAGTTGTTTGTGTGCAGGATAAATGAGACTTAAGGTAATGACATGCGTTTTTCTTAATTACACTAACTACTTACTTACACATGGGGGCACGCGGTAGTGCAGTCGGTTGAGGCACTGCCCTACAAGCCTGAAGGTTGCGAGTTCGATTCCCGATGGAATTTTTCATTGACGTAATCCTTTCGGCCTCACTATGGCCCTGGGGTCGACTCAGCCTCTAGCGGAAATGAGTACCGGGAATATTTCCTGGGGGGAAAAAGCGGCCGGTTCGTAGGGCTGACAACCTTACCACCTTCATATGCCGATTGTCTAGAAATTCTGGGAACCTCAACCTCCTGGAGCGCCCAGGGCCTCTCCAGGCCTGTAATGGGATTGCTTTTTACTTACACATAAATTGATGCTCAGTTTCTGTTTACATCTGGTACGATACCGACATAAGCAGCTTATTGATGCCATGCTACCAGCTGTATAATTGGATTAAAATGGTCTTTCATACGAACTGACATGCTTTTCCTCTCATACCCAAGGATCGAATGTGGCAACGCGACTTAACAACGGGAATTTTGATTTATTTCAGAAATTTCAATAATCCGAAGTGGAATAACGTTCTTATTAGCCCTTAATTTAATATGTTCCATATCCGTGCACTTTATCACATAAAAGAAATAATTACCAACAAACGCGCAATGTGTATTATTATACTCACTATAAGAACCTCCTACATGTTTAAACCCCGCCGGGTCATCTTCAGGGAGAACGTGCCGCTGACTTCGCAACTGCGAAGTCAGCGGCACGTTCTCACTCAACTGTATAAGTGCATCCATAGTGTAAAGAAACTGTTCTTCCTGAAGATGACCCGGCGGGGTTGAAACATGTAGGAGGTTCTTATAGTGAATGTAATAATACACACTGTGCGTTTGTTGGTGATTATTTCTTTTACTAGCCGTTGTCTGAAGTGACTCCACTAGCACGGAATTGGTGTAATAAGCTTGCAAATCCTCCCCGTGTAGCCCCTTTCTTCCATAAGTGTCAATTTGTATGTATACAGAAGGTACACACGGTGATGAGCTGCTGTGGTAGCCGGCTGGTATAGCAGTGAAGTCTCTCAACACGGAAGTCCCTAAGTTCAAAATCATGGAAACTGGAATAGCTACATACAAGCTGGGCCTGTGGCCAATACGTGGTTCACTGTGCAATTTAGGATATTTTGCTCGGGGGTCGACCAGGACCGGACTTTAAAAATGGTATAGGCCAATCCGTGACCTTTATCGAAATAGAATACCGGATTGTAGCACCGTATAGTAATGCGATAAGTGTATACATACATATACACATACATACATACGCACATGAATAAATATATACATACATGTGTGCATACATGCGTACATACAGACATTTACACACACATATATAAATATGTGTAGGTATTAGCCTAAATGGCCGAGTCCAGCGGCCGCGCGGTCTAAGACCGTGGCTACGTTGGAGCCAGAACCGACACAACACAACAGTCTGGGCAGACTCCAGTTAAGCAAGCATAAATCGGCTACTGTATTGCCTACGGCAGCTGTTACACTGAACCCAATCCGCCTGGAGTGTTATCTCCTAACCTGAAATCTGATCGACGGTCGCAACCAGCAAACCGTGCTCCCAACTCCTGACTGCTAACAGCAGGTGATGTGAACGTTAAATGATGTACGCATCTGATGATGATTGGGAAGAACTTTTGCTGATGGATAGTAACCTTTGCTTTAAGTTCACGAAAAGCAGAAGACGGTGGATTCATATTATAAACTGTGCAAGATATTCAGAGAATTTCCTGGTAAGTTAAGAGGGTACTACAGAATGAACGTGTCAATTTTGAATATATTTTGGATGCTGTCAAGGATGATTTGCAGGGTTATTCTAATTTCAGAAAGTGTATTGAAGCGGACGAAAGAGTTACGGTTGCTCTTAGGTACGTATTCATTATTACGGTGAGGATAAAAATAGATTATACTTACAAAATATTTAGCTTGTATATTTTAAAATGTTACATACCATAATAATTCACTGCACTCTAATAGGAAATTATGCAATTTTGTGCTGACTCGAGACTTGCTGCTTACGGAGATGGAGGGCTGGAAATGTGGGATGCTGTAGGGACACTATTAACAGGCAGTAAAAATTCTATTCTTCAAGAAAATGTACGAATTCGTGGCTCCCGTCGTGCCAATAAAAATGTCAGCTGTAGATCATTCAGTCGGGCCTCAAAAGGAGTAATGGCAAATAAAGCAAATAAATAAATATTAATGTGTGTATATTTGTGTTTGTGTGTATGCACTTTCGTATATACAAGTAAAAGGTGTGATTGGCAAACAGAATTTATGACAAAATTATTAAACGCTCAAAGCGGAATGAAACTTAAGGCTCCAGTTACTGGAACTTGTTCCGTCATCACTGGTGGAAAAGAGATGGTGTATATTACGTTGCAATTCGGAACACTGCGAAAAAAATAGACAGAAATAAGGCAATTGTTCATTATTTTAATATTCTGACCTTTCTCTGTACGTCCATTAGGATCTCAGAGCTATGGAGCAGTAATCACCTGCATGCTCTTGTCAGAACAAATGACTTGCGAGCGAGCGCTGCCCCAAATAATAAATCAGATATAGCCATCCATAGGGCGCAGGAACAGCCTTCCTCTTTCTCCTCCCAGCAGTGCCAATTTTCACTTTTTCAAATAGCTCCCTGGATGCCATTATTCTCTATAGCGCTGCGATCAAGGGAAATACATAAAAATGGCGATATTGGCTCTGAGCCAGACAAGTCTGCTGACGCCCTTTTACATCCCCATAGCACATTCGATATTTCCCCCTATTTTTACACTGACCTCCCACAAATATTCTGATGTCGCGGATTTGTTTTCTGACTTTTGTGTTTCAGTTACTACCGTTTGTAGGGAATTAGTTGATAAGGAAGACCTCTGAACCTGTTTTAAGACAGCAATGCCTGTAAACATGAGATCGCAATTGGCGGCCAGCTGGGTATGTTCCTGCAGTTCATATCAAATCTCTGCCTTCGTACCGGGCATACTGAATAATATTTACCTTGGTTTTCCTTAGTATCTACAGCAAATGGATTTGGTACTATATTAAATTAAGGTAACATCGCTTCCTTCCACCACGATTTTAGTTCATCATTCACTGTCCATCCTGTCTTTCGATGTTTCACGTTCAGAGTTACTGATGGCGTCGTTGAATGAATAACTGATAAATGAATAAATAGATACATAAATTCGTGCGGGTTAACATTTTAAATACATCTGGAGTTAAAAATATACTATTATATTTCTTGAAAGATCAGGAGTAAAGAATCCGACGTTTCGGAGAGAACTTTGTGAATAATCGCCCCCTTATATGAACAGTGATATAAATGATGGGTACATATTCGGGTGTGTGTCTGTGTGTAGATGCAGAACAACAGCGGATGGAAGAAATCGCTCATTCGTGCTATGTGTTTTGCCAATCTCCTCATTCCTAAAGGTTTATTCTTTCCGTGCTGTGGCTTGGAATAATCTAATAAAGATTCAAAAAAATTTGAAAGTGTACAGGCAATGACAGAGCGAAGGCGACAGAACTCTTATGGTGTGAATAAAATTATCTGTTTGGAGTATACCCTCAAGTATAAATCTGTAGCTTCTAGTTATCCGTATAATTGTTTTTCGATCACAAGTTTAAGATAACTGTAAGTTCTGAGATTTTCCAACATTTCGCATGAAACTGTTGCCTGCATATTTAGGATAGAAGCACATGCTGCCCGAGAACCTTAGTTAACTACTTACCAGACTACACAGTGTCAACAGGTAAAGACAGTGCGAATTTTCACTCCCGTGAAAAATTCGAACATTCTTTAGACTTTTGCCTTTGAACCGTAGAAGAAAATGTCAGAGCGCATACAGAGAGAGATGGAGTTACGTGTCAGATTTGTAACAAAGGGGCCACTCGAGAGAAAGTTACCTCTAAATTGAATCCAATCTTAAGAGACTAAGGTTTCACGAGACTTAGATTTAAGAGGTGTTAAGAAGTTTTTCAATCGGTTCAGAAGAGCTGAAGGATGCAATTATGGTCGTTACCTTGGTAACGGGAGCTGCTTAGCTCTGTACTGAAGTGATGGGTGTTATCGGTGTGATCTTTCTTAACAGAACTTTCCTTTAACAATATGTAACCAAAAAGACTGGAAGCTCGTGTAAAGAGATTCTGTTTAATTTTACATTATTATTATTATTATTATTATTATTATTATTATTATATTTCTGTAAAAATGGTTGTTTTCTCCTTTTCATGGCGTGTTCGCAAATAAACTGGGGAAGAAATGCGCCCATTTAGAGCACCAAGTCAATTTGTCTGCAAATAACAATTTAAGAACCGTTGAACATGTTTTCATAGAATTTGATATTGAGAATATTCCTAAAGTATGTTAGCAAATTCCAGTTCTGATTAAAATGGGGCAGTAACAACGAAGGGTATAGAAAGACCTACAGACATTTTGGTGCTCTTCTATGTCGTAACCTGCTAAATACTTGTCGCCATGAAAATATTTTAAGAAATTCCGCAGAGAGGAGTGAGTAGTATATTCTACGTCTCACACATTTTTGTTGCATTTTTATTATGGTTTTCGAAATTGGCTAATTAAGTATTGGTTTTCAGGCGCCAGAATTTTTACGCGGTGCTTACTTTTCCTAATTTGTTGGTTACAGTTTCTTTGGTACATTATTACTGAATTCTGAGTAAACTGGTCAAAAACTTGTCACTCCCAAAGGGATGTAGATATGCACAAGGTAGCTAGATTCATCCTTGTGAAATAATATGATGAATAAGGAGGAATTAAATGGACTAGATAGAGCTGGGCGCTGTGTTTTGTGTCGTGTTATTGGACTGGTGGGACTAATTACCTCCAAGTACTCCGCCAGTCTTATGGTGCGGTGAACTCCAGTATATTTTTTTTCGAAATGAGTTTAACGCTTTTGCGTTTGTGACATGACACTCTATGCGAGGCTTTTATTTGTTTACATGTCCCGAGACATGAATGCTTAAGGGGAAAATACTGAGCGTCTATATAATATATGTGTTCCAAATGCATATTGCTGTAACAAATATTGCGAGATTTACTAATGGAAAGGCATCAGTGTGTTCTTATAAAGTTTTTGCTTTACAATTTTAACCAGAATGGGAAAATTTTAATAATTTAAGTAAAGGTCCACAGTATGCAAATTTCGGTGTGACTCTCGAGTTTTTATGAGCATACCGAAAGGCAGAAAGAACCAGTGAAGCGAATGACTTGGTTTTTTTTGTAACTTTTCGTTTCGAACGCACCAAAAATATGTGAAATGGCAGTCGATTTAAATGAAACATTGATTAGTAAAGTTACTAATAAAAAATGCAGGTAGCATGCTAGCCCATTTATTATTCTGTCAGATTATGCCGTTCCCAAAGTAATTTTTTACATATTTATTTCACTATTTTTGTGAAAACTGGCGTTGTGGCGTCGCATGATTTTGACGTAAGGCTCTTAGTACTGAAACCGGATTGATGATTACGTGGTAAACCTGCAGTACGTCTACAAAGTAAAGAATGAACTTACGCCGTAAGATTTGGGGTTTACACAGAGTGACAGTACATACTTTAGTCCCCTAGGGTTATGACCCCGGACCCCGTGTAAACTGGTACTTTAGTACCAACGACTGGGAGGAAAGTTTCCTACCGACGCCATATGAAGGGTGAGTTGTACGCTTATGCCATGAAAATGGGGGACGTGTGTCCTTCAGAAATGCTGGTAAGCTTTCACCGGACTGCACGATGTCATAAACCAGAGGGCCACGGAAAGGATCGTCTTGAACACAAAACTAACACAGAAATATATAGTTAAGGTGCGTCAAACGTTTGCTCATGACGCAAGACGTTTAAAGTCAAACATATGTTTTTGTACCGGGAACCGATTACCCAGTCCGTCAGTCAGTTACTCATTTTCTCGGTGATATTTCTTTATTGCTATTTCTTCTACCTTTCTCTTTTCTCCTCTTCTCTTTTTTTGTCTCCTTCCGTGCCTCGTCTGTCACGACTTCTATCTCCATCTTCTACCCATTTTTCTCTTCTTTGTAACTTTCCTATCTTGATCATCAGATTTATCACCACAATGATCGTTACGTCACATTTATTATATTTTCCATGTTCTTCTTTCTTTTCGTTCCGAGTTCTTTACACAATGTCTGATTTACTCTCCACATTTCTCCCACGACATCCTTAATAGAAGCATATTTTTTTAAAAGACAGCCTATTTATTGGGCCTTACAAATTAAACCGTCTGGTCTTTTCCAGTTCAGAATTCCTTCTGAAACTAAGAGCGTCCTAAATATTTTGTGGAATTTCTTCGACAGGGTTCTCCCCTTCGGTTGTCAGGCTAACTGAGGTCAAAGCAGACATGACTAAAGGGTAAGTTACGTCGTGTGAAGATTGGGAAAGAATTACAGTCATTTCGAGGGTTCGTACTGGCTTACTGTGTAGCATTAAGCAGCCTGTGCTTCCTTACGCCTGAAGATAAGGCCACTACAGTCACTCCAGACGTCTGCAACTATTCGCCTGTCCACGTGGCTTGATATTTCTGAACACTTGCGTCTACAGCAACATTGCTGTTAGAACGTCAAGTCTCAAAAAGATGACTAGTTATTTGTATGATAATTCTGTCGCTGTGGGTTGGGGTGTTTTCAGTTTGTCTGTGTCATGGGTGTCTGCGTCTGCGGGAAAGAAACGTCGCCAATGAAACCAGCAGCGGCTGCAGAACCGTACGTTTGCAGTTAAAAACCGTACCTGAGATAATATAGGTGTATTAAATTCTGTCATTGATTGCCGCTGTAAGATGTAGATAGGCCTGGCTGTTGTGAATCCTGTAACGATCCTTCATTTCCTATGAAGGGTGCTAAAATCTATGTGAGTCTTTCGCGTTGGTGAAAATAAAATAGTTTTATTTGCACCAAAACGAACAACCCACACAGCCGTACACAAAGAGAAAACCTGAGCAACCATTGAAGGCGATGGACCCACAGGTAGATGACGTAATAATGTTGTACTCCCTGAAGATAGTGCTATAACGCCGAAACCTGTGGGAGTAGTACATATAGATTTTGGATGTATGGTGAATATGCATTTAGTTGGTAAGACACAGTGATATGATGACTGATAGATGGGAGTGTACTATTAAAGTAAAATTTAGATAATTTTATGTGTGAAAACGGGAAGTGGACTAAACTTCATGTACGTAAGCGTATGATGATGGTTGTATCAAGGCTGTGATGCAGCCTGGGTTGATCAATAACAAGAGTAACTTAAACTCCATAGCTATTACCTGCACAAAGACAGATGGCTGGAAATGATAGGTTATATAGATAAAAATGCATCAACACATGAGAAAACACGATACGTTTTTCCCGCTGAACACATTACTTGATCATATGTGTTAAAAATACCTACATGAAATACATTCACGTACGCGAAATACTTGTCAGTTTTAGCACACGTCTTCTACACATTTTCTAATAAGTCGACTGCTTCGAGAGCTGTCGTGCCTTTACATCTCACGTTTATAAAAACACGTAACTCACTGACAGTGGACGCACGTCCTGCCTCATAGTGTGGTAGATATGTTTGAACGTTTGGGAGGAAGAACTAGCTTCCATCTTCAGGGCAGACCAAAAATTTTCTTACACACGAGAGTGGCCTTAATCCTGTAAAACTTTACACTACTTGTGATATTTGCTGACGTCAGAATTTCACAATTATTCCGCCTTGGCATAAAATATACTCGTTTGTGATCAGATACCAAGTCTGGGGTAAATAATGGTAAATTCCTTTGTTTGCTTCTGGGATTTGCGAATAGAGCTTTAGCTGTTGTGCTGCAGAGCAGTAAAATAAAAGAGGTTGCTGCATAATTCTCGTGCTAACCACAGTCTATGTGAAATGCGCTGTGCAGCATATCTCCTGCATAAAGGGAAATATAGAGTGTGCGTGGAATTGGAAATGTCTGGAATTACATCTGTGACGTCACACGCGATAAACTAATGCTGAAATAAACGGAAAAGTCTGCGGAGGAACCAGACGTCATGATTTACTTGCATTAATCCTTTAATGTTGGAATTTTATAAAAGATAACCTTTTGTGTGCATGTTTTAGTAGCATTAGTTCATATTGCTGAACTATCTCATATAGCTCTAACTGTTGATAGATGGCGGGAAAAGTTCTGTGTGTGATGTCAAACACAAATGCAGCCAGACCAGAAGGATGAGTACTTCTAAACGAGGTATCTCTTGTGTAACATGGAAAGGTTTAATCTGTTTTGTAGCACATATTTGTCGCGACATTACTCACTTTTAATTGCTTGCGGTTATAGTGCAAAATGTATTCCGAACAGCGAAGATAAAAAGTATTTGGACATCACGTTGAACTTACTGCATGGCGGGCATGTAAGGACTTCCTGTAAACATATTATTTGCTTACATTATCAAGGAATCTCTTTGTTATGTGGAAAGCTAAAGTTTGTAATGGTGATCACGAAAACCGTTCAGTCTCTATCATACAGCATTCCAGAACAACTCCTGTCATCTTCATTTTTCTGATTCGCGTCCAAGCGCTTTACCTTCTCCCTGAAACGTTTTTTAAAATCGCTCTGTATCAGTCTGTACACATATAATAATTTGGGAGCCTGTCAACTCATCCTCTCAAAATTTCTTATTCAGAAATTTCGCGAATATTATCTCGCCATTTTATTTTCGTTTAAAATCGGACAACCATAACGAACACTGGACATCAAGACTTGTGCACGATTCTGCGAACACGTCCTATACACTAAATATGCGTAACATTCGTATGACACGAGAAAGAGGAAGAAGGGCTGGTTGTCATTGCACTGCGTTGGACAGAGTTGTGTCTTATCATTTATACAGGACGAGTTTTCAAGTTTTACTTTTCAAGTTCGACCCTTCACTGGCTTTACGCATGCTGTCTCCTTTCCCTAGCTGCTGTAGTATATTGAGGCCCAATTAATTGTAAACTTGCTGGTAGAATACGGAGAGAGCTTATGATACGTGTGCTGTAAGGAGTGAAGTGATGCTCTTCAAATACCCTCACCAACAAAAAAACGTTAAACACCAACGAATGCACAAAGAGTTTTTTTTCATCAATTGTAACACAGTCCTACATGTTTTGACCCTGCTGGGTCATCTTCAGGGAGAAACCTTCCGTTGTCGTTACACTAGGTTGCACTATACAGTTAAGCGAGAATGTGCTGTTGACTGTGCACTGCGCCGTGTGTACTTGCACTGTGTACTTGCAGTACAAGCCGAGACTACAAAGAATTCACGCCTCCATAAACGGCGCAGTGCACACAGTCAACAGCACATTCTCGCTTAACTGTATAGTGCAACCTAGTGTAACGACAACGGAAGGTTTCTCCCTGAAGATGACCCAGCAGGGTCGAAACATGTAGGAGTGTGTTATAATTGACGAAAAAACTCTTTGTGCATTCGTTGGTGTTTAAAGTTTTTTTGTATAATGTAGTGCACGGACATGGAACACACCCTCAGCAACATTTGTCTTGAAATAAGGATTCTTATGGCACTAAGAAGAGAGCATCAAACGTTAACATTCACAGTCAAAAATGTGGAGGCAGTCACAGAATAGTAGACAAGAAATCTTACGCTGTGCGTGTGTTTCCCTGTTTGTCTTATTATCCTCATTCGTAAATTTATACTTTGCATGTTTTCTGTGCTCTTGTTACATTCCATCACAAAATTAGAGCCGTTACCAGGTTTGGAGATTTTCTGTTCTTACGATGTTATTATGAATGTCTTCTGAAAAGTGGTGTACTGTAATTTGTGAGATGTGTACCAACGTTACGGACGCAATATTGTGCCACCTTTCTTCCACACTACACTGAATCCTTCATTGCGTTTTTTGTTGTTTCAGGTAAGCATCGTCTTCATACGTATAATACTTGGGGATAGCCAAGGAAAATAAGTATTTGGAAGGAGAAGTTCAAGGTATGTGACAGTAGATTTTACAAGAAACCCTGATGGTGGAATACTTATGTTATTAGAAGTTTCTCATAAGAAAACACACTGCATTCCTGCTTATGGTGCAGTGAGATATTGCTATGTTCCTGATAGAATTATCAGGCACTTAACGGGCTATTACCGCCTGTCCGCCTGCCCCATATCTGAATTAGAATGGCTACATAAATGTAGACACTAAGTAGATGCGATTTGTACGTTACTTATGCGGTGCATATTCTTACAATTAATATAGAGGATCAGCCAAGGAATGCCTTACTAAAATACAATTCATAACAGCTATTAAACTCCTACATGTTTCGGCACCCGGACGCCATAATCAGGGAGTTATTTAGAACAGAGGAGTACAAGCCAAATATGTCGACCTAGGTACTGCACTACCTGCATGGGAATGTTTACAGTGATAAGGCTCTAAATACGTAAAAAGCTGACGCAGCGACAGAGTACACTACACTGCCCGACACGACGCACAACACTGTGGCTACGTGTGACGAGATCCCTTCGGATCACATAAGAACGATACAGATATTTGTATGCATACTCCTACAGACCAAAACAACTATGGACTTACACTTGGAACTGCTCGCTGTCACATAACTCTAATATCGTAATACTGTAATTTGTATGCCTATGAGGTTTTTATGTATTTCAGAATTTTAACATTTTCAGCATTCCAATACGGGCAGTGCAGTACCTAGATTAACGTGTTTGGTTTATATTGTTTTGTTCTAAATAATTCCAGTGCTGCAAGATGTGGGAGTCTAATACTTGTTATGAACTGTATATTACTAAGTGCATTTTTTTTGGCTGATGTATTAATTTACAAAACAGATGTGTATGTAACTACGGAGCAAGTTACGCAATCGGTAACGCTTGTCTTGTAACTGGGAAGTAACTGTTTCAAATGCTGGCCAGTATAACGGCTACTCCGACGGAGTGTGTTCGTGGTTTTGCATAGACAAACGCTCTATAAACTAACGCTACTTATGCCACGGCCACTTCCTTCCCAATTTATACTTCTCTAATGATCCCATCATTGACGCTGTAACACTGAAGAACTAATGGCTTTGTTAAACAAACAGCAGATAGATCTTGCAACTTGTTATTAGTGCTGCTGCTACGGATGGCCGCAACTGCGCAACTGTGAGCAGTCTTGTCTTTGGCCTCTTCTGGACAGTGAGTTACAGATTGTGACTAGGAGGTTTATGGTTTAGAAATGTCTTTTTTAAGACCTGTAATTATTTCATAATTTTTGACATTCTACAAATACTCATAAGCTTTCCTATGCTTGTGTAACGTCTATAGGAATCCCGTCGTCCATGCTATGAATACAAGAAGTGTAGTACAACTACAAAAGCTGTATGAAATTGATATTGGCAAATTTAACAAAATTGTCAAGCCTTGCTACTTTTAACTTAGATCCGACAATTTTCACTGTCGATTTACATAAAGAGTATAGACACGTCCTTTTGCACGTATTTTTCAACCGGCCTTTACTTTTTCGCCTCGGAATTACAGAACATCGCTTCCCTTTCTCACATTTTATCTTACAGGCAGTCTGAAAACCACGGATATCAGCTTGTTATTCATAATTCTTTCAACCGAATGTGCCTGTCATATGCGCGCTGTATACTCTGACATTTTTGTTTGCCTTCGTCTGAGATAATTTTGAGTTAAAGGGTAACGTTTCATCCTAGGAAAAATATCACAGTACAAAAATCTATAAACTCGGCAGTGCACAGGATAAATCACTTTACGTGCTTGTATGTATAATTTTGTTATTTGCTCAAACAGCTATCGTATGAATGCCTCAGTCTAGTTTCTGACCAATGATACAATTGTTTTTGGTTTTTACTGTGGCTACAGAGACATTTTGAAAAAATTTGCGGTATTTTTATCCATTACTTTATGTATGCTTTAAAAAGTAAGATGGTGCAAAATCCGCCCGGTGAAAAAATTTAATTTATCAGGTGGCGGCTGCATGCAAGGATGCCTGTCCCGTTTTTACGTTGCCTTTCGTCTTAGATCGCCTGACTTGGCGATGATCTGGAAAAGCGGTGAAACTGTTTTTCACAAATTTCTGCGCCAGGAGAATTTGTTTGGTTTTGTTACAGATGTTGACAGTAAGTTCTACAATTATACATATTGTTTGGTGTAGGTGTGAAGCTTGGAATCTTAGGCAAAGCGAAGAAGAGTCTGACAACAAGATGCTAAGAGGAACTTTTGGATATTAGAGGGAGAAAGTAACGTGAAAGTGGAGAAAGTTACGTAACAAGGAACTTCATTATTAGTGTTCCTCTCCAGTTACTATTAGGATGGTCAAATCAAGATCTGCTGGGCGGGGCATATAGCACGTTTTGGTGCGACATATGATGGGAAGATCTACACTTAGGCATAGAAAGAAGGATGATATTAAAACGAATTTTAATGGAATAGTATGGTAAAGAACAGAGTGGGTTAATGTTACTCAAGATAAAGCCCAGTGTCTTGCTGGTGTGAACTGAATAATGAACTTCTGTGTTCAGTAAGAAGCGAAGGTTCTCTGGAGTGTGTGACGGACTGGCAGCTGCTGTAGGAGGGAGGGGGAAGTGTTGCATGGCGCGTTCTGGTTAGATTCTTGATAATTATCATAATATAATTCGAAATAATTTCTTTGAGTAATGTTGAAGTTGATCCAAGTGACTGCGCGGTTTAAGGTGTGGATCTGAGGCCACTCGCTTGCTGGGATTGCGGGTTCGAATCCCGGAGGGGTGTGGATATCTGTCTGTTGTGAGTGTTGTGTTTTGTCAGGTAGAGGTCATTGCGACCGGCCGATCACTCGTCCAGAGGAGTCCTACCGCATGTGGTGTGCCTGATTGTGATCGTGAAGCCTCTATAATGGGGAGGCCCTGACCCATTTTGAGCCATGAAAAGAAATGTTGAATGTTTTCATTCACTACAGCATACGTCAGTCATGTATCAACTTTTATAAAAACCCATGTATGTATGTATATATGTAATGTATGTATGTATGTATGTATGTATGTACGTACGTACGTATGTATGTATGTATGTATGTATGTATGTATGTATGTATATATGCATGTATGTATGCATTATTTACTTTATGTATGTATTATCGATGTATGTATGTAACAGATGTATGTATATATGTATGTGTGTATGTATAATATTTACATGTTTTAATGAAAGATGTGCCTGAGTTATGTGCTAATGAATTCTTATATTTCATTGGTAAATCAGACTGCATGTAGTGGAGAGCGTTGCGTCATTGCGAATGTCAGTAATGTGTTACGAATTGGAGCAGAAGCTGACAAAAGTGGGAAGTATGTTTGAATCAATGTTACAGTCCCACGTGTGGAAAACAAGTTTATTCCAGGCAGCAAGCCTTTCATTTCTCCGGCCTTCACTTGGTGTGGCGCTCAGTTAAGCCTACGGACCAGTTTTGCTCCACGAGCACAGGTGTTTCCTTCACTGGTGTTACAGGCATAAGGCAAATTCGCTTTATACTGAGAGAGCGAGTCTCAGCGATGGTGCCGGGAACTGAAATGGATAAGTCAGGTACCCACCCCCTGTGACAGCCTTCAAGGAACATCCCTGTGGGCCGGGCATGATTGAGATGTGGGTCCGTCCAAAACTCTTGGGGCCCATGGCCGTAAAAATATGAAGTTTATAGAGTGTTCCAATGCCCTGGCTCTGAGCGCCGAGATTGAGCTTATGGAAGTTGTCCGAAGTAATCTAGAGCCCGGGCTTGTGTTATTAACCAGCCAGGAACACGGCCTGGTCTACTGCCGTGCTCACTCAGGAACGCCCTCCAAACTATTTACACCTGTGACGTAGAAGTGGATGTAGAATATCCCAACTTGAACAGTGTTCAGGCAGCATCAGCGTAATGGGATGTAATTTTACGAATATTTTTTGCTGGATGGCCACACAGCCTGTGTTAGTAAAACTAGAAATTTTAATACTGCTAATACCAAAGCCAGCCATCGGATTCGAGCCTGAGCCAGTTCAATCCAGCTAATATGTTGAGGGACTAATATACAAGAAAATTTTAAAATAAGTTGCCACTCTGATGTCGGGCACCATAAGCTGACTTTCGTTCATACATGACACATGGACCGTGCCATGGCTCAGGCGGTTAGCCGTCGGCCTCCCACCGCGGAGGCCCGGGTTCGATGCCGGGGCAGTCCATGTGGGATTTGTGGTGGACAAAGTGGCACTGGGACAGGTTTTTCCCCGAGTACTTCGGTTTTCCCCTGTCAGTTTCATTCCACCGGTTCTCCATTACTAGGAAAGGGACAAAAAATAATCATCTTCATCATAGGGTTGCACAAGAAGCCTTAAGGCTGCAGTGCGTCCGTAGCATCTGCTGCGGGGCCCTTCTGCACTTACATGACACATGGTAGCAGGTGATACGTGTGTATTTACCTCTGACATTCAAGCATCCATCCCACCTTTGCACCAAGCTTAGTATGATGGCGTAGAAACAGTCGTTGTCACTTTCCTGTAGCCAGGAGATTACACCTTGCTTCACGTTGAGTTCTTTCACAAATTGCTTGTCAGTCGGGTACGTGTGAGTGAAGTCACACGGCTGTTGAGGATGGTACGTGACTATTAATTAGGAAGGTCCCATTTAGAATATAATGCATTAAGTCCTTACTGTAGTTCTCCGCCCCACATTTATAAATATACAATAAGAGTTACGTTGTTTTCAGGTTTTTAGCATACTAATTAATTCCTTGGCATAGAGTGCTTCTTGAAGAGCTAATTGTCGCGCATCTACTTACGATATTTCGAAAACATGAATGTTCATTGTAGTGTTCACAACGGCACGTCATTAGTCCTTATCCTAAATCAAAAGAATCCAGTTCACACCGTCCCACTCTGTCTCTTTCAGGACAATTTTAATATTATTTTCATACAGAACCCCAGTTCTCCAAATAACCTCTTCCACTCAGGTTTTCTAATCAAAATCAAGGAGTGTGTTTCCTCTGAATTATCTCGTGACACAAACTGAAATGCATTGAAATTCTCCTTACGAGACGACGCATGCGCGTTAAGGGGAGGTGTGAAGCGTGATTCCTAATAGATGTAGCCGGAGTTGTGTTCGAATGCACTGATGAAGTAAAGCTGAAAATTTGATGTCGTCAAGATAATTTTCCACGCAAATCACGTTTATGAAGCAACAGAGCACATGATTCTATCTTTCCAGACCCAGAAATCAGCGTAGGCCTATTTATATTCCGGTCAGCAGCCGGTGAAAACATTTGCCGTCATTGTAACATACAGATTTTTGACAGTGGTTTTGCATGAGTAACTTCAGTAACATTCACATGGAGTTTTCCCATTGTCACAAATACACGAAATGAACATTTCGTTTCCGAATCAGATGTTTCCGAAACGTAGGGTTTATTTTGAATGTTTTTGAAAAGGGAAAAAGTCCGTTGAATGTTGTTGATGTTACGTGCCTTTATGCTAACACTAGTTGGCCGTTATATGACTTACACATTATGAATTAACTTGATATGATTTGTAGACTTTACTATGAAATATTCAACCAGCCCGACTCACATGTGACGTTATAGTCACAGATGATGAATATTTTATAAACAGTGTTATTACGGCACTAATTATGAGGCGGAGTCATTGATCAATCATTATTCCTGGCCTCACCTACAGTCATGATCACACCGGAAGGCACTAACAGATTTTCACATTTCATAAACAGGTTTTATAAAACGTGTATGCGTAGACTCGAGGCTGTGTTTTCAACAGATCGGAAGCGACCATCGGCGTACACCGACTGACCGCAATATAAGACCCTAAGGAAATGGTCATGTAGAAGTCAACTGTAATACTTGTATTATTCACAAGAGTGGCTGAATGATTGGTGACTTTTGGCTAGTTTGAAACTCTAGACTGGTGCCTAAGTATGTACTCGCCGAGAAGGTTCTCAACAAGAAAGTACGCATCACAGGCATACAAAAATTTTAATTTATTTTAATATTTGTATGGTGCATACCGCTGCATTTTTAATGCATTTCAACAGACTAAAAAATTACAGAGATGTTACCGTAATCAATATATGTCATGTAATCTTTGCTACTAACGTGTCTATGGTTACATGTTTGGGTTAGTGTTATACATCTTGAAGCCTATTCCAGAGACTTCAGTGAAACATTTTTTGACGAATTTTATTGGCCAATGGTAATCCTTGCCAGCATACATTTTGGCCCTCGCAGGCCAGGAACCTCCTATAATTGGGTCGTTGTTAGAAACCGATCGTGTACCTGTAACCTATGGTGTTAAAGCGGATGTGTCGGTAAGAGTGGCATCCATTGTCAATCGATTACAGATTCTTCGCATCTCTCTGTCCCTCTTCCTGCCGCTGAACTCATATTGTAGGCCCACGTTGTGTGGCCGTATCGTGGTCCTCTCATATAGCTATTCTATGCAGGTCGCATGGCAGCCATCGGATCATCTAACGTCCCCCGGTTGCTAGGTGACAGCTACTTTATTCTTATGAAAAGTGTTATCAGCTTTAGTAAAACACATTCCAGCGCCTTGCTGTAGCGTGGGGGGGGGGGGGGTTAAGGTAAGGTCACACTGGATAATCTGAGACGGAACGGATGGACACACTGCGTGGGGAGGAATTGTTTTTCACATTATTAATTACGTGGTGTCGTCCACTGACCCTTGCTGCACCCCAACGGTTTTCGGTAATTCAGTTTTTTGGGTTGTCGGCGTGGGTACTCGCATTTTCGCTTCCAGCCAACGTGTACGGATGATCGATTTTTACAGTACCTCTCCAAATGAGGTTTTTTTCCTTGATGAATTGGGCCCGAACGTAAGCAGCAGTGTCTTGAAGTTTTGTAAGCCGTTTTTAAATGATCCGTAACTGTGCATTGAGAAATGAGGTATGGCATTAAAGCCAACAAATGCACATAAGTGTATGAAAGTGTATTATACACATTGTGTACCTGCTACGTGTTCCGGCCACACATGTGGCCATCTTCAGTGAGGTGCATTGCAAAGAATACATACCTCGACATATTACAGAAGTTAATGGAACCAATGTACAGATACAAAATATTAAGTTTTAAAAACATACGGTTTAAAATATACGTTAAAAATTAAAATACAGGTAAAATATTTGTGAAATAGATTTTCTTTCTATTTTGATCTTTGATGTATATTTTAAACCGTATGTTTTTTAAAATGTAATATTTGCTATCTGTGCCTTGGTTCCATTAACTTCTGTAACATTTCGATGTATGTATTCTTTGTAATGCACTTCCCTGAAGACGGCTGCATTAGTGGCCGAAACATGTAGCAGGTATACAGTGTGTATAATACACTTTCACGCACTTATGTGCATTTGTTGATTTTAATGTAATGTCTTTTTTAAGCCTTTTGAAATTACCCCCCCCCCCAAAAGCAAGATATGTATAATGGAGTATTCTGGCGCATTCGTGTAATGTTTATACCTCCCCGACTATCCTAACAAACTTCACTCGATGAGAGAACTTCTTTGGCTATTGAATGTCGCCGGCCTCAACAGTAATTCCTAATAAAGTCTTCATGTGAAACTTCTGATATTTTTGCCCGATTTTAACTAAATTTGGAATTTCTCGTGCAGATTCTCATTGAAGTCTCCAATATCGAATTTCACGGAAATAGTTCCCGTCTGAGTCGTGCTGATTCCTGCTGAGGGACTAACGGCCATGACTCATCTACTAGGCGCCTTTTGCGATTATATGAACGCGCCTAAAAAGTTGCCTGCTGTAATAAGCCTGGGTAAAAAATCAAATTAGCCACGGTTTATTATTGTCTTGTAGCTACTATGCATCCAGAATCTCTGTTCTTTCGTATCCTTTGTTCTTTCTCGGTTAACAAAGTTACCATAACTCTTGCTTTTTCCTTGCTGCTCACATTCGTCACCAATGAACAAACTGCGATCAACTGAAATGGTTCAATATGTGTGCGGTAGATCCAATGCGGTGTGCCTCTTTAACAAACATAGCCATCAGCCAGTACGTGGGCAGTAAATCGAGTGCGGTGTGCCTGCTCAACAAACATATCCGCGCTCCTGCTGTAGGCCTGGGTACGTATGCTCGGTCCGATACAGGTCAGTGTACCCCCGTCTTTAGTCGACGGCCTCACCACGGAGCCAGGGGCTCCATTACAGTCCAGCCCATGTGAGATCTGTAGTGGGCAAAGTGACACTGGAACAAGGTTTTGTACGAGTACTTCGGTTTCCCCGTATCAGTAAGATTTTATCAGTGCTGCATAGTCATCACCGTATCGCAGACGGTATATAATCTTAGTGTGGCGCGCGGTGGCGCAGTTTGTTGAGGCACTGCGCTACATGACGGAAGGTCGCGGGTTCGTTTCCCGATGGTATCACTGAAATTTTCCGTTGACATATTCCTCCCGGCTGCACTATGGCCGTGGGGTCGACTCAGCCTCTAACAGAAATGAGTAACCGCAATATTTCCTGTGGGGTAAAGGCGGCCGGTGCGCAGTATGACAACCTTACCACATTCATGTGCCGATTGTCTTGAAATCTGGGAATCTCAAACTGCTGGAGTCCTAAGGACCTGTCCAGGCCTGTAAAGGCGGCCGGTGCGTAGGGTTGACAACCTTACCACCTTCATGTGCCGATTGTCTAGAAATCTGGGAGCCTCAACCTCCTGGAACCCTAAGGGCCTGTCCAGGCCTGCAATGGGATTGCTTTACCTTTAAAAGAAGTATACAGGCCTTGTCGGAAATTATCAAACTACCCTTGCAGACGGTGAATTAACAGGAAGGCAAATTTTTAAATTATTTTTTAACAGCCGGAATAGCGTTTTCAGTATAATGATTATGTTACAGAATGTATGATTCGGGTGTGAAGCAAGATCAAAGCAAGAGTTTTATTTATTCTTCAAAAGGTCAAACGCGTCTGTGGGGCCTACCTAGCATCCTGTCCAATGGATACCGGTGGCATGAAGCTAATCACGCACCTCCATTTTCTGCCATGGCGCAGGGGGCCAAAAGGCGTCGAAAATTGGACGAAAGTCAAAACTTAAATCGTAGCATATGAGTATTATATGTATTCCATTTTAATGACAAATGTCCAGCCTTTCATGATGTGCTTGTTGTAAAATATACAGGCAGGCCTGTGCTTCCCAGCGATTGCAAGAAATTGGGGTTCATTCGAGCACTTCCTTGCGGGGGAATGTGGCGTCCTTTTGTAGTGTTTTTTGTGCTTTCCTTCTGACAACATAGTGTGTGCTACAAAGCTGCTTCCTGTCTCAAATAATATGCTGTAGCAAGTACTTTTCATCTTGATACTGAATTCTTTATACATGTCAAGGATTCACGCCCTTATCTGAATTTCTGTAAGAGTGTGAAATATGAAGGAATGTTCAAAACAACACTCTTGTACGTGCCTTGCAATATTACTTCCACAAACTTATGTTTGTTTTGATCCTTACGGCAGTAGGTAGTGTGATATGTGGACAAGGTAATATAAAACAAGTTAGGTGCTCATTCTTGCCCCTTCCAGTTTTATAGCAGTTTAATCATGAAGTGTGATACAATCACGTTTGACTACATTTCACGCAAAGATGTAACTGCATATTCTGAACCACGCGTGGTTGAGGATGAGCGGAGCTCTACCGTCACTCCTACTACATGCCCTCATGTATTGTTTAGGAGCAGCTTTCCCTTTTAATGTTCATCAATGGGCAGACGTTTATTTTAAATGTTGCGTTAATGCCGTGCTAATATCAAAATCTATTAAACGAATCAGTGAAGAAGACGACTGACTCGCTCTGCAGACTCAAATGAGCTTTGGCCCTTCTTGTCGACGTACTGCTGCAGTATTTCCTTACCTTCAACACTAGATAGAGGTTACTGGTCGGCGTCTCAAGGCAGAACCCTAAACCGGATAACCTAAGAATGAGGGAATCAATAAATGTTAGCATAGTTATCAACTTTATACATAACAAAAATGTCTTTTGATGATTGAGGCTAATATGCCGGTGATAGTAAAGATTACTGTCTTGTGGGTTGTGACACCGATGGCTCTAGTGGTTTAGGACCGACGCTTCGAAGTAATTTACTACCTCCATCTTCAGAGTATTGTTCTTTCCTGTAAGCTTATGGAAGCTTAGTCGAAATGTGGGCACTTATTTTACGAGATGGCGTCATATCCCAGAAGACAAAGCTACTTATATGTGACTTACTTTTAAATGAAGGAACGAACAATATTTTTCTTTTTATTTTTGTTACCTGTCAACCAGAGCCGTATACCGAACGTCAATCCAGCAGGTCCGTTACGTATAGCTCTGAATTTATCAGCAGAAGTTAAAAAAAATGAAATTGCTGTAAAATTGAAGTCGAAGTCTCTAGGGCCCTACAGTTCTTGTTCCTAGGTTCGCCAGTGTGTGCGCGCGCAACCTGCACAGCGATCTGTACGTACTCGAAGTGGCAGTGAAGTGGGTTGCAGGATTATTAACAGCCCGGACTGGCCCCACTGCAGTGATTACACCAAAAAGGCCTGCTACAGGGTGTTCCGTAACTGGTCACAGTGGTGAATGTTAATACTGTAGTCTTAGGAGATGTGACGCTGTGCAGTATGATACGTAATTACTCACGTTTCGAATGAAAAGATTGCCTCGCTCTTCAAAGTAGTGGAATTGAGCCCCGCGGGAGGAAGCTTACATAAGATGGCGCAGAGAGGGTTGGGATGTTGCAGGATACGCGATCGAGCTAATGGGAAGCAGTGGCGCTGAAGACGGTTGCTTAAGGGAAGATAAGAAGAGGCCTACGCGGTCAGGAGACGGTGCGACTTTGCCATGACTCACGTGATTATTTGCTGGCTTCTCACCAAGAAGGAGAATGTTCGCTGCCAGGGAATTGTGGTGTACAGAGTGGCACTACGAAAGGTTCTCTCAAACACATCGGCTTTCCCCTGTCAGTTGTCACCCCACAAATGCTCCATTTTCTTCCATCGATCATCCCAGACTCTGACAATGGACACATTAAAAGCCGCAGGTCCGAAAGGACATAATATTACGTCATCAGAAAATAAAATGGAGCAGCAAAATACGCCTACCTGAACAGTTCTGGTGCGTTCATTTTCTTGCTGCATCTGGATCTTCATCTCGTTAACCTTTTAAAGCCTAGAGGTAACTTTACATACCACCAGGTTTTAACATTAGAAAATTCTACGTGGTGCTCACATTGCGTTTATGTGTTTTGTACGGATCTCAGAACGAACAGAAACCTTTGCCTTATAAGACATTAACAGACTGGTTTTTATAACCGAAGTGAAGAGTGTTTACTGCGCGGTACGCACTGAGTCCTTATATAAAACAGATACGCTTCGTCTTTAAAGGGTTAATCGTAACTTTTGATGATTTTTGGCAAAACACCGAGATTTTAATGTTCTAGTTCAAGTTTTACACACCACGCACTGTAAATTTCTTTCGTGTCGCAGCAAATGTTTTACAGACGGTCACGCTTAATTACATTGCTGGCGAAGCAGCGTCATTTCAGGGCTGTTTGACCCTGAGGATAGAAGGCGCAAGGATCATTAGAACTGTCGGTAACTCGTGATGGGTTTTACTCTGCAGTATCCCAGAAGACTTCAGTCTTCAGCGTTGCTGTAAGAATATCAAAACTCGCATTTTACTGGTATTCCTAGACCTCCGAAAAACTCAACGCTAAGGGTGAAGGATGAAGCTTCGTGATCGTATTAAAATAGAACACTATGTTTATCCCTTAATCCGGGAAAACGTCCACACGCTTCGGCCCTTTCTTATCCCAGAAGCATTTCAATCTAATATATGTGGCTGCAACTGTGTGCGTAAGTTTATTATCTCTCGAATTTTGCGCATCATTCTTTGAATTCAACCAAACAGAAAACGGATTTCCTGCTATCGATTTTTTGTTCTATCTGCTTGAACAATTCTCAAGTATTTTAACAATGTCTTCGTAAATTTCTGTGCCTTAAAATGAATGTAGTGCCGCTCCATCTAGATTCGTCTCTTAGTCGACTGCAACTGTTAATCGAATTTTGTTTGGAAAAACTTAAGATACTTTAAGTTTTCAGAACTTTAAGTTTTCAGAATAGCACTGGTGATTATTATGCAAAATGTGACATGGTCCTGATACAAGGAATAGAGAGAGAGATTAATGAAAAAATAAGTTTGGCAATTTTTCTGTTCAACCTAGACAATTTTGGAAGCCGGTCGTTTCGGATTATTTACCCACATGTTTTAATTTTAATGGTGTTTGTGGGGCGAATTATGTTGTAAATAGTGTTTTAGATATACACAAACCTTCACTACAAATTCATTGCACACTATTTATTATTCACTGCTGCTACATGTTTCGGTCACAGGATATGGCCGTCTTCAGGGAGCTACAAACTTCACAGACGCATACAGGATATACTGCAAGTAGTCATATGTAAATGTTAAAAATATTCATAGTAGTGTCTATCTATATAAAATGTCAATATTGTGATGTCAGTCTATAATATGATATGAGGTTAAAACTATTGCAATTATAATAAAAATGAGATGTTAAAATTGTATAATGCACTACTTTTATATCGAAACACCTGTGGTGGTGACGTAATATTAGATCTAGTGTGGGTCTAGAGATCCAAAGGCGAGGCACTCCGTATGTACGCAGTATTCATTCATAGCGATTTTTCTCGTCTTCGCGCAGAATCGGCAAAGGCTGCATTCTTACAAATTCTGGCTTACTCACTCTTTATGTTCATATTGCCTACCCGTTCGGCTTACAGGTTAAAGTAGTCATCAAATTAACCAGTAACAAATGTGAAGGTGTCGAGATTGTTGTCCCTGTAATACGCAACACGTATACCTAATATGCTAATATGCGATTCAGATTCAGAAAAGTGAATTATTTAACGATGAGGTCCTAAAGAAATTGAAAAGTTATAGGAAAGTGACTGACGTTTATCTCCAATACCGTTGCTGTGATTTGCTGGTTAATTTCGTAGACACGCTTCACCTTGTTATCCACTCCAAGCGGGAAACTACTAACCCAAATTCTGCAGGCAGGAAATTACCGCTTTCGCAACATTAGAAGAAGGGCGTCGTCAGTGGCTAAGACGATACGACATCAAATTTTCGGTGGATTTGTTAATAAAGGTTTGTTAAAGTTGTGGTTGGTGGATATTGTAACCCAATCTGAGATACTGTCCTTCGATTTGTTTGGAGAATCTGAGTAAAACTACGGAAACTGCAATTAGAATAGCGGGCTGCTAAGCCAAGATACAAACCCGGGGCTCACCGAATATGCGGCGGGAGTGTTAAAGCAAGCCGCGGAGGCCACGCTAAGCTCCCCGGCTCGTTCGTCTGATGTCGACGTGCAGAATTCCTTAGCCTTTACTTCTACGCGCTTTGGGCACTTTCGTGGCGTACTACGTAGGCAAGGCGTAAATTTTTATCTTGTTTGTGTATTAATTTCAGCTCCCGTTTCATTTGCACGTCTCTTAGCCTCAGTATTCGACGGAGATTGGCGTGGTACTGAATACAGGACACGCTATACATGAACTGTCGCCCGAAAGATTCCTCTGTGGGGAAGCGCAAAATTCTGAATCGATTGAGCTACGCACTGTCTCGAGTTGGACTAACGTACTCCAAGATCCGAAAATCCACCAGGAGTAATCCCCACAGCTAAGGCACACAACGCGCGGGCAGCCTTCAGCAATTTTCCTGAGTCAACACGCGTTATATATCATGTTAGTGTCATCCTCCCCACACAAAGGTTTTCTTACCAGATGGTACAATTCCGTGAAATTTCCCAGTGGTAATTAACCACAGCCGAAGCCGTCGTCGTTGGTGTTTTAATGTCGAATTTTGCCTAAATTTTTAATGTAAGATGTCAGCGTAGAATCCTTTATTCTGTGAATCTATTTTTGCGTTGTTTGAGGAAGACCTGCCTCAGTTTGTAATGACTGTAAATATGCAGTGTAGTTTACAGATTTGAAAAATATGTGAACTTTGTCTGGAATGAACGTAAAAAATGTAGCCAATTTTCCTTCCTTGTTGGTGAAATTTTTAGTAACAAAATCCATGTAAGAATTATAATAAATGTCGGATCGTAAGTAAGACATGAAAGAATACAGTGTATAGTGTTGGCTCACTTTCTTATTTTACTGAAATGCACTGGAAATACGTGTAATAAAGTCGCTTGGTTTAGGTGCTTGTAACATCCATAGCAGTTCACTGAATCATCTGCCCACGAATCATTGACGATGTTGTGAGTCACATGGTATGAAGAGTCCGAGAAAGAAATTCCGAGGAGAATACTTGGACCTGAGATACGTAGATAAATGTTTCAGGGAAGGCGGGTAAAGGAATGCGTATGGCTCTTTTGTGCATCCTGTTTTGTAGTGTTAACTTCAGAACGTATGACATGACAATTTGTGGAATGAGTTTTTGTTATTTTGAGTAGACGTTAGCAAATACGTAATTTCCGTTTGCGTGTTACTTGTACCGACCATCTCTTTCTTTGGACATTGATATTTAGAAGCAATATAAGGAAGGAAAGTTCCGTTCTGCAGGAATCATGCGATGGGTTAAGTACGACAGCTACATTACCGACCGAACATTTATGTGATTTCGACAGAAATGACATCACGTACCTGTTTGTTGCTCGTGTAATAAACATGATAATTCTGAAGCCATGACGTCAGTTTCTGGATTACGGGAGGAACACTGTGTGTGTTTCTTAGCACAGTTCCGTGCTGGGTTTCCGTTTGTGGAGGACGTTAAATTTTAGTTTATATGGCGAGGATGCACTGCCTCCTGTGCGGTAGGCGTTGCTTGCAAGAAGGAGGTTGGCCGCATGGAAAGTTTTGCGGGGCTGTTGCCTTCAGTTGTTGGAACACTTTTATATTTTGCCCGTGGCAGCGCTGCAGTAGTTGTTGACTACCAATATCAATCATTATTTAATTTCCGTGACGGAATGGAAGACCGTCGACTGATATGGAGTACAGGAAGTTAACAGAGGAGAGTAATAAGTCATTATATTGACAGATATTATTGTGTAGTTTGAAGTAGTAAATGTGAAAAGGGTGCTGAAAATGAGTTCAGTCCACTTTGGTATTTGACGGCCATTATCTGCGAAGTGACGTATTGAATGAGGAATGTTAACTTGAGGCAAGGATTCAGCGTGTTAAACTGTCTTAACTTGTGCCTCTTACATTTTACAATCCAGTGATTTCATGACGAAGAGAAATGTAGTGTTGAAGGAAGGGAGGAAATGGAATAAAGAAAACCAAAGAAAATATAAAATGAGTTTAGGAAAAAGACTACAGAATGAAAGGAGAGGACAAATGAACTGCCACACCACCCCTTGCTATAGGCTAACTCTACTTCAAATAATATGATTCTCGGTTAGCTTGGGGAAGCAACAGGGTGAGGACAACGCATCTAGTTCCATGCGAGAAACAGTTAAACAAATGATGACAATATTTATTCGGAACTGAATTACGTAACAAACACAGAGTTCAGATCAATAAATAAAAGAAAGTAGCATGTCGCTGGCAGGACTCAATATAGGTATATATATATATATATATATATATAAAGCAGTCTGTCTGACCTAACAGCGATACAAGGATTCTGTCTCCAAGCCCGTCGTACCAGACGGAATTTCGAATTTCGGCCGGAGACACAGATTTAGCGAGACGTTATTTTTAGGGCTTCTGCATCCAGAGAGAAATTTCCGACAACATGCAAAAATGGTCACTGAAGGAATTTGAGTTGGAATGGATTAAAACATGACTGTAAGGGCATTACTTCAGGGTTCCATGATTATGTTTATTGTCACGGCACTGAACAAAGAGGAAAGGAAGACACAGGAAGGAAGAAAAGGGCGTAAATGTAGGTACAAAAGGAAGAGAGAAGAAAGACAGGAGACATAATGTTTGTGTTCGTGTGAAGAATTTGTGAAACTTTTACGAGGAAACTAGGTGAAGACAAGAAGAGAATTTTGATTCAACAACCACACATAAAGGAATTTCTTTTTCACAGTTTGTGGGTAAGCTCTACGCATTTTGAGTTCCTGCAGTCATCAACAGAAGAACGACTCAATATTCCAAAAAACAAGAAAAGTCTCCACAATATTATCAGTAACAGCTTGTCCTAAAGTATTCTATGATCCCGTTGACCCTGTAACATAATACTCTGCTTGTCCCTGTATCTTCCGTTTGCAGCGGAAGCTGTAAATTCCACTGCAGTACAGTTTACCCTGTCCGTCTGTCTGTCACACCACTCAGATCTGCCGTCCTCTGGAAGTCACTTATTTTAGGACTGTCTTTGGTCCGGCTAATTCAGACCGAAGTGTCACACAATCCCTCCCGCCACCTCCATTCCCCTGCTTGAGACCCCCGTGCCAGAACCCTTCAGCACCTGCACCATGAGCTCACTAGACCAATGGGACGCTCCACACCTACACTACTTACACCTAAACTAAGAGCAGAACTCAGGCTGCAACTTAGAACCCGGTGACACGAAACGGTAAGTTCTGATGCTGTCAAGGCGGTGAATATTAATATGCCAGTATTCTGGGATGTGTCGCCTAGAATGTAGGTTGAAAGGTATCAACGTTTCGCAGGTACCTACTACTTCCTATTTCATGGTAGAAGAGGAGTATATATACTGTTTGACTCCTCACACAGTGGAGTGTTTAATGTAAGCCTGCTGGGAACTGAACACTGCATTTTAAGGGCTGCAGTTAACATCTGATTACATACTGAACTTACGTTGAGTTCTGCGCGGACAGTTGTGTATTGAGAATAACATTTTAATTTTAAAAAAAATTATTGGGGTCATATTACTTATGGTCAACAGTTCCGTCAGAAGTGTTTGAATAATTACGGTTTTTTGCTTCGTGGCCGGAGCATTCTCTTTTCTCGATAGCTTGCAGCCTACCATTCTACGGGTACAGGACGTTTCTTTCACTCCTGGTAAAGTTATGTGGGCGTGAATGTACCATTATCCTTTACCTAATGATACTGAGTTTAAGCATGAACGTAGACATGGCGATCCATATTACAGCGGAAGGAAAAGCTTCATTAATGCACAATATTATTACTGTAAGAAAATCAATGATGTTGGGATGAACGGGGCGTGTAGCACTGGCAACAAATGAGGAATTCTTAAAATTTTTAATTAGAAAACCCGTTGCAGATACTGTAAGATATTAATGGATCTTATAAGAAATGGGTTGTGTGGGTGCACACTGCGTTTATTTGTGTTATGACAGGCACCTGAGGCTGGCATTTGTGAAGGCTGCTATGAACAATTGACATCTTTATCTTCTAGCAGTTCCTTGTGTGTCTCAGCGAATGCAGCTTTACAAGTATGACTGTGCTTAGGGAGTTATCTACATAATTTCCTATTTTCTTTATTTTCTCTCTCCTGACGCTCCTACCGTTTTTATGGTCGTCCACCTGGCTTGCGACTAGGCTGTATAACCGTTTATAAATTCTCACACTGCTCACTTCGACACTGAAGAGCGAGGCATTACGTACGTTTGTTCGTCCGAACCTTTGACACGAACAAGACTACATTATGTCACAACCCTGAGAACTTTCCACCTTAAAAACCTAGAAATTAAACGTTCTGTTTTGTCGTACCGAAAAAAGTAACGATGCTATTCATACTGTAAATAATTGGAGTCGATAAATGTATTTGTTCCCAGTGTGACTTACAGTTCCTGGAATTATTTTATTGCAAATATTCCTACGTATTCTATTTACAACTTAATGAAAGCAGACATCATGAAAGGAGTTCCTTTGTGCGGATAGCTCAATGCACTTACTCCAGCGATACGTCCGCTGTTGGAAACATTCAGAGAATTCCTCTTTTGGAATAAACTTCAGTGCTAACGTGAAGTTTTTTTGAACGTCATCGATTCCTGAAAACTTCGTTCTGTCAAAGTGGTTTTAATTTTGAAAAGTGTAAAAAATCTTTGGGGAAAGAATATAGTAATTAGGGCATGTTTCAGTAAAACATTCCCACCCCCTCCCTATAAGCTACTTTGCAAAGGTATCTCGATGAGCTGGAACGTTGTCATGATGGAAGGACCAACTGCTGGGCCAGATTCCAGGCTGTTTCCTAGGCACGGCCTCAAATAACCTCTTAAAAATCTCTGCATAAAAAGCCTGGGTGACTGAACTTTGAAAAACATAAGGATCCCGCTCTTTCCTTTAAATGCCACGCCCACTTTTTGCATTGTAGAGGAAAAAGAGGCTGAAATTCATAGAGTTTTAGGGCTAGGGGGATATTTCTCTCTTCGATGTGGAGATAAATGTTGGTCTGTATTGTTTCACACCCTGCCACTTGAATCGTTAGTCGTATCGAGTTCTGGTGTTTTTTTCTGGAGGCGCGTGCGCGCGCGCGCGCGTGTGTGTGTGTGGTTGGGTGTGGGTGGGGGGGGGGGGGCAAGTGTTCAGTATTTATTTGAAAATGACCAGCGCAGAGAATTTTGCATCGAAACGAAAACTTAGAGGAAGCAAGTATGTACGTATTAAGAAGGACACAGGTGTTTCAGAAAAGGGACAGCCTCTCTCTGACCAAAGTGACGAAAGCAGTTGTGTAAAACATAACCTCAGTGCATCAAACAGAGAAATACATGTCACTTCTGTGAATACTGAAATTAAGGTAGGTGAGAACAAGTTCTGTAAAAGTGAAAGTAATTTTACTCATGATGGGAACGCTGTAGTTAGTATCAACCTGCTTTGTTCCTTTATACAAAAAACAATAATTGCAAACATTGTGGTGGTATTTTAATATTTCTTTTTTGAAAATCCATCAAAGTGGAGAGGTATTGTAAGCAATTTAGTTATTAAATGCTGTAAATGCCATCATACTAAAGGTATGATGACTTCAAACATTACCAGGAGCAGGCTGGATGATAACATCAGTTTAGTGTATGGCCTAAGGTAAATTGGCAAAGGCAGAGATGCAGGTAAGATGTTATGTGGTGTGCTGAATATTCCCCAGCCCCCAACAACTTTAGTGTTTATAATAAGACTATTGGTTCAGCTGTGGCTGATGTGAGTGTATCCTTCATGATGCACGCAGCCAGATAAGCTGTAGCAGAGAATGAGGAAGATGATCCATCACATATAACTGCTTGTTTTGGTGGTCCCTGGCAAAAACGAGGACACCCTTGCCTGAATGGCGTTGTATCAGCTACCTGTGTTGACAGAGGGAAAATTTTAGATATATAAATAAGGAGCAAGTCTCGTTTTGTTTCTCACACCAATCCAGCCTCCCAACATGAGTGTAAAAAGAACCATGAAGGAGTGAGTGGTGGAATGGAAGGTGCTGGTGTACTCAACATCTTTAATTGTTCTTTGTTACACAAAGTATCTTGGTGATGGGGACAGAAAAGCATACCAAAGGGTTGTTGCAGGGAAACCCTATGACCCTAACATAGCTGTAACAAAATTGTAATATATATGTCAGGTACAGAAAAGAATTGGAGCAAGGCTGAGGAGACTTGTGAAAGAAAAGACAGAAATAAAATGGCATGATAGCAAACCTCTCAGAGGCAAAGGTTGCCTCACTCATTCTGAAATAGACAGATTAAAAAATTGTTATGGTTAGCCATCAGGAGGGATGTCAACAATTTATTGGTCATGAAAAGAGCTGCGTGGCCTATCTTTTGTTGCAAGGTGTTAACAAATGAGAAACCCCAGCATAGTGTTTGCCCAAGTGGTGGTGACAGTTGGTGTAACTTCAAGAACAGTGCCAGTTCAGGGGTTTCATATAAACACAAATATTCTTTACCAGCTGCTGTTATGGATGCGATTAAACCAGTGGTCAGGGATCTTGCTGGTGTAGATCTTCTGAAGAAATATTTTCGTGGGAAAACTCACAATCCTAAGGAACATATGAACTTTGTTATTTGGACAAGGATAGCCAAAACTGTTTTTTTTAAGTTTGACACACTCAAGTTTGGGGTATATAATGCAGTATTGTGTTTTAATAATGGTGTAGCAGAAAGGAATGCCCTAAACATGTTAGGCGTGAGATCTGGCTCAAAGTGAAGCAGGTAGATATGGAAAGGATTCAAAAGGCAGAAATAGCAACACTGAGCATCTAAAGAGAAGCCAGGAAAAATAAAATGGCACAAAAAAGAAGAAAAGAAAATCAACCTGGCCCAGCAGATCCAGCATATGGTGCTGGAAAGCATTAAGTTTGAGTCTGTATCGTTATTTACCAACAATTTGAGTGATCAGTTTTTATCAAAACAACATTTTCTTAACTTCCGGTACCTTTATCTCATAAGGTGTATGAGATAGAAGCCTGAAAATTTCACCATCCCTTGACAAAACCTTGATAGGTGATCAGGTAAAGATTCGGGATTGTAGTTACAGCAAGAAGCTGTGAAGGTGTAAGTGAATATGAATAAAGTACTTTAAAAGTAGAATGAAATACATAAAAAATACAAAAATATATTATGGAAAATGTATTTCTTGAAAACAAAAATTTCAAATTTTTATCTCCAGTATTTTCTTCAGATTGTGTACCCGAATGAAGCTCAATTTAACATTGCTTGCATAGGCATATACTCTTCCTACAGTCTCCCCTTACAACTGCAGGCATGATTTTGGCAAGATCAAGGCTAATATAATATGACGTGTCGTGCGATGAAGTTATTCCTAAGACGTTATAGCAACATCTCGTGTTTATTTTAGTTTTTAGATGCTGCGGCTCAAACTATGCCTCATCATGAGGCAGCTACTTCGAATAAAAACAGATGCAAAGCCTATTCTATAATCCTTTAAAGACGAAGCATAATCCATTCTGTTTAAAGACCCAGTTCGTTCCACGCAGTCACACTGGCCATCTGGGTTTAAAAACCAATTAGTGAATGCTGTGTAGGGCAAAGGTCGCTGTTTGTTCTGAGATCCACACAAAACATATAAATACACAGTGGGAAGAATGTAGTATTTTAGAATGTCAAAACTGGGGGTACATACAGTAACTGCTAGGCTTTAAAAGGTTAATTAATTATATATACGCGCGCGCGCGCGCGTGTGTGTATTTTCGTAATGATATGAGCCCATACGGATAGTCTCAAAAGCGTCATTTGGATTTTTTTGACCTATTACTTCCTGCCGCACTCTGGCTTTGGGATCGACTCAGGCTCTAATGAAAATTAGTATCAGGAGTTTGTCCAGGGTGTAAAGACGGCCGGTGCCTAGGGCTGACAACCTTGCCACCTTTATGTGCTGATTGTTTGAAAATTCTGGGAGTCTAAACATGGTGGAGCCCTAAGGGGCTGTACAGGCCTGTATTGGATTGCTTGTGCCATGCTGATAGCACAACGCGGGCGCGCAGTATCTTTTATTTAAAACTGTAAATGTCGAATATTAATTAATTTAAATTTGCCCAAAGTTGAAGCTAAATCTTCTACACAATAACGCTTTGTTTATAGTTACGGTATTTGATATTAATGTGAGTGTGTGTAGTGCTGATACGATTTTCAGCATGAAGATATGGATCGTGTGACTGTACAGTGTAACCACTGGCACAAGAGAAGAAGACTTGTTATAGCTGAAGAACTAGTGCAGAAACATGGGTTAGCTGTACAGAATTTGATATGTAGCTAGGCTACCATTGTCACGACTACTTGGTACTTACATGAAGCCCGTCTCTTTGCACGACAAGGTTTGTTATAGCAGACGCAATTAATTCTACCTGACGAGACACGGCATCGGCAACAGTTTGTGAAACAGTAGTCATCATGCATGTTATGACAAACACGATGACAGCAAACACTATTAAATCCACCATCTTGTGCGTCACTGTAATAGATACTGAATGCGTTTCCACGTGTAGACAAAATAACAGTTACAGGTACTGACTGTGGGGTTTGCAGTTGACCTGGGCAGTGTTTTGCGCTGGGCAAAGGCTGCCGTCCTCTGTATGTGACCAGTAACCTAATACAGTTCTTTTGCGTAATGTTCTATGTGGCTACAGCTGTGTATAAATTTGACTTTAGGCTTGTTATGAACGAAAAACAACCACGTTCTGCAGTGTGAGGAACTTATATTTTCGACAGGATCTGTACGTTTTCCCCCGACCGTCGTCGCGAGTGTTAGGGACTCTACCCACACTTCTGCATCGTCATCCATAGTGCTGTGTAACTAACTAACTAACTAACTAACTAACTAACTAACTAAACTGACTGACTGACTGACTGACTGGCTGGCTGGCTGGCTGGCTGGCCAGCCGACCGACCGACCGACTGACTGACTGACTGACTGGCTGGTTGGCCGGCCGGCTGACTGACTGACTGACTAACTAACTAACTAACTAACTAACTAACTAACTAACTCCATGGAGCAGAGGCCTTTTTGAGAAGCTGACAATTTCTCAGCTAGTCAAGAAATTCCCCGCATTTTATGTAACCCGGAGGTTCATTGCGACATTCACAAGAGTCCGTCACCTGTCCCTATCCTGAGCCAGCTCAATCCAGTTCATTTCCCCATCCCACTTCTTCAAGATCCAGTTTAATATTATCCTCCCATCTACACCTGGGTCTCCCAAGTGGTCGCCTTCCCTCAGGTGTTCCTACCAAAATTCTGTTTGCACCTCTCTTTTCCCCCATACGTGCTATATGCCACGCCGATCTAATTTTTTGTAGGCTGTTTCGTAACATAATTTTTTACGGTGAGGAGTTGTTAGCATCTCGCCCAACGCCCAAGATGGAGGATCACCTCTTGTCGGCTGTCCGCGATTTCTTATTCAAGGTATTCGCAGCTACCCTCCATAACTGGAGGCCGCTCCTCCATCCGCAACCTGAGGATGCACCATGCCGTTGTGACAGGGACTCACTTAAGTACATTCAATTTTTTAGCAGCTGATAAGAATGTAGTAAACTCTCCATATTTCTGCGACATGTGTCGGCCTATTTGTTTGGCCATCGTCAGGTAACTAGTAGTACTGTGTACATAAAAGGGAGTTATTTCAGGACGAGTCCTGTCCTTTACCAACATGAAATGCAGTGACGATATTGAAATTGTTATTCCAAAAAGTGGAATGATATTGAGATAAATAGTAGTTAAAGCTAGTTGAGTACAAAATAGTGCGTTGATTCCTTCTCATGTATATTTAAACAGTTCATAGTTAAAACACGTTAAATATAAAATTTGTGCATTGGTTCCTTCTCATATGCATTGCAATTAGCTCAAAGTACTCAGTAAACTCTCAGTTTTTTACTTTTCATTACTTCAGCCATAGGTTCAAAACAGTGGTGATTTTCCTGAAGTTGTTCCGCAAACTTAGAATTTTGGTTTGGTTTTTTATATGATGAAATATTCTCTTTAAACCTTGTCCGGAATGGTGTACTAGTTTGTCCTAAGTACCTTTAAGACAGTCTAAACCCTCCAAAGCGCAAATACCAATTTTCATATGTATCTATATCTTTCTGTTTATTGTAGGCCAATAGTTTCTCTATAATATTATTGGCTTTATGCCGTATATTAACGTAGTGTTTTTAAATATTTTGGCCACAAATTTGGTTTAGATTCTTGCGTAGTAAAATATATTAATTTTTATTTGTATTTTTATCATTTGAATTTATGCTATTTCTTTTCGTTTAGTTATTTTTCCCCGATTTATGCCGTGTAAAATTTTAGATTATGTTGGTTATACGAGATCGTATTAAATACCTGTGTCTCAAGTTTTTTTCCGTGAGCTGCGAAGTGTATATTCGTATGCCATTGTTGAAGTATATAATGGCAGCTAGTTTTTGTACAGTAGGGTGGCACAAAGTGAAAGGTATCATACAGTCCGTGGTTCAGGGCTTTCTGTAGATAGAAACCTAAACCTGATGACACCTGTACGCAAGTACTTAAAGAAAAATAACACAAAGCCAATAATGAGGAAGTAAAGACCAAATTAAATTTCATAAATTAGAACAAATATATTCAATTAATATATATTCTTCCAATATAGACTGACATCTAAATTGACTGATACTGTCTGTTGTGTTCACGGTTATAAAATATATCACCAGTTATGCCTGAATGCTCTGTCTATCTCACACCCGATGCTTCACACAGTTTATAACTCAGTTTCAAATTTATACGTTTCAAATATTCCGAACAGCTCATTGAATAAAATGGCGGCTCTTGGCGGATAACCCGAACGAATTATCCGACAGGCGATTTGAACGTAAAGATGTTTCTATACTTCATTAAGCCCCTATGCGAGGAGACGTAGGTCCATGCATTCATGAACTCAGCAGTGGTGAGCCTTACGCCACGGCCGGTTTCCTACCGGGAAAGGGCCCGCTGCATATTAAACAGAAGTCTGTGTGCTGGCCGCAGAGTCTGACCGTACCGTATAGCGAATCGATGGGTCTGTTCACTCTTCAAGGAATGGAGCTTCGATTCATCGGTCTTCCGGTCCGTAATTCAGTTACTTTTGTTGCTACTACCGTCATTGACAGGCGTCTCTCTCCGCGCCAGTACTATCACTTTGCACTGTTAAAATAACAATAATTTGTTTGATTTGTTTTAAATTCAGTCTTCTGGAATGAGTGAGCGTGTAATTTGCTAGATTAGTAACTGCTTTTCGGATAGAACGGCTGCCTGTCTGTTCAGGACCCTTAGGCTGTCTACATTTTAAATTACACGTCCACTAAGACTTTGAATTTAAGATTCTGCTCCTTGAGAAGACAGAATTCCCGCGTTGTAACTGCCTGCTCGAAAAGTTGAGTAATGAACTCCTTGGGCATTTTTTTAGAGTGGGAAGTATTGTGTGGCGGCCGGGATAGCGTAGGCGGCGTAGGGATTCGCTACAGGCTGGACGATCCGGGGTTCGTGCCCCGGTGGGAAAGAGATTTTCCGTATCCGTCCAGACTGGCCCTGAGACACAAATAGCCTGCTATACCATAGGTACTATGGCTACTTTCCAGGGTAAAGCGGCCGGAACGTGGAGGTGGCCACTTACCCCATCCAGCGCCGAGGTTAAAGAAAGATGGAGCTACACATCTACACATTCTGCTCTCCCTTCTGTGCTTTCATGGCAGGTTCCAGGGTGAACTTTTGTAAAGTGTGTGGAGATGTGAGAGTGTGTCCGTTTGTAGGAGTCGAATCGATAAGTCTCAAAGAGATTTTACTGTTTATTGCATTAAATATCACATTAGTTCTTGCTCTGATTATTTAAACCTTGCTATCGACTTAGTCTCCTCTCCAAAGCGCGTTTTCACATTTTTGCATTGTGCATTATGTTCGACGAGTATGTGCTGCAGGTGAACAAGTGTCTCCCTACAGTCACATACACGTGTAAATGACCTTCTTCCCCTACATTTTAGATTAGTGCCCACTGAAAAAAAAATGTTCAGAACTCCTATTCAAGGCCGAAAGCAATATGAGACAATTTCTGACTTATTATTATTATTATTATTAGTAGTAGTAGTAGTAGTAGTGGTGGTGGTGGTGGTGGTGGTGGTGGTGGTGGTAGTAGTAGTAGTAGTAGTAGTAGTAGTAGTAGTATCATTATAATTACACAATTCCTTACTCCACAGCAGTTTAGCTTAATTTACATGAGATTTTTCATCTAAATTTCCTTGGGAAGTACAATTTCTTCATCTGTTTTTAGACTGCTAGGGAAGAGATCGTTCAAATGAGGAGGATTTGGAAATATCAGTGCGGGAGGCCTATTGGTTACAGACCGTCTAGTTGATGACTCGGTAAATATAAATAAGAACACATTCCGAAGTGCGACACCTTAGGCAGAAGTGTGATGTCTGGAATATTCGTGGCGTGCAAGGTATTTAACTGATTAATATTTAGGGTTAATATTTTATTATTCTCAGCATAATGGAGTTCTATTGTGTTCAGTCACTACAGTAATCGATTAGTCTGTTTGCAACTTGTCTTGCAACAGTCTTCGCAACTTATTTGGGCAGCATCAGGCGAACGTTTACACATAATGTGAAATGCATGGTAACTTGCATTTTTAAATTGCCGTGATATCGAATTAAAATTTTGAAAACAGTTACCCTGAAGAATATTCGCCGAATAGTTGATTATATGGTCGTTAAAGGTTAAAAAAGTTTTGCACTATTTTTTTATTTTATTTTTTATTTATTTTTTTGCTGTTACCTCTATAACACTTTGACTTAAAAGTTATGTGTTGCTCTTGGCCACTAATTTTGGACATTTTTGCTCTCGCGTTGTAAAGTAAGTTTCCTTTTATGAAGTTGTTTTCACTCCGTGACTTAATTTTGTGTATCTGCCCTTTCTGAAACACGTAACAGTCAAATTATTGCCTACTTTTACCTCGATAGTGCATAATATGTTGCAACATAACGTGTACATTTGCCACCCAACGTATAAAAATATTATTTACGTTCGTAGAGAAAAAGAAATTGAATTGTTAAATTCGCACCAAAATATAACAGAAACTGAAATAGAGGTAAGAAGCCAACATTTATGTGCAGAAAAAAAACGGAATTAAGGACTACGATTTTGAAAAACACTGGCATGAAAAGAGCCACTGCGACAAATAATTTCTCTCGAAGACTCGTGACAAAGGAACCAAAGAAAATAGACGTCTTTGTAAATAGCGTTGTTTACAAATAGAATTGCTTCGACTACCAACCATTTTAATTTTCTTATTGTGATTCATCCACATTGTGTTTACAATCTAACCAGAAGTATAATACACTCAGCCTAAACACAACTTTTATTTCTTAAACAAAACCAGCCGCATCTTTCGGCTAATATATAGCCATCACCAAGCTGATCGCTGCAATAAAAAGGAAAAGTTTACAGCTTTATGGATACTTATTTCTATTCCTAATTGAGTTACTTTGAAATACCACATAATTTTCTATAATTGTACCGTCACATGTTCCGATGTCATGTGTGCACACAATTAAAATAGTTATGAAATAGCAGCTTTATAAAGACAGCAATTTCGTGTGTGAAAAGATCGGAAAACGCTACAATCCGCAAACCAGCATCTCACCCACTGTTTGAGTGAATGTGTGATGGACGTGACAAAGTGTTTTAACAAGGAAGGACGATACAGTAAACAACTATCCAGATAATATTCGTCCGTATAATCATCTTAAAGCATTTAATTTATCGTGATGAAATTGGGTATTAACGTCTAGTTTTGTTATTCCATATAATAAGTAAAGAAAAGTTTTTAAATAATGTTTTACACAATCCTCAAGAGAACTGCTGTGTCTGTTAATATGTTCTAATTCTTTACTATGTTTTTAATATAGGCCTAACCTAAATTTTAAGGAAATTTCAGAGTAAAAGACTTGACATATTATAAAGTGTGAACTGGAAATTTCAGTTGCTTTCACGCAACAATTTGTAGACAGTTTTGGCTTCGTTATTTTTACACTTGGTTTGTGCTGGTGGCTTATACGAGTCATAACATGTGACATACATGTAATTTGGCGGTAAACGTTTTCAAATTTCTTTGGTTGTAACTGACGGGTTTCCTTTCTTCACTGACTATAATGAATTTCGTAACATTTAAATGTGCATTGCAAGTCACAACTCTGTATACAATTTTGCATGATGGTGGAAGAATGTTGCCCAACCACGTAGTGAGACTGAATGCTTATTCTAGTGAAATTTACAGAATATACTCTGGCGATGTGTACATAAAAAGTAGGACTTTTATCTCACTAGCGGCGCCCCAGCTTTCGGTGTGAAATGTCTGTCCCTGTTGATGGTGGTATATACGCCACCAAAACATGTCGGGGTGAAAGTGAACCTCTAAAGACTTTGTGTCACATATATTAAATTTGTGCATTGCTGTTGGTACTTGTCTAGTTAATAATTCAATAACGCGCACGGTGTACACAACGTAGTGAAGCATACAGAATAGGGCTTTGCGTGTAGACGGAGAGTATTAACACTACTGCACAGTACTGCAAGCATACAGCACTGAATTTTAGCAAGGAATGTACAATTTCCTGCCGATTGCATGAAACGGGAATTACTACGAACAGTGGGGATGGTGTGATTTGTTGACAAAATGGCAAAGCAAAGAGGTGTGACCTTTTATAGACTTCCGCAATATTACCGTGAAATAAATTTAATTGAGCTGGTCTGGAGTGAAATGAAGAGACATGTTGCTGTAAATGGCACACAGTTCAGTGCGTCTTTTATGAACAGTCATTAGATAATACATTTGATGAAGTCTCGGACATTCAGTGTGATAAATACTGCCGGTACATAGAACGCACTGAACAGTACACTGGCAGGTGGACATTTAGTGGATGAAGTGCCGTTGGCACTGCAAAGCGCCGATTTCTCCAGCAGAAGTTTTTACTACCGGCAGCCGTTGGAATGTTAGCAGCAGCTGCTGACAAGGCAACGTAAACACGACAGGTTTTAACCGTATATCCTGGGTTCGAAGCTTGTTAACTGTAATGATAGCTGTATACATATTACATTGGGAATAAACTGGGGAGTCTGGTGGCTAAAGAGGTGGTATTAGGCAAAATTCAATGGGCATTTGCTTAGGAATTTTGGCAGAGCTGCTAGCGACAGGAAGTGGCTGGGGCGGGGGGCGTATTAGTGTTAGCGTAGGAGGGTCTTTCGAAGTAGCAAGGGAACAGAAATCCGGGATTTTGACAGTTCGACAGCACGTACATCCGTAGGTGGGAAGTAGCCAGCATTCAAGCACCAGTTTCATTTTTACAATCAGATTCCGTGATACCTGAGTTATTTCATGGTCTAAAAAAGCAAAATTTGGTGAAACAAGGGGATATGAATTTTTTACATTTCCACTAACACCCAATGGTTTTGGTAGAACGTTAAGTAATACATAAGAGGGGGAATTAGGAACATTCAGCGGTTTCAGTTTCGCGATATCTACGGATATCTGCAGCGTGGAACACGTAGTCACCTTTTCGGATTCTGTAAATTCGGACATGAAATTCACGTTTCTCTTCAGGGCCACTTACAGAAAATTTTACCTAGAAATTTCATGTATGTGTATATATAATCTGCCCGCACACCTTGGACAGTTGAGTGGATTTAGTGAGTAATGTGCAATTCAAAATCAATTGAAATTTTATTGATTAATTGCTTATGTTAATTTACCTTTTAAAAATTAATATTAACCTAAATTACACATAAAGTTTCAATTCGTACCGCTTAGTAAACACACTCCTTTTCGGTTATAAAAACAAATGAGTTAATACTGTGTAGGGAAATAATCGCTGTTTTTCCTGAGATCCACAGAAAACAGGTAAATGCATTGTGTGGGCAGTACGTGGAAATTTTGGATGTTAAACCTGGAGATACGTAAGGAAACCACAGGGTTTTTTAATGCCTAGTTTTTAAAACTTAAGACCACGCAAGCACTTATGAATCTGACTACGTGTGAATGGACATTAATTACACCACAGTGGTGATATTTGTAGAACTGCTTTAAGCAAATTACGGAAACAAATTAGTGTAACCTCATGCATTACCGCCCTTATTCCAGCTGAGAACTGTAAGTCGTAACATTAAATGCAGCCGATTCCGGCGCCCGTGCGGTCTAGGCGTGGGTCTGCTGCCGCTCACTTGCTGGGATTGGGGGTTCGAATACCGCCGGCGTCATGCGTGTCTGTTGTGAATGTTGTTTGTTGTCAGGTAGGTGTCTCTGTGACGGGTTGATCTATCGTCCAGAGGAGTCCTACCGAGTATATGTGTCACCGAGTGTGATCAGGTGCAACAATAACACTCTATACCTACAATGAGTAGGTAGAAGTGGTCAGATTAAGAAAGAAGGGAGCAACATTAATGCTAATGTAAGCGACTCCATGTTACTAATTACTCATTGGTATGTGCGTCATCAGTAGACGTCACACGCTAGTATCCCCTTGACTGGAGATCGTGTTAACCGGCTGAGGCTAGTAACCTGCCCACTACCTTCCGAACGCACCATCTGTTCAACATTCCCAATTCCTTTTACGCCCTTTGTTGTGGGAGAAACCTTTTCTACTGGCGCCTAACCTAAATACAGATTGTCTTACGTAAATATTCCCATCCAATATGGGAAACTACCCAAGTGGCCGCGCGGTCTAAGGTGTGGGTCTGATGCCCTCCACTTGCTGGGATTATGGGTTTGAACCCCGCCGGAGGCATTGATGTCTATGTCTTGTGAGTGCTGTGTGCTGTCAGGTAGAGGTCTCTGCATCGGGCTGATCACTCGTCCAGAGGAGTCCTACCGAGTGTGGTGTGTCTGAGTGTGATCGTGAAGCCTCGATAATGAGGCGGCCCTGACCCATTAGGGGCTGTTGCGCCATTGGAAATAAAGAATAAGGGAAACTAGGCGATACATGAACGTGAGCACGTCTATCATAAACCCCTGAAGTGAAAAATGTTTGTGATCGGGAGGCTTTAGATGTGTTTGTAACGAAGTACATCTGCAAATCTCATCTTCAGCATTGTCTGTAACACGGAATGTGGAAAGATTTTAAAGTGCAGGTGGGTGGACCCGTTATTTTTTTGCACACTACAAGTTTGGTCGGGAATATGTCACGAAATGTCACTTGTTAATTTTCTGCTTTATAATAATTAACGCTAAAACGGTTCGTCTTGTGAAACATTTACTCGTTGCACAAAACATTAAAGTTAACAACACACACACAGATTCTGTCTGGAAGATTTTTCGGTTTAACCCTTTAAAGACGAAGCGTGTCTGTTTTATATAAGGACTCAGCGCGTACCGCGCTGTAAACACTCTCCACTTCGGTTATAAAAACCAATCTCTTAATGTTTTATAAGACAGAAGTTGCTGTTTGTTCTGAGATCCGTACAAAACACATAAACGCAATGTGGGCATCACGTAAAATTTTTTAATGTTAAACCTGGTGGTACGTAAAGTTACCGCTAGGCTTTAAAAGGTTAAAGTAGCCTAAGTCGCACAAAGTGAAAGTGAAGGCATAGTGAGGTCGTAAAATGTGAAGCAGAAGTCCAACCGTAACGTGTCCCGTGAGACTGAGCTCAGAGCCTAGAAAGGGCACAAAGAAGCGGGTTGTTATCAGCTGTCATTAGCCGATGAAGCCCGTCTGGTATTTTATTGACTTTCAGTAACAGTCTATCAGAAAAGTTCATCAGGAGTAAGAGAGGGACAGACACGTTGTGTCCATGGGGTTTTCTTATTGTTTTCGTACGTAAAGAACGCCTGAAAACACAGTATTTCGTTTTTGTATTTATCCTCTGAGTAGCAGGGAAACTTAATGTGACGTAAAAATTAGCAAAAGATGTGAAGCCCATTGTAGCCAATTCTTGAATTAGAATTGTGGTAGGAATTGAGACTCTTAAAATGTTGTTAATGTGGGGTGTAGTTATTAATTAGGAGCAGTTCGTGACCATAAAAACGCAAAAAGTATTTGAATAGGTGAAGAGCTGATGAAGTTTTCGTTTCTACATTCTCACTCCAACAAGCTAGCGAGGTTTTCATGCTGACTGTAGCAGCGTGGCTGCGGTACGTTTTAAACACACTTACCGATGTTATGCATGTGATCTAAACTGAAGGCTGAATGGGTTTTGTTATTAAGCACTGCACGACGCCAGTGTATATAATTTGTATTTAGGCACCGATGCCAGTGTCCGCGCGGTCTGAGGCGTAGGTCTGCGGCCGCTCGCTTGCTGAAATTGCGGGTTCGAATCCCGCCTGTGGTATAGCTGTCTGTCTCTTGTGAATGTTGTGTGTTATCAGGTAGAGGTCTCTGCGACGGGCCGATCCCTCGTCCAGAGAGGTCCTACTCTGCGCTGCGGAGTCTGAGTTGGAGTCGGAAGGAATTTTAGGTGGATTTGGAGTCTGTAAAAGTGTACCCACGGCGACTCCGACCTCAGTCTAAAATCTTAACTAGAAACTCCAAACCCAGAGCCCTGGTAGCTACAGTAACCATTAGGCTTGTCCTTAAATATGGGTTCTAAGTCTAAAAAGTATTCTGACGATTTACGTGGTGGTGATGAAATGTCTTATAGGTCTACCGTTATTAAAGTATATTGAACGTTTATGAAGGAGTCGGAGTCGGAGTTTTAAAAACTGAGGAGTCGGAGTCGGAAGTTTTGTGCACCGACTCCACAGCCCTGTTCCCACCGCGTGTGCGTGCGTGCGTGCGTGCGTGTGTGTGTGCGCGTGTCACTAATTGTGATCAGATGCAACAATGATCCTCTACACCTACAATACGTAGGTGGCCAGAATAAGAAAGAAAGAAAGAAAGAAAGAAAGAAAGAAAGAAAGAAAGACAGAAAGAACGAAAGAAAGAAAGAAAGTGTATTTAGGCAATAACGCCATTGCTGACATAGAATAAGCCGGTCCCCTTGGCCGTGCAGTCTAAGGGGTAGTTCTGCAGCCGCTTGATTTCTGGTATTGCGGTTAATTTTTTTCTACAAAAGAGAAAATGTCTTGAACTGAAACACAAATCTTAATGGGTCCATTTCTACGTTCCAGTGAGTTTTGGATTTGTAGAGATAATTACAGAAAAGTGAAATTTATTCCGTCGTATTGTGACAGAACTAACGCGCCAGAATTTTTGTGTTGTGCTTATATTTAAAACGTTTTAAGATAGTACGTATCAACTGCCGAACGTCGCTGTGTAGTGATTAGTATATAATGGCCGGCTGCCGTATCTGAATATTTTCGTGTTTTTCCCGAGGCAGATACTCTTATGAGACCTAAATCCCTTCGGGGCCAGGTCTAAGGAACAAGCGTCTCATCATTTCTTCCCTTTTGTGCTCCTTATTTTTGTTGTTTTCGTCGTCGTTGTCGTTGTTGTTATTCTTGTTCTTCTTCTTGTTCTTCTTCTTCTTCTCCAGTATCGTAGTAGTGGGGGTCTAAAATAATTAAAGTACCTTTCTTTCTACACAAATTGCAATTAATTACTCAGTGATTTCACTGCTCGATACTTTGTAGACTTAAATAGTGCAACTAAATAGACCTAAATGCAGTCTACTGTCATCATTGCCAGGCAGTTCTGACAAATTTAATACGCGTTAATATTTTCTTACTTCTGTGTTCATGAACTATTTAACTGGGCTCGCAGTATCTCACATACGTAACATATCACCACCACCACCACCACCACCACCACCACCACCACCACCACCACCACCACCACCACCACCACCACCACCACCACCGCCGCCGCCGCCGCCGCCGCCGCCGCCGCTACCATAACCATTAGGCTGCTGCTGCACTTATCAAAACAAAGTGATGAAGATGCAGGCAGAATGTGCCTATTCAAGTGTCTAACATACTTTTATGACTAGACGTTTCATCTTGCAGTCCTTTCTCAGCTGCAACCTTGTTAAGTAGTATATTTAGTTTTTGGTAAAAAGAACTTAAATAGGACTAAAGTCGTGCCAGTTTTAACTTAGGCCAAAATTATATGCTGCACA